>WOXC01004560.1:0-433879 GCA_011680675.1 Gymnobelideus leadbeateri | reverse complement strand
AAACTCCTTGTTTCAGAGATCTTCAAGAAAAGGCTAAATGAGGGGCAGCTAGATGGTACAGTGGATGGAACACTGGTCCTGTAGTCAGGAGGACCTGAGTTCAAATCTGGCCTCAGAGATTTACTAACTGTATGACCCTTGGGAAGTTGCTAACTCCAATTGCCCCCCAAAAAGGCTATATGAAAACATGTCAGGGTTATTGTAGATAGTATTCATACTATGGTTAGGAGTTGGACTAGGTCATCTATGAGAAGTCCCTGCAGAATAAGAAGTTTGTTCAGACCTTGTAATCCTTAAATTGCATCATCTAGGTCCCTGTCTCATATTTCTTTGTAAATCAACCAAATTGTTTCTTTGGAGACTTCCTCCCAGTTCTCATAGCCAGAGAGGACCTTTTAAAATATCACATATTGGAGTTTTCACAGATAGCTACATTTTACAAAATTTTAGTTGTAAGGGAACTTGGAGGCCATCTAGTGCGATCTATACCTGAAAAAGATTAATATATCTCTCATTTTGTCTTATTATAGTTGTTATTTACACAAACATTTAGAGAAACAATTATTATTTATATAAATATTTAAACATTTACTATGTGCTACACATTTAACTGCCTGGTAAAATACACATACCCTAACCACAACTACAAATTAGAACTTGCTCATTTGAAATATGGGTTGGTCTATTCCAGCTCTGAAATGTGTTGATTCTGTTATTTCACAGTCAGCCTTAAATCATGAAACAAATTGTGGCATATACCAGCCAATTCTTATAATACCACTAGTAGAAGGAGGAAGGGATGGTGAATTGGTTCAAGAATTCATAGCTTCTGGGACTTTTGTGTCATGTGACCAACAGACCAGACACTTTTTACAATCCTCATGATCTCTCAAACTTCTCCAAAATAGGAAGAGACAAAACTACTTCAACTGTCTTCATGCTTAAAGATGCCAACAACCCTAAAAGGTGAAAACCTGATGAACTAATAACAGAGAAGGCTAATTTATGACCCCTAATAAGCTCAGTTAGCACCCACTTCTCCATCAATCATCAAACTCTGGAAGCAGGGCTGTACAAGTCAACCCATGGGCTTGCAACAAAACTCAACTTTCTCTTCCTCTCCTCCTAGTGCAGGAGAAAAACAAAAGGCCTAAGCTTGCTCTGGATAGAACTTCAGCATGGCAGTACTTTGTTTCAAAAGTATTTCAGCAAGAGAATTAAAGAACAGAGGGAATTGAGGTAGGATGCCAGGGTAGGTGGCATATGTGGCAATCCACTAATCCTGGAGGAAAGGGAACTGCTATGAAAATGGGGTCAGTTTTGTCACCCTAGAAGTCACTTGTGGCAGATAGTGAGACTAGTGAAAAGTTAATTGCCTAGTAGGAGGGGAAGCTTTGATGGTTTTCAAGTCTGACCCCCAGGGAAACTGTCATCAAAGGAGTAAGAGAGTAAGCAATGTGAGACTATAAGGAGGAAAAAGAATTTAATTATGAAAGATCTCAGAAAAAGTCAGTTAATGACCTTGAACCTAAGATAAAACAACAAGGAAGATATTCAGAATAGAAGAGTATATGACCTCTAAATCCTATAACCAATATGAATAGATATTGCAAGACAATGGAAAATGAACCAATATCTGAAGAGGTAGAGGAGCCTTGCATTCTTAAGAAAGCATAGAACCACAGCAGGATATTCTTGAAAGGTTTAAAAATGAAGGATGAATTGTAAAAGTAGAATTTATGGTTGAAAGCAGAAATAATTGGCAGAATTGTTGTAGCACTAAGGTGGAGCAGTGTAGACAGCATGTTGAGTTTAGAGTTAGGAAGATCTGACTTCAAATTTGGCCTCAGAAGCTTACTAGCTGTGTAACTTTAAGCCAGTCACTTTAACCTTGTTGTGCCCAAGTTTCTTCCAGTTGAGGATAATTATAGCATGCACCTCCCAAGGTTTTTGTGAGGGTTAAATGAGATAATATGTGTTAAATGAGATAATGTATGTAAAGTAAAGGTACATAATCAGCTCTATATAAATATGATTTTAGCTATTATTATTAGAATAGAAAAGGATATAATAGAATAGAAAAGTATGAAACAACAGTAGCAGACCCCACTAAAGAAATAAAAGAACAGCTGCGTGGGAATGCAAATACATAGAAGAGAAGAATAATCTGGAAGGAGGTAAGTGAAAAAGCAATAATGTTAAAAGAAGGTATGATCCCCATACCAACAAAACATATTGATTGTCAAGATAGGATGTATAGAGGCAATTTAAGGATCAGGAATCTTACAGAAGAACACTAGTCCAAAAACTTGAATGCAAGAATTCAAGAAATAATCCAAGAAAACAACCCAGAGTTTCTGAACAGAAAAAATTCCAGTTGAAATAAACTACAGATCACCTCCCAGGGGAAAAAACAACAACCTTAGCTGCACATAGTAATTAAATTTAACAATTCTAATGACAAACAACAAATTTTGCAAGCAACCAGGAGAAAAAACTTCAAATGTAAAGGAAAAGAAATTTGAATTAATCAGAACTATTCTGCATTTAACAGAAATTGTATCAGGGAATTGAATAATGTATTCCAAAGAGCACTCAAGGTAACATACCTGTCAAACAGCCTAACTTTTAATGAGAAAAGGGTGGTTTTCAAATAAAAAAGAGGAATTCAAAGCATTCCTATAAGGAAAACTAGATCTGAACAGGTTATTTGCTTTTCAAACACTCTATAGCAGCAATACAAGAAATATATAAATACAGCAATCAAGGACAACCAAAAAAGAAACAGTTGTCTCAGAGAGACAACTAATTCCTTCCTTAAAAGTACACAAAAAGACAAGAATGAAGGTGGAAGTCAAAAGAAAAGAAGTTATTGGAAAACAGACTTGAGACATCATGACCAGACCTCACAATACCCCACCTCCAGGTGACTCGGTGTTTTCTTGGGAACCAAATAACAGAATTGGAGGGTGCTTAGATAGAGCACTCATGTTGCCTCAGGAGAAAGGAAAAAATTAGAGCTCTTGAGGGCAACCCACCCAGGAGGGAGGAATGGCAGGGACTTAGAGAAGTGATTTCTTGGCAAATAGGAGAAAATATTCATAGGGAAGCAAAAGAGCAGTAATGAAGTGTATGTGTAGGGGCATAATACAGTTCCTCCCATGGGACAATATTCTATCCTCCATATCGACTGCAGGAATGAATGAGGCACAAAAGAAAAAGGTTAGGTTAGAAAAAGGTTAGAAAAAAGTAGGCAAGATCTACAAGATTTTATATGTAGAAACTGTTTAGAAGAGGGAACTCAAAATAAGTACTTTAAAAACTTTAATTCCACGAAGAATACAGAAACTAAAGAAGGAATAATTAAGTATAAGGGCCATAAATCAGAATAATAGAATAAACAGAAAAAGAAGATAAATAATGAAGAGGATAATAGAAAAATCCATTCTAGAAAAAGGTATCAAAAATGAAATTGAAAACTAACAAACAAAACACATTGGAGAGGATGACAGGGAGGATGATTTTACTTGACTACTTAACTGAGAAGTAAAAAAGGAGGATTAAATAACTAGATAAAAAGAAGAAAAAAACTGAGCAAACAAGTTAAGCAAAACTCCCAAACTAGGAAAAGGCACAAAAAGTTGAAGAGAGAAAAAGCTTGAGGGGAAAGGGAAGACAACTAGTGGGAATAAAGTTGTCTTAAAGTAGATTAAAGAATGATATATTGCATCAGAAGCAAAACCCCACAATCTGTAGCTTACAAGAAATATACATACAAAGTTAAGGCATACATACACACAAAAAAAGTGAGGTGATGGATCAAAATTTACCATGCATCAAGTGAATCTCCAAAAGCAGAAATTGAAATCATTTTATAAAACAAAGCAAAAACAAAAGTTCACAATAGCAAAAGAAGTAAACAAGATGACTACATTATGCTGAAAGGAGCCATAGATAATGAACCAATAATAATATTAAAATAATAAAAGAAAAAAAATTGAATTACAAGAATATATAGTCAATAATTCAGTAGTAGGAGGAGTTTTCAAAGACCCTTTCTCAGTTTTGGACAAATCCAGTAGAAAAATAAAGAAGGGAAAATATAAAATTGAAAATTTGTTGAGCTAAAATTTAGAGTTAAAAGACTTATAAAAACCTTTAAATGAGATGCTAAAAGATTTATATTGTAAGCAAATATTAAAGGTATTGTAAATAAATATTGATATTGTAAATACATATTGGTATTGTAAACAAATATATATGTATATATATTTGCTTTTTGGAGGGCAATTGGGGTTAAGTGACTTGCCCAAGGTCACACCGCTAGTTTTTGTGTTAAGTGTCTGAGGCCAGATTTGAACTCAGATCCTCCTGATTCCAGGGCCGGTGCTCTATTCATTGTGCCACCTAGCTGCCCTGTAAACAAATATTAAAGGACAGAAATAATAAATACATCCTTTCCAGACTATGATATACAAATAGTAGTTAGGGAGCACAAACACAAAAAGACATAGACCAAATATGGTCTATGTTAAGTTAAAACTGAACCCTGAATAATGAGTGGGTCATAGAAGAAAACATAGAAGCAATTAATAACTATGTGAAAGAAAATTATAAAGACATATCAAAATGCAATGCAGCTAAGGGGAAAAATAATATTCCTAGAGACATGCATTAACAAAATAGAAAAAGGGAAGATTAATGAACTTAATATGCATTCAAAAAATCAGAAAGCCAGGAAATAAACCTAAGATAAACACAAAAGAGGAGATATTAAAATTAGAGAAATAATACATGCATTGGAAACAAAAAATATTATAGATTTGATAAGTAAAACTAAAACCAGTACTTTGACAAGACTAATAACATTGATAAATATTTAGAAAGTTAACCTAATTAAATAAGAGGGCAGAAAATCCAATGAACAAAATAATAAATGAACAAGATAAAAGCACAAAGTCAGAAGAAATTAAAAAAATTATCAGCAACTAATATGAATGAGTACATTGAGAACACAAAGGAAATGGTGTAATGTCTTCAAACATATTAAATACTAAAACTGACAGAAGGCCAAATAAGCCTTCTGCCCCTCCCCAAATAGAGATCTTAAACTACTCTCAGATAAATAAGTACAACCAGTTGTAAAAGAACTACCAACAACACTCCCAATCCTGATGGTCTGAATGCAAACTCCAAGAGTACAATTAGTACAAATACAACACAATTTATTTAAAAAATTGAAGAAAAATGCACCCTACTAGATCCTTTTCATCAGACCACTGTAGTCCTAATATCTAAATCAGGGAATGGTAAAGCTCTGAAGGAGAACTACAGAATAATATTATTAATGAATATTGATTAAAAAATTCCTCTCTGAAGGAGAACTACAGAATAATATTATTAATGAATATTGATTAAAAATTCCAATAAAATCATGCAAATAGATAATACCAATTCATACAAGGATCTTTCATCATGATCAAATTGGACTTATATCAGGGATGTAAGGATAGTTCAACACTGGGTAAAGAGAACATAAAATGATCCCAATTTGCTGACATGATGTTTTACTTAAAATCCTAAGGAATTAACAAATATACCAATTGAGACAATTAATAGCTTCAGCAAAGTTGTAGGGTACAAAATAAGCTCTCAAAATCAATGGCAATTATATTTTAAAATTATATTTTTAGCATTCTTTTTTATTTTGAGTTCCAAATTCTGTCCCTCCCCTTAGCCCCTATCCCACCCATTGAGAAAGCAAGCAATATAATAGATAGTAATTATACATTATACATGTGAAGTTAAGATGCTATTCATTTCCAGATTGAGAACTGGTGAACTCTTAATACAGACTGAAGCATATACACTTCATTTTCTCTATATTTCTTGCTTTTTTTGCAACATGGCTAATATGGAAATATATTTTACATGACTTCACATATATAATGAGTATCATATTACTTGCTTTCTCAATGGGTGCCCTTTGGGCATAGTTCCGAATTGTTCTCTTGAATGTCTAGGGCAGTTCATAACCATATCAATAGTGCATTAATGTAACTATTTTCTACATCTCCTCCAGCATTTGTCATTTTCCTTTTCTATCATGTTAGCCCATCTGATAGGTATAAGGTGGTACATTGGATTTGTTTTAATTTTCATTTCTCTAATCCAGGGCTTCTTAAACTTTTTCCCACTCAACCCCATAAATGCCTTTCAAACTGTGGGTCATGACCTCCATATGGGTCTAATATTGATTAGTAATAGTGATTTAGAACATTTTATATGACTATAGACAATTTTGATTTCTTCTTCTGAAAACTTCCTATTCATATCCTTTGACTGTTTATCAATTGGGAAGTGCCTCTCATTTTTTTTTTATAAATTTGATTCAGTTCTCTGTATATTTGAGAAATGAAGCTTTCATCAGAGAAACTTGCTGTAAATTTCTGCTTTCGGCCCCCACCAGTTTCCTGTTTGCTTCCTGATTTTGGCTGTATTGGTTTTGTTTGCACAAAACTTTTTTAAAATTTTAGGTAATCAAAATTATTCTTTCTTTCTTTATCCATAGATATATTTTTTCCATGCTTTCCTAATTTTTTTTTGATACCCTCCTTTATGTCTAAATCATGTACCCATTTTGACCTAATCTTCCATGCCTAGGTCCTGCTAAGACTGCTTTCCAGTTTTACTACCAGTTTTTGCCTAGTAGTGAGCACTTATTCCAAAACAAATTGCTTTTTTTGGATATGTATTATGAAATTAATGTTTCAGGAAATGATAACTATAGTGTAACCTGAATGGATAATGGGGAAAATTATCATCATGTTAAAAAACCAATAAAAAACACATCTTAAAAAGAGAAAAAAAGAATTTATTACTTTTGTAAATAGGAATCCATTATGCATTTATGGGAAATGATGAAAATTGCCACAAAACAAATTACTTTGTTTTGAAAGTGTATTATGAAATTAATGTTTCAGGAAATGATTACTACAGTCTAACCTGAGTCATCTCTCTAGTTATACCTCTGGGAAGACTGTTTCACAACTATCCTTTTTAAAAAAAACACAATATTTTATTTTCCCCCAATTACATATAAAGCCAATATTTAACATTCATCTTTAAGAATTTTTTAATATTACTATATTAGTCATATTGTAAAGGAAGACAAACCCAAAGGAAAAAATTCCTTGAAAAAAATACAGAAAGATAAAAATAGTATGCCTTTATCTGCATTCAGACACCATCAGTTTTTTCTCTGAAGGGGGATAGAATTTTTCATGATGACTTCTTCCAAATTATTTTGAATCATCATATTGCTGAGAATAGCCAAGTCTGATCATCTGATCATCATACGATATTGCTGTCACTATGTATAATGTTCTGGTTCTGCTGATTTCATTTGCATCAGTTCACATAAATATTGACAGGTTTTCCTGAAATCAACCTGCCTATCATTTTTTTTTTATAGTACAGAAACATTTCATTACCACAACTATCTTTTAAGAACTGTTCTCTGAAAAAAACAGTTAAGTTTAAACTATATTGTAAGAAAAAAATTAAGCTCTCTGTGTAATGTCTTTGATTTGTGATAAACTATTCCTAAAAAGAGCTAAATTATTTATTCATATCTGGAAAGAAATATATAACATAATTGAACTATATGTTTCATATATGTTACATACATATATATATACATATATACATATATATATTGCATTCAGTTAGGCAAATCAGCTATAGTAAAGAATGGTAATTGTGGTTTTTTTTTCCCTTTAGGGATGATAAATAACTGATACTCAACTTGGAAAACTTGCTCCAAAATGTCATAGATAGTTACGCAATTAAAGCAATTAGTTTGAATATCTGTTTCTTAATTTATGTTTCTTTGGTTTATCTCCCATTTCCTAGAAATTATGTCTCTTGTAACTTTAAATATTGTAGACTATTGCTATAATAATGATTCATGTTTCTTTAGGAAGTTTACAACAGAAACTTAACCATTTGTATGATCAAAAATCATAAATCATTGTCATTGTTACTGCTAATAACAAACTATACTTTATGATTATATGTAATACTACATGGTGTTTTCTCTTCCCTTTCCTGAGTTCTCAAAAGCTATGCCAGTAGAGCTTTGACAGGTTAACCAAACTGGAATGACTTTGAATATTCACTTGATGGTAGTTTGTATGACCATCATCCAAGGATTAGCCTTGCTAAATTTGAAGAGGCTCTGCACAATCAACAATAATTGGTCACAGGATTTTATATATATATATATATATATATATATATATATATATATATATATATATACACACATATATGTATGTGTATATATATATGTATATATATTTAGTCATTGCAATTTTTCAATATATCATCTAAATTAAAGAGGGGTATGGGTACAGCCTAAACTCTCTCACCTTAATTGAATGGCAAATCCTTGGGTTAGGGAATCACTGGTTTACCAAAAGAAATCACAAATTCACTTTTCTTTATCTATTAATTTTCTAACTAATTTTATTTAGTTTCTACTGTATGTATACTACTATGTTAGGACTAAAATGCTTCATGCAGTGTTTTATAAGACACTCTCATTTCAGCTTGATACTCACAGGAACCCTGAAATGTAGGCATCATATGTAATATCAGTATATGTGATCATAAAAATTGATTCATTCTCGTTATTTTTATGAACTTTTTCATGTTTTGGAAAGGTGTAGTGTATTTGCCTATGCAATGTTGTATGAACCAGTACAGCATTTTAGTTGCTAGAATCACTTACTAGCCAAATAGATACCATTTAATATTTCTCATTTTCTTTCAGAAAAAAGCAGCAGACCATCCCAAGAGAACTCCTTCTATTTGGTTAGCAATGTACAAGGCCTTTGGGCGACCAATCCTGCTGAGTAGCACATTCCGATATCTAGCTGACCTTTTGGGCTTTGCTGGACCTCTGTGTATTTCTGGAATAGTTCAGCGTGTAAATGACACTGTGAAAGCAACAGAGAGAGTAAGTTCATGATACATTATTGTCACATCATTTCTTTGTTATTTGCTATTTTGCACTTTCTAAAATGTTTATTTTCAGAGAATTTTATGTGTGCGAAAGATGGATTAACCTCTGTAAGGAGGAAATATCATTTAGGTACCTATGAATGGGTCAAGCAGTAACTTTTCTTGATTTAGAATTAGAGGAAAGCCAGGCACACCCTTATGGACACCCTTGATTTTAACTTAAAAAATATTGGATTTGGGGGTGGCTAGGTGGCACAGTGAGTAGAGTGTTGGCCCTGGAGTCAGAAGGACCTGAGTTCGGATCCGGCTTCAGACACTTAACACACACACAAACTAAAACCTAGCCGTGTGACCTTGGGCAAGTTACTTAACCCCAATTGCCCTCCAAAAAGCAAAAAAAAAAAAAAAAAAAATTGGATTGGTTAAAAAAGAAGGATGAGGGGCAGCTAGGTGGCGCAGTGAGTAAGAGCGCCTGCCTCGGAGTTGGGATGACCCGGGATCGAATCCGGCCTCAGAAAATGAGCACCCACACATAAATAATGACTAGCTGTGTAACCTTGAGCAAGTTACTTAACCCCAATTGCTTAAAAAAAAAAGAAGGATGAGTAAAATACCTAAAATTCTATAGTAGGCACTTACCATGGCCCAACCATAAAGAATACTGTCTTGTGGGCTAACCCTCAGAAAGAACAGGCTGAGGAAGAGTGCTAAGGACAACAAAAAAGAGGAGGTTTTGTTTCATTTATGGAATAGGAGAATCAAAAAAGGCAATGATCTTTGAATTGGAAAGGAAAAATTAAAAATAGCTAATGTAGAGTTGGGGAAGGTCATCAGGATAGGAGAATGGCAAATGTTTCCCTAATTCTATATTGCTTTTTTTTTTTTTTTAAAGAAGAAAATGGAGTCTACAAACTATAAGCCAGTTGGTTTGATTTCAATTCCTGGCATAATTCTAGAGCACATTATTAAATCATTGACAACAGAGTCAGGGATCATGAAGAGCTAACATTTCTTTGTCAAGTCAGATAATAACCTTGTTTCATTTTATGACAGGGTAACTAGACTGCTATAGAAATAGTTCCCTAGATTTTAGCAAAATAATTTGACAGTGTTTCTCTGCTAGTCTTATAGAAGAAATGGTGAGATAGGGGTTAGATAAGAATACAGTTTAGAACTAGGACTTGATTGAATGACAACTCAAAGACTAGTCACTGTCTAAGAAGGTCTTTAGTAGAGTGTGCTAGAGAATCTGTGCTTGGTCCTGTGTTTAATATTTTTAAGTGACTGGGTATAGATGGTATAAATGGCATGATTATCAAATTTATAAATGACATAAAAGTAGGTTGCATTTGTTCATTTGTTTCAGTCATATCCAACTTTTGTGACCCCATTTTGGGGTTTTCTTGGCAAAGATACTGGAGTGGTTTGCCATTTTCTTCTCCAAGCTCATTTTACAGATGAGAAAATGAGGTAAATAGTGTAAAGTTACTTGCCCAAGGTCACACAGGTAGTAAATATATGAGGTCAGATTTGAATTCAGATCTTTTTTACTCCAGGTCCAGCACTATCCACTGCACCACCTAAAATCAGGAGGGATAGCCAAAATACTAAATGAGACTCAGGAGCCAAAATAAGATCTCAAAAAATCAATGATCTCTTGGGAGTTTAATGGGTTCTATCTCCCCCATCCTCATCCCACTTAGGACTGTAAGCAAATAATGGATATGGGCTGGGTATCTTTGACTATATGGCTCTTGAGGTGTCTTTGAACTCTGAAATTACATTATTTCATCAATCAAACTAACTTCAGGCTTGCAAATTTTGTTGGTTGGGAGTGTGGTTGGTGTCATCAATAGAAATAAATTTTCATGTTTTATTTCAACACTAGAAATTTTTTTATATTGGGGTAACTGAGTCAGCTCTTATAGTAATCAATTATACTTGGTTTTTAAACAAATGTTAATTTGTGATTATTAGTCTAAATCAGGGTTGTAATATTGCTTTTCATATATTAGCTTTTAAAAAATCATAATTTCCCCTAGATTTGAATGTAGTTGCCAGTTCACTCCTTCCTATCACCAAATTACCCTCAAACTGATTTATTTCATTGCTCTAAATACAACATGTGAGAATATATTTTCATCATATATGCTCATCATATATCATCATAATTGCAGGCATGGTGGCACATGCAATCCAAATTATTGGGAAGACCAAATAGAAGTGAATATCTTGAGTTATCAAGATAATCAATATCAGGAGTTTGGAACTCCAGTGGTGATGTGATGTCTATATGAAATTTGGTATCAGTATAGTAAACCTCTGGTAGTGGGGAGCCACCATGTTGCCTAAGGAAGGACAAACTGGAAGCAGAGCAGTTTAAAGCTCTTGGGCAAGACAGAGAAATCCAATCTTTAGACACACATGCACATAAAACAACTCACTGCTGGAATAATTGATTAAGGGTTTTTACATCATTTTAATTGCACCACCATGCTTCCGACCACTAAGGTTTGAAAACTTGGAATTATTTTTGATTCATAGAATCATGTGATCTAAGAGGTTTAAAAGACCTCAGTGGACATATAGTCCAAACCATCCATATCCCATATCTACCTTAATGGTCAATTTAAATCATTATGTGCCCCAGTTATCACTGTTGGTGAAAAATTCAAATTAACTATACTATATTATATAGTTCTTTGAAGATTTGAGAGAACAAAGATTCCCAAGCAACTGAAACCCATTTGCTTATATTTATTAAGCTTATTTTGATTTAGGTTTTGTGCAGCTGACCTCATATTTCTTTTGTAGCTGCTATCATTATTTTTTGTAGCAAATTTTTATAATTTCAATCAATTGATCAAACATTATGTGCAGAGTACTGTGCTTTAAACCATGAGAGTTACAAAGGAAATTTAAGATTTGGGCCTTGCCCTCAAAGTGTTTAAAGTCTTATGTACATATATAATATGTACATGTATAATATGTACATATATAATATGTACATTATATGAGACAGTATACTACAAAGTGTTCAGTTCAGTGCTACAGTCAAGTCCAGTTGGAGTTCAAAATAGGAAAGATTAATTAAATTGATAATCTTTTAATTTAATACAATGTACTTCAATGAGTATTAACTAGGAATTTACCTAATGTAGAAGCTAGAAAGCCTCACAGTCAGGAGATGTGAATTTAAGTCAGGATTCTGGACATACTGGTTTTGTGTCCCTAGACAAGTTACTGAAATTCTTAGTCCCCTTGGCATCTTTCTAAGACTTTAAATGCTAGAACCTCTTGGTGTTGGCAGAGGGAATTTCCCCACTAGGAACTCTCTACACAGATGAAAGTATGTATCTAGATTTTTTTTCTTAAAGATGTATTACATGCCCTCTATGAGCAAGGCACTGTAGATACAAAAACAAAATGGAATAGTTCATACCTTAAAATATCTCAGTTCTATCAGGAGAAGCAGCATACAAATAATTAATATTATTTAAATTAAATTATTTATATTATGTTCATTTTATTTATATTAAATATTATACAAATAATCTATTTTAATATAATTTGATGAAAGAGAAAACACTATAACTAGGATGATCAGGGAAGGCTTCCTCTGGCACTTGAGATAAGTCTTGAAGGAAGTAGAGAAGAGGCTAAGAAACAGAGGGGATGAGGGGACTACATTCTAGATGTGTATAAAAGCATAGATATAAGAGACAAGGCCAAGTTCAGGGAATAGGAAGTAGAGCAACTTAACTGAATTACAGCATGTATGAAATGGAGTATAATGAAATAAATCTGAAAAGGTAAACTGGATACAGGATATGATTGGTCTTGAAGGAGATTGCCATGTTGAAGGGTTTTTATTTTTTAGAGGTAAATAAGGAGGACAAGAAAGTTCTTAAGTAGAGGAGTGACGTGGTCAGACCGGAGTTTTGGGAAGATTATTGTGGCAGTTGTGTGGAGAATCCTGGAATGCTTGTATTTATAAGATCATTATATGATTTTAAAAAAGAAACAGTCAAAATAAATTCAAAGGATCTTACACTTAGATCTGGAAAGTGTCTTAGTGACCTTTCGAAGTAAAGCATAATTTATATTTACTTTTTTGGTGACATATGCTGCATCTTGTTTTAACATTTAAAGTAGCTCTTCCTCTAAATAATTTTATAGCTGTCATACCAGGTCATATGCCAGGTGTATTAGCTTTTCTAATATTTTCTTTTTTTATGGAAAGCCTTCAGGTTCACTGACCTCAAAGGAATTTCTTGAAAATGCTTATGTGTTAGCTGTTCTTCTATTCCTGGCCCTGATTCTACAAAGAACATTTTTACAGGCCTCCTACTATGTCACCATAGAAACTGGCATTAATCTTCGTGGAGCTTTGCTGGTAAATATGTGCTGTAATATATTTATATCTCCAAAATACATCCAGTTATAATAATATCTGATAATATAATAATAATGATGATTTTTTTCTTTAAATTACATTATATCAGCAATATTTCCAGGGAAGTATATTGAAGATAAATAATAGAAATATTTGTTGTTTTATACTCTTCATCACAATTCATTTTATGCCAAGAAATTATGACCATTTGGGGACATACTTCATATTTCACCTCATATATTAGGATCATAATTATAAGAATTTTATATGATAGAAGTCATATAGAAAAATGAATAAAAGATGGATTTTCAGTCCAAATAGCAAGTTTAAAAAAGAGATTTTTGAATCCTGTACATGTCTTGACTTAATCTTCCCATTTAATAATGAAGTATTCTTTATTAGGACTATAATTTTATGTGTTTCATTTCTTTCTTATAGGCTATGATATACAATAAGATCCTGAGACTTTCTACATCCAATTTGTCCATGGGTGAGATGACTCTGGGACAAATCAATAACTTGGTTGCCATAGAAACTAATCAGCTCATGTGGTTCTTGTTCCTGTGTCCTAATCTATGGGCCATGCCTGTTCAGGTAGAGCATCAAAGTAAGGTTTTAATTCATTAAAAAAAAAAGAAGTGGAAAGTCAGTTAGCTTACTAAGAACTTTTTGAGAAGTTGTCAAAAGAAACCCTTTACTTTAGTGTTAGTTTTCCATACTGAAAAAGGGGAACTGTGGAGGGTGAGAGATGAAATGATTTAGGAAACAAAGGTTCAATCTTCTCAGCATATTGATTTATTAAGCAATACTTCGCAATTGCCCAACAGACCGGCAACAGACTGTCTCAGTTTAGGCCTGGACCCCAAATGCAGGGAGAATTCAGACTTTTATTTATTAAAAACAATTAATCAAATAAGATAAATTAATTAAAAGAAAACAATATAAGAGTAGGTAATCTGATTTCTAATTGAAGGAAAGATTAGGGACTTTCCAAGTTGGGAAGGGGAGAGCAAACAGGTGCAATTCCCTGAAATCAGAAAGCAAGTGTCACACTCCCCCAAGCGTTTGTAAACAAGCAAAGAAACGTAGAAACAATAATTGGTTGCTCAGTATGGGGCCAGTTTTATGATAACATATGTGAATTGCTTGAGATGTTTAATTGTGGAAAAACCCTTTGCAACAAGGATCTAACTGGTCAGCATCACTGTTCTGGTCAGCATAACCCCGGTTCTTGGTTCAGGTAGAAGTGGTCCAGCTTTCCAGCCACTCAGAGCTAGGTTCAAACAATGCACTAAGGTTTTCTCCCGATTCCCACAACTGAATAAAGTTTTCTCACATAATAGAAATTGGACTAGATCTATAGCTGAGTAGAAAGGGAACTCAGCTAGCCCCAGAATCGTCACAAGATGGAGTCAGTGTGGTTCATGTGATTCCCATAATAAGCCACTTGCTGCCCTAATGCCCTCAATTTTCTCAGAACACAAATATAAACCTAAGTATGTAAGCCTTCCCATGTCTTAATCCAATGCCTCATTTTGGCTTGGTCATGACACGGGGCTATTAAATACTGTGACAATGGAGAAAAACTTTTGGGAGCCCTATTTAGAAGTATTACTTAATGTACAATCCTGGTGATTATATGCCTGCCTTGTGAAAAATCACTTAAATAAGTTTGAAAAAAGTTATCCCCGGGCTGTCCACAGTCTACAGAATTAACCTTCAAATACATCTTTGGGCAACTAGTAGGTGCTCACATTTTTGGACATCTTGCTGACTTGTTAATTCTTCTGGCTCTACTTTAGGTATTCTTAGTCAATTATCACTAAATGCCAGTTTTTATCAGGAATTTTTTGAAGGGAAGTCCTATTACTTGCAAGAGACTTTAGAGGTAGTAGAGAATCTAAAATGACAATCTTTTAACTTAAAGCAGACGGTATTTTCTGTGGTCTTTAAGGAAACAGGATCCTATCTGGTATTGTTTTTCAGTCATTTTTTCAACGTCTTTTTTGCACCAAGTTTATTCTAGGCACTTGATGGGTTAGGGGAGTCTCCAGAAGTTTGTACTGTTATGTAAGCCAAGAAGCTTTTCTCATACTAGCAGTTCTGCCTCCTTTTCTAGTCAATGTATCTTCAATGCAGCCAGGTTTTTATTTTTGGTCACATTTACTCTAATTACTCATGTGTGGGCATATGGGAGCCAAAGGTCTGTCTTTGCTCTCTCCTACCTTCTAAACTCCAAATTTTCCTTTTCTAAGCCTTATTTGGCTTCTAAAGTTCTTCTAGTCCCTGGGTGAAAAGCACAGGATTACTTTTAAATCCAGTGCCTTCCATTTGCACAACCAGCATTGGAACCCATTTTTTTTCTTTGATAAGTATTTTAGGATTTTTAGACAGTCAGGGATCTGTAAACCCTGAGGTAGGATTTTTTTTAAATAAAGTAATTAAAACCAGGGTTGAGGGAATCATATTTATCAAATAAATGATGTAATACTATCTGGAATTCCAAAATTCCAAATAAAGAAATTTTATTTAAAAAAATTTTTTGGCAAAATTAATTCTCAAAGACTGTCTTTTAGATTATAGAGGAATTTCAATATGTGTCAGTGGCTACTATGAAATAGTACTTGAAATGTTGAAGTAGGAAATGTATAAGAAAACAGCTTATTTAAAGCAGTTTGATCTAGAAATTGGGAGATGTAAAAATACAACTTGAGTTGAGAGTATCAGGGTTTTTATCTTACCTTTGTCAACTAAGTATGTAAACTTGAACAAATTACTTATTTTGGGGGGGCCTCATTTTTCTCATCTGTAAAATAAGGAGCTTCTCTAAGGTCGCTTACAGTCCTGTCTGTGGGTTCCTAACAATCTTGACAACCAGAGAGCTAAGTACAATATTTATGTATCAAAAGATTCTTTGCATCAAAAAATATTAACTATTAGTTTCCATTATTATTATTAATGCACAAGGCATTCATAGTTTCATCAATACAGATTAAAACTCTTCTACAACTTTATAAGAAGTTTTTGGGAATTCTTGTGACCAAAAACATCATTTTGCAGAAGCTATCTGTAGATAATTCTCCAAACTAGATTGGTCCTCAGCATACACACACACACACACACACACACACACACACACACACACACACACACAGAGTAATGTGTGTATGCATATGTATACACACATATACATACACACATATGCATATTTTTAAAACTATTTACTTGTTTTTGCATCATTTATAATCTGTTCCTCGAACTGAACAAACCAAAAAGAAAGCTTTCACTGAAAACATGTATAGTACAAGTAAATAAATTCTCACATTAGTCACACCCCAAAATGTGTTTCTTTTTGTATTTTGGGTTTATCACCTCTCAGGCAAAAGGTGAGTGCTAGGTTTCATCTTTATTCTTCTTAAGGTTGATTATTTAAATGACTACTGCTCAAAATTCTTTAAAAATGTTTTGAGTTCTTTGTTTTGTTGACTGACATTGGTTAAGCTTCTGAAGAAAGTGGCGATAAGCATCGTTAATGTTTATGTCTTTTTCTGTTGCCTATTTTAATAGGTCAGGTTGTAGCTATCACAATAGTTTGTAGTGTCTTTTTGCTTTTAGAATTTGTTGCAATTTGATGATGATTTCACTTTTTTTCTTACTAGTTGATCATATGTCTGTGCACAGAGCACTGCTTCTTAAACATTTGTCAGAATTCATTGATCAGTAACTATATCAAAAACTACTTTCAAAACAAAGTCAACTGGAAGAATCTTTAGCATCTTCTCTATGTAGAGTCTTCATACTGTCTTATGAAAGAAAGTACTCATGTTAGGAAGAAGACATATGTTTTCTTACAAACTTGTACCTGCTTTTGTATCAGATCTTAACTCTATATTCCATTATATTTTCTCCCCAATTAATTCCTGTGTCCACCTTCACATTGAAGTCACTGAGTCTCAAAACGTAGATTGACATGATTTGGAGGATGATATAATTTCTTTATCTTCTGTCTTCTGCAACAAATATTGATTCATAAGTCATAATTATCTTGATTATATTTTTACTTATGCTCATGAACACTTTAAGAGCTAATGATCAGTTACTGCATGAATAAATTCCTTGTTTCTTTCTGATGCATGAGAAAAAGATCTACATCATTTCCTTTGTTTTTCTTTCCAAGAGAACTTGTGAGCCATCAGACTATTTAACTGTAACTTCCGTTATCCTTTTCTTGCATTTCTGGCCCTTTCAATATTGATATGCTTCAGTTCCTCTAATAGTATGCCAATCTGTTGGTCTTTGGACAAAGATGTTATTAGAGTTTAATGTCTTACAGTCAGAGTAGTATTAATAAGTGGTCTAAAAAATTCTAATTCATAGAAGCCTCTAGTACCTTTCTCATCATTCTTACCGTGGTTACTGAAGCATAAAGAGATTGTACAAGACTTAATTCCATTTTGTATTTTTCTTTGTTTCATCTATTACCATAGCCAAATAACTTATCACTTAGTGGTCAGTCTGTCCATGATGAGCCTCTTTTGGTTAAGTTTTCATTAGACAGTGGACTTAATCTAACATTGAAATGTGAAGCCCACTTAGCATGTTATCACATGTCAAGGTTTGTTGTACACTCAAAGAATTTTCAAGAACCCAGAGCCACTCCCACCTAGTAGAGGCAATGGAGTAAGCTTTTGTGGAATCATCTTTAATTATTACCATGGAAAATTTTTTATCCCTACTGTTAACTATGTACATACATATACATATATGCATACACATATATAAATACTATTAGTAATATATGATGATAATACATTTTTATATATTGCTTTGTGAGATTAATTATTTGATAAAGATTCAGGCATTGGGCTAGAGAATTAAATTTAGTTGTTGTGGGGTTGGAAGGAGGGGTGTTATAGAACTAGAATGATTAGTTTAGTACCTAGAAATATTCTCAGTTAAGTAGGGTAATAAGGTTAGCATCTGGAAAGAATACCAAAAGCATTTCAGGAGAGAACTGAAGACCAACATCTCCTACTTTACAATTTAACCTAGGGTTTGCACTGGTTGTTAATGTAGGACAAACTTTCTCAAACTTCAAACTACAGATCATGTTTTCCAGGGAAATAAATGTAAAGAATTACTGAGACTATTATTTTAGCACCCCAAGCAATTGTTTGTTAGTGATAGATGCTGCCAAACGTGGACTGAACTGGCTTCTTCCCCTTTTGTTACATATTGGTTCATCACAAGTTCTGGTCCTATCAGCTTTTAATATCTACTATGATACAGATAGAGAGAATATTGGTGAGGACCTCCAGTCCTTCAGTGGGTGATAGCACCTTCAAGAGAAAAAAAACGCCTCTTTAATATTCTTCCCCCACCCCCACCATTGGCGACTGATATAGGTCAAGTCAGGAAACTGGGCATTCTCAGCAGCCTTAGGAGGTAAAATTGTATGAAATAGCAGAATGGTAGATTGTCAAACTAAGAATGAATTCTTTGATCTACATTTTCTCAAATAAATCATAATGGAAAAAGGAGTTGATTTCCTAATAGACAATGGTCTCCCTGATTCTTTTTAAAAATTTACTATATATTTAAAAAGGATTACATTTTCCATTAAGAAGAACTCCCATATGAGACTTCCCTCTGTTCCTTCCTCTTTACATGTGTTTTTCTCCTTAGATCATAATGGGAGTGATTCTGCTCTATAACTTACTTGGATTAAGTGCGCTGGTCGGTGCAGCTGTCATAGTGTTACTTGCGCCAATTCAGTACTTCATAGCTACAAAGTTGGCTGAGGCTCAGAAGAGCACTCTGGTAAGTTCCATCATTTGGCTTCTCTCTTAGGAAAATCTCGTGCTGCTATTTATTTTCAAATAAAGGAAATTGATATATATCACTTGGGATATCTTGGAAATATATTGCTCATGTGTTTAATCTTGATTCCTGAACTTTTATGTTATCATAAACAGAAAACATGAATTTCTCATGTTCCAAAGATCATTTGGAAAAAAATTAGAAATCCAAGACTTGAAGCTCTTAGGTTCCCAAACCCCACATGGACAGATTTTGATATTATTAATTACCCTGAAGTTATAAGACTTTGAACCCCATTCTAAAATACTTTGCCTAAGGAATTAAAATTAGCATAGCATACTTAGAGTCCTTTGATGCAAAAAATATATCTATATCTATCTATCTATCTATCTATCTATCTATCTACCTACCTACCTATCTATCTATCTATCTATCTATATCTATATATATCAAGGGACAAGAAAAGGGTCAGTTTTAATGCTTCTGAAAACGAAATTTCCCAAGAGTAGAATCACAACATGTGATGAGATATGGAACTTAAGTGAAAGATTTCAGCGGCAGCTGTTTTGGTTAAATATGCTCCTGGTTAGCTTAGCAAGGAGAGGGGAAAAAAATCCTTGACCTTCTTTGGCTCTACCGTTCCATGGAAACATTATTTGAGTATGAATTGGCCCATTTTGAAGGAATATTTGAGAATTATGAAATTGTTGACAGCAATTTAGAAATAAAGTTTGATTAAATATGAGCAAGTGACCTCCATAAATCTGTAACATTTAGCATGACTTTTACTGCTGAAAGCATTGTTTCCCATGATCAATTTTCTTGTACTTCTTGCACTCTATACCTTGCATCTCTCTGACTACTGATGGAAATTTAATGTGATTAAATTATGCCTTGAAAACACATGTACACTACTTCTTACATGGCGCAGGCAACCCTAGAATAGCTGCATCATATTTTAGGTACTCGACCCACTCAAAACATAGATCACAAGCCCCTTTCATTATGTTTACTTTTATTAACCAGCCAGTAGACAAAATTATTTCAAAGCAAAGTCATTTCATAATATAATAGTAGTAATAAAATAGCAATAGAACATTACTTTCATAAGCCTAAGACATGCTTTGCCCATAGTATACACTTCATTAGTGGGAAATGTGAACACACAGAGGGATCATGTATGGGAGCACAGGTCTAAGGATTATGTGTGGCCATGGAACTAGTGTGGAGAAGGAACTCCTGCCTCTGATGGCTCAGAGTCATGAATGCCTTCAAATAATATCATCATGCTGCTTTCTCTGTTCCAGTTTATAGGTGAGCTAGCCATTCTCTCTTCCTATATAGTATTCTGAGGTCTCTGTCTAATCTCCTCACCCCCTTCCCCACATGGCATAGTATTGTCTAGGAGTCTTCTACCCCTCTCCTCATATCCCCAAGCAATATGTTATAAAGTTTATTTCAAGGCATCTTTCTTACTTCTTCCATGGCACATGTCTTTTCCTACTTCCCCTTAGTTGAAATTTTGCTGCTTATGGCTCTGAAAAAAAGTAAATCATGTGCCTCAACAAGATAGGACAAATGCACTTCCTCTTTGTGACTCCATATCTTCCACTAGACTTCTTATATTAGTGTTAGTGTTCCATCAAAGAATCAAAAAATGCAGAAGTTTTTGAGTTATAAGGTTTTTTTAGAAATCATGTCATCCAAAACTTGGTTTGACAGATAAGGAAACTGACATACGGAAACAAGAAATGTCTGTCCACATGTCACACAGCTGATTGATGGACAGAGCCAAAATAGGATGTCTTCTACTTTTTAGTCAAGTTTTCTCTAACACACATCACTACTTTGTTCTTTCATTTAAACTCTTCTCACATTTTCTTGTTTCATTATTTTACAGGATTATTCTACTGAAAGGTTGAAGAAAACAAATGAGATACTAAAAGGCATCAAGCTTTTAAAGCTGTATGCCTGGGAGCACATATTTTGCAAAAGTGTAGAGGAAACAAGAATGAAGGAACTGACCAGTCTCAAAACCTTTGCACTTTACACATCACTTTCCAGTAAGTTCATAAGATTAAGGGTTGGTCAAGACATTAGAGGTAATCTCTGTTTCCCTCATTTTATAGCTGAGGAAACTGAGTCCTAGGGTGATGAAGTGATTACTTAAGGTTACATAGGTACTAAGTAGCAAAGTCTGGAATTTAATGTCAGAATGCTTGACTCAGGCCTCCATTTATCAGTCTGCCTCTTGTTGTTGGGATAGCGTTAAAGGTGACTAAAAATTGCTTGTGCCCTATTTGGTTTGAATTTGTGGTTCTGAAATTTTTGAGATTCATGTGAAAGAATGGTAAATCATAATGTTCAGTGAGACATTTAATCCACTACTGAAAGACTTAATTTTTAGTAAACGTGTTCTAATTAATTTTACATTTTATATATTATAACTTTTATTGGGAGACTTTCTATTAGTACACAATTCAAGGACATACTTTAAAAATATTTTATCATTATAGTGATCCCAAATCAACTCTTTAGTATTTCCATGCATATTATTTTACTTTATAAATTATGCAAAGAAATTTTAAATACAAAATCTTCTTTTACTTTTCCCCACTTAATCATGTTGCCTTTTTAAAAATTGTATTTCCAAATCAGAAGAAACTAACCCTGAACGTTTCTCAGTTACTTTCCCTGTACCAAAGGATACTGCAAGTTCAGAAAATGTCAACTAATCTGTTCATTTAAAACTTATTTAAACAAACAAATCTGCAACAAAATTATACCCTAGATAAAGAAACCCAGACCACTGTCATTTAATACTAATGCTATTGTCATTTTAGCCAAGCACCACTCCAAGTCGAGAATGGTCTAGATCTCAAAGAATATTTCAGATAAGCCTGGTTGTTGCCTCATGGGATTTTGTTGTGGTTGTTGTTCTTTAGTTAGATTGCTAAATATCACATAGAGAGGATGATAAGATTTAGAGCTGGACAAGACTTTAGAAAACTCATGAATACTGGAAAACAACCGGCTAAATTAGAAGAGGCAGATACCTTTATTAAGAGTAGCCACATTCATAATAAAGGGGCACCAGCTAAGTGGTTTCATCTGGCTATTTCTGGAACCTTAATGAAAAGATACAATTTTTGTGCCTCAACTGATTACCTCCAGGACAAAATATAAAACCCTATGTTTGGCATTTGGAGCCCTTCACAATCTGGCTCCTATTTTGCTTCACTATGTTATGACTCAGTGACACCGACCTCTTTGATGTTCTTCTCACATGACATTCCTTATCCCAACTTCATGACTGTTCACTAGTTGTTCTCCAAGCCTGGAATGCCCTCCCTCCTCACCTCCTCCTTTTAGTTTCTGTGGCTTCTTTCAAGATTAGGTTCAAGTCTCATTTACTGCAAGAAGGCTTACTGGGTTCTTCCCTCCCTCCACTGTCTCCCAATCCTCCGTTATTAGTACTTTCTCTCTAATACCTTTATTTACCTTTAATTTACCATCAATATAGATTTATTTATATAGTTGTTTGCATGTTGCATCTCTCATTAGAGTGTGAGCTCCTTGAGGACAGGAACTGTTTTTGCCTTTCATTAAATCCCCAATACTTAGCACCACCCCTGACATGTCGTTAAGTATTTAATGATTATTAACTTGTCTTGATTTAACATGAAGCAACCAGGGCTTGTCATAAGCAAAATTGTGAGGTACATTTTCAGGACCTCTGAAAATCCCCAAGCAAGTATTTATTATTCTTTTACTATATGTTCAGAATTGTGCTATGGACTATGGGGGCAGTATAGAAGAAGCTATGATAGTATCCCTTCCCTCAAAGGGTTTATAGTCTTTGTAGATAAGGTTAATGACAATGAAACAAGAATGACCATTTGAAGTAACACATTCTAAGAGTTCACAGAAGTTGGCCATTGAGGAATGAAGTACTCATGGATGAGGTAAGGCTTGTACTAGTCCTTTAAGAAAGAATAGCACAATTCTGGGGTGGTGGGTAGGGGAAAAATTGTAACTCAAAATCTGACAGAAATGAATGATGTAAACCAGAAGTCAATAAAGCATTTAAAAAGTAAAAAATAATTTAAAAAAAGGAAGAATAGCACACATGTACAAAAATATTTATAGCAGCTCTTTTTGTGGTGGCAAAAGATTGGAAATTGAGGGGATGCCCATCAGCGGGCGAATGATTGAAAAAGTTGTGGTATATGAGTGTAATGGAATATTATTGTGCTATAAGAAATTATGAGCAGGGGGTGGGGGAGGCTAGGTGGCGCAGTGAATAGAACGTCGGCCCTGGAGTCAGAAGGACCTGAGTTCGGATCCGACCTCAGACAATGCACACATAAACAAGAACCTAGCCGTGTGACCTTGGGCAAGTTACTTAACCCCAATTGCCCTCCAAAAAAAAAAAAAAAAAGAATGCAAGGACCTAAGACATCTCCAAAAGACTCATCATGGAAAATACTAGGCACATCCAGAAAAAGAACTATGGAGTCTGAATGCCAATTGAAGCGTATTATTTGCTTTCTCTTTTTTCTTATTTCTTGTGGTCTATAACATTGGTTTTAATTCTTCTTTAGAACATGACTAATGTGAAAATAGCTTCAATACAAATGTATACATAGAACCTATATCAGATTGCATGCTGTCTTGGGGTGAGGGAGAGGAGAGATGGGGAGAAAATTTGGAACTTAAAATCTTATGGAAATGAATGTTTGAAACTAAAGATAAATAAATTTTTAAAAATATTTTTCTAACAAATTAGGAAAAGAAACGGCTTTAGTGTATTGATCAAAAGATTTAGTTAAGAATCAAGAAAAACTAGGGGGCAGCTAGGTGGTGCAGTGAATAGAGTGCCAGCCCTGGAGTCAGGAGGACCTGAGTTCAAATCTGACATCAGACACTTGACACAATTACTAGCTGTGTGACTTTGGGCAAGTCACTTAACCCCAATTGCTCTCTAAAAAAAAAGCAAAAAAAAAGAATCAAGAAAAACTAATTATTTGCTCATATGCTTTATTTTTAAAATTGTTATACCATTTTATATTTTTTCTGCTTTTCATTTTCTGTTTCATATTCTATATAAATCATTTTCTGTATTTCTAGATATTTTCTATATTTCAGTCAATTTCTATTAGTTGACCTATATGTCAAAATTCAGTAAAATGATCTCCAAGAAACTGGGTAATCTTGTTGTGTTGGAATTCTGAATCCTTGTTGTATTGACTACTGCTTAAAATAAATGGACCACTTGTTTAAAAAAAAAGAATAGCATGTAAAAAAGCAGAAATGAAAGGGCAGATTATTCACAATGACAGATTATGGTGGGTGGAAAGGAGAGGCTACTCAAATTTAGGAAAATTCCAGAAGTAGGACATTGTTATGGGAAACACTCACAAACTGGAGGAGACTGATATGACTAGAAGATTTTAGGGAGTAGTGGGAAGGAAAATTGGTTGACGTGGAGTAAATTATGGACACTTGTGAAGAGTTTAGATTTGTTGCATTGGGTAAAAAGGAAATAAATGATATAATTTCTTTTTAATAGAGACTTTAAAATGGAGACTCTTTAGAAAACAGTAACTTACCTTAGAAGGAATAAATCTAAAGGTAGGAAATCTAGGCACTGAAAAACCATTGGGCAGATATTTTAAAGCAGGTGGAACTTTCGATGACTCCCAAATTATATCTCATATGTACTCATCTATGAGTAAACTGATTCTCTAGAGGACTGTCCTCATGTATCATGATTTGAGCAGAGCCAAAGAGCACTTTTCTAAAATATCTTCCCACTATTCCCTCCCATGACACCAGCTTCTGCCTTCTACCTACTTGGAAATACCTACTATTCTCATGATTCACTCCTTTGGGTCAGGCTGAAATATGTAATTTGGAGAAGAAAGGGGGTAGCGTGGCTCCCTCTGAATATGTTAGTCCATTCTTTTAGATTAGCTTAGCAGAATTAGAACTGTCTTGAAGGAAAGAACAATGAATCTGGTGGCAAAAAAATCTTGGTTTGAATCATAACACTATTGTTTCTTAGAATGTGACCTTAGGCAAGTTCTCTGAGGCTCTTCCCTGTTTGCTCCTTTGTGAAATAATGATAGTAATAATTTCACTGCCTATCTTATAGCATTACTGCGAGGAACATAAATTGTTGGTGTTTGGTTGTTCAGTTGTGTCTGACTTTTCGTGACACCATATGGGGTTTTCTTGGTAAAGATACTGGAGTGGTTTGCCATTTACTTTCTCCAGTGGATTAAAGCAAATAGATGTTAAATGACTTGCCCAGGGTCAACAGCTAGTAAATGTCTGAGGCCACATTTGAACTCAGGTCTTCCAGGCCACTGCTCAATTCACTGAGCCATCTAGATGCTTCCAAGGAATATGTCCTATAATTTAAAGTCCAATATAAGAAAAAAGTTATTATTATCAGACTAGTGAATAACAACTTACATTTATATAGTGTGTTGAAGTTTATATAAGACATTATATGTATTTGATTCTTGGGAAAACCCCAGGAACTAAGTGCTGTAGATAGCATTATTATTCCCATTTCACAGATGAAGAAATTGAGACTTGGAATGAAGAAATTACTTACCTATGTTCATATAACTGGAAAAGACAAGATAGAAACTCAGATTTTTTTTAAACCTTAAGTCCAGCATTCTTTCCACAATGGCATCCTGCTTCTTACCCTTTGAAAGCAGAGCAGGATGTTGGGTGAATAAGTTTTTAGGGCAGGGGATGGGTTCGTGTTGAAAGGAGGGAAAAGATGAGGTGCAGGAAGTGTCTCAGGGTTGTTTATGGACAGCAGAGTAAAAGCAGGGCACCAAAGAGCTAGAGTGAGGTATCCAGATAAACTTTATCTACTTGACTGTTTTGAATAGGGCTACCCCTGTGAACTCCAATCTGATTTGAGTGCCAGTCCATGCCAGTCTATTTCTAGACTTCCTGGGAGATAGAAACATATATGCATGCATACACACATATGTATGTACATATATACAAACACATATTTATATATATATATATATACACACAAACATATATATATATATACATATTTAGTTATTAGGAACTAAACATTCCTTTAGATGGTTTCACTTTATTCTTAGAGAAAGCATCGGAAAGTGATGGAATCTCAAGCTTTGAGGTTAGATGTAGGAGAGAGTGTTATAGGGAACCTAAAAAATTCCTTTCCCTTCCTTGCTCAGGGAACGCCCATCCCATGCATAAAGGAGAGTCAAATATGGAAGATGCAAGATATTATTTCAAATTGTTTTTCTTCTAAATTTTGAATGATGTTCTGGCTACACCAATATCCCTCAAACTGAACAACCAATTATTACTCTATATCTGAGTTCCTTACTGATAGTTGTAGACTCCTATTAGATTGTTCTCTTTTCTTAGCTGGAGGAGCTTGCCTACATTCCTGGTGGCTGAGATGATATCTGGGAGAAAGGGCAAAGTTCTCTTGCCTTATTCCATAAAAGAATGTCCAACTTTCCTTTGCCAGGCAGCCTTGTGCAGAGTTTACAGATACAATGCTTCATTACCCAAGGGTTGATTTCAGTTATTTAAAAGAAAGGCAAAGCTATACCTTTACAAATTTGAGATAACTTCAGGTTGTTCTAATAGGAGGAATTTTAATTTGAGTTTGAAAGAATAGGAAATAAATTATAGGAATGAATTAAAGGCAAAGGAAATATTAAGAATAGGGGAAAAGAAGCCATGATAATGCTCAAAAAATAAAAGAGCTGAAGTTAAGTCTTGGCCCTTGTAATATTAATAGGATTTAAGATCTTCCCCACACATTAATAGGCTTCATGTGGAACCCGTTAAGGGAAGCTAGCTTAGGGTAGGCTTGCTTGTAGGAAGGTTTTCACACCTTTTGCTAATTCTAATTAGTCACTGAATCAACTGAGGGTTATGATGCCTTCTGGCTCTTAGAAGTGTGAGTATATACTCTGAGTTGGTATTTTGTTTTGGGGGCTAGCTTATGAGAAGGATCTTGTGATTCCCTGGTGGAAATTAGATTCAGAGCTCCCCAACTATTCAGATGTAAAGGCTCTCTCGATCCAGGGATGTATGTAAAGTGTATAGTTGATTCAGGCAGTCAGAGCCCCATCTTTATTCCTCTGATTTAGTTACTTTCTCTGAAGTTCAGGGTGCTTACTTTTCTTACGAACTAGTGAATGTATCTAAAAAAGATTGTTGACCCCTTAAACATCTATCTTTCCTAGTAAAGCATATCTAAGAACCTGTGCTAGCTAGTGCCAGTATGGTTGCCACTAGAACCCCTGCTTAAAATATGTCTCCATGCTCAGAGGGTATTGCTGTCGGATTTTAGATTTCTACTAGTCTTAGTTTAGGTTAAGTGAATACTGATTCCCTTCTGGAATTGAACACTTATTTTTTGGCTCTGCCATCTAGATCAGAGGAGGTGGTTCATTAACATTTATAATTATAAACTAACAGTTATAAATGAGGTATGATGAAGACAGCAAGACGGTAACATAGAGAATGTAGTCTAGAAACTTAAATTCTAGTTCCAGATCTTTGATCAATTGTGTAACTCATCATCTCTGGGCCTTTCTTTCTAAAACTGCAATAATTATTTGTGGGAAACAGTCATGTTATATTGTTATCTTAGGTGTTTTAAAAATATGACTTCCAAAAAATGTAACTGGAGTTGATATCTTAGTAATTGAGGACAAAATGCGAAATCCATTTTTTCTACCTTTAACTTCAGATAATGTATTTATCATAGGCAAACAGAATAAATACCTGAACAATTTTCTAAGCTACTGGAAGTATTGTGTGTATAACTTTTCATTATGTGAAAAATCTCTCAATAAAAGAAAAAAAAAACCCCAGAAACTATCATGGCGTTGTGGAGGAGTTACTAGAAGTGATGTGAAAGCCTTGTCTTTAATTTGTACTACAGATCATATTCTTGTTAGGTTCTTCATTTTAGTTATTTCAGCTAACCAAACAGCACTTCCTTTCTATGGGAACAGAAAAGAATACAGGTTATGTAATATTATATATAATATATCATATCCTTCTTAAAGATGTACAGTTGTTTGGTTCACCATCCTTTTATATTTTACTGACAAGAATGTTTCCTGAACTCTGTTATTTTCAATGTTTCAAATGTTATTCTGTTAAGATATAATTTTGTAATCAGAGGAGAATGTTTTCCTATTGGGGTACCAAGCTTGGATGACTGTGGCTAGGAAGTACCAGTTGGGGAATGTTTATGGAATGTTATTTAACTTTGTCCTTTGTGTCTCTTGGGACACTTAAAAGTAATAATAGATGGTTAATTAAACTTAAGAAAATATTTTAACAGCTCAAAGATTCTAATATATACATTTTTCCTTCCACAGTTTTTATGAATGCAGCAATCCCCATAGCAGCTGTTCTTGCAGTAAGCAAATTTTTATTTTCCTTACAGGAATAAATAAAAACAAATGTTAATGTTTGTAGAAATGACTTAATAAGAAGCGTGTAGGTGGTATGTGCCTGTACCCACCCTCTGTCTCTTCTTGCTTCAGAAGCTATACTTTATAAGCTCTGGAACCATCTGATTATTAATATAATTTTTATTGTCACATTATATTTACAATTGAAAGTAAAGGTGGATACCTTGGGTCTACTATATTTTGTATGTTGGCATGTTGGCATTCTCTATGATGAGACCATATTTAAGGGAAACCTTAAAAAATATTCTTTTTTCTCTGGAAAACTTAATATTGATTACACTATTGATAACAAATTCAATCCAATTCATAAACATTTTAAAAGTACCCATTTTGTTCAAGTGAGATGAACTTGGGTGAATTTGTCTTGCTTTTTTTTTCTACTTTTAGCATTATTGGGTAATAAATGGAGAAGTTCAGGTCCTTCTGACATATGAAATCAATGTAATTTTTTTTGGTGAGACTTTTTTGGGGGCAATTCCTAATGGAATCTTTGTTTGTAATTCTATAGACCTTTGTGACTCATGCTTATACAAGTAAGAAACTGTTAAAACCAGCAGAGGCCTTCGCTTCCTTGTCACTCTTTCACATCCTGGTCACACCTCTCTTCCTGCTCTCCACAGTGGTCAGATTTGCAGTCAAAGCCATTATCAGGTATGCCTTCTCTTGAAGAGTTCTAGATTGTGTAGAAACATTGTATGTGCCTCACTATTTGAAAACTATTCACTCAACTTATGGTCTCTGAAGTAGGATTCTTTGAACACAGAGTAGTATTTAAACAGGAAGAATGATAGTATAGGCACTATCTCTGTTTTGTATATTTTGGGTTAATTCTTGTGTTTTCTGCAGTTTTGTAGTTGTACGTGTCTCAAAGATATATAATTCCTCCTTATCTTTTTTTCCTATCTTTATCTACTCTTACAATCAATTAGCATTTACGAAATACCATTGCCAAAGTAATTTAAAAATAGTATTATGAATCTTTGTATAAGAGTTTTATGCAATTAGTTGTGAATTTGGGAGGGTATATCCAATGCATTAGGGATCTCTACTTCAAGCACAGTAAAAAGAGCAGATGAGAAAAATTTGTTCCAATGGCCAGGAGGGCAGCTAAAGCAGGTACACTGGAATGCTTAGAACTTGGAAAAAAATCAAGGATACCAAGGTCATCCACTGCATTCCAGGGCCATCAGCAGTCATCTTGATTTTTGTCTTGACTCGGGACTTGGATAACTCAGGGAGAGAGTGAGCGTGATGACTTTGTGCAACCCTGCCTCACTTAAATGCAATTCATGAGAGTCAAGACATTAATTACCCTATGATGTCATTGTTCCTTTTGGAAAATGAAGGATGAACAACAATCATCAATGAAGGAAAATGAGAATGTTCTGGCAGCCTTTTGATCACCCAAGGAGTAAAAGAGTCTCTACCCTGAAGAAGTTTACATTCTCCTAGAAAGAGACAGCAAGTTCACAGACAAATCAACATAAGATATGTGCAAAAATGCATACTCTTTTTTTTTGGAGGAGAACTGTGATAAGCAGGAAAGGATTTTTGAAGGAGAGAACACTTGAGCTGAGCCTCAAAGGGATCGAGGAATTCCAAGAGGTGGAGGTAAACACAGTATCCCAGGCATAGGAAATAACCTGTGGAAAGGTATAAAGTCAGGAACGATTAACTTAGCTAGTAAGTGTCTGAAGCTGAATTTGAACTCAGAACTTCCTGACTCTAGGCTTACTATGCCACCTAACTGCCCTTTCACTCTATCATCTGAAAAATCATATAGATTGCTTACTGATTTTTACAGCAACACTTGCAAATCAGACCTTATTCTAGAAGGAAAGCTATTTCAAACAATGAAATTAATAAATCATAGAGCATCTCTTATTTTTTGGTCTCTAATTTTCATTTTCTTCATTGGGATTGGTTCCTTTCATGGTTATTTTTAGAATTCAAAATATTATCCTGTTCAGCCACAGAGGTAGAAAAAATGATAATATAAAAAGGCGTAACTACTGAAATCAGTAGGATTATAAATATTAAGAGGATAGGGTAACACTTAGAGAATTTTAAATCCCTTTTTATACTTGGAAATTTCTAAATCTTATGCAAACAATTCTGATTTAGCAGGTACTGAGAAATGGTAATATTCCTTCAAGAATGATATGCTGTACTTCATTTTCCCATTTCTACAGCGGAGTGAAAATGCACTTGCCAATTTGATAAAGATCAGTCTGTTGGAAGGGCTCTGCTCCAGACACCTCAAATCTTTCACAGAATAAGATTTCTGCTTATGTTGGTTCATAGATTTGATAGAGATGGCAGGCCAACCCAACTCTCACTGTGTGTTCATTCTGGGAACCCAAACTAGAGACTCCCTAATAATTGTTGCTTTTTGCCAAATTGGCCAGAATCAGCCTGCATTTTCAGTTGTGCTTAGGGGATCAGTCTTTGATGCCAGTTGGCCTATCACAATTTGGACAGTATCATTATAATGAAAGAAACTAGTCAGCTGATTTCAGAGTGTCCCTTATAGGATTAGAGAAATAGCAATACTTGACTTTAAAAAACTCGTTTGACTAACTTATACTAATGATCCCTTTTCAAAGACCCCTATTTGGAGGATATTGCTCGATACTTTGGTTAAATCCACTATTACGAAGAAATTTTTTGTAGCAATGGGGATTGGGGGAAGTTCTTCATAAAAGGATCATTTGAGCAATGAAAGTTCTCCTCATTGTACTCTATGACTATAACTACAATATGAAATCCAGCAATTAACTGAGTTATGTCATAATTCAAACTATATCCCTGACTTTATGCACCCCATGCACTTTGAACTTTCTGAATATTTTAGTGCAAAATAGACTTGTCCATAAAGTTGAGATGAGGCAGAATGCCCTCCATTACATAAACCCTGAAGCAGACTCAACAGTGCTTTCAAGACTGGGTCCTCATTGACCAGTCTCCTGTTACATTTATAAATAATCCTGAATTAGATTTCTTTTATTTCATGATGAAACATGCTGAAGATATTCAAAGATATTTAATCTGTTACTTAGCATCATGAAACACACTGAAGATATTCAAAGATATTTAATTGCAAATAGATTTTATAGCTGGCCATTTAATCATGTTCAGCAAAAGGCATCTGGGTCCTGAGGAGTCATATACCCTGGTATGGTATGCACCTGCTCTTCTAGGCTGACACACTGAGTAAATACTCTGCTCTCTGGTTTCTAGAGTCAGTGACTTTCTTTCCTTCAATTCCATATCTTTTTATGGGGTAGTACCCATTTATTGTCAGTGGGTTTCTGGATTTGTGAATCTACACAGCCAGAAATAAGCTCTGAGTGTCTTTGTACTGGGAAGCCCATTTTCTTTTGGATCTTACTCTATTTCTGTGAGAGTAAATTATGAATACACAGAGTAGACAAACATATGTATTGTATGTAGTATTTATTTAGCATAGAATTGATGGGCAGATATAGATCATAAAGAGGAAACAATGAAAAACAAAAATAATAAAATATCTACCAAATGACTGTGAGCCTGGCCATCTTTTAAACCCAAGAGATCCTTCTAGACATAAGATCAGTTGAACCAGAACATTGGAGATGTACAGTTTTCATTCTTCCTTAAGGAGGCAAAGGAGTATAAACAAAAGATTTCTGCAGAAATGAGTTTTATTCATTCTTTCTGTAAACCAGCCAAAAATTCAGAAACAGATACAGAACCTCTGGCCTCTGGGTCTTTTAATTTGAGACCAACAGCATGGGAACCATGGGAACTAGACTTGGGATCCAGGTAGGCCCAGAGAAGATAGTTGCTCTTGTTCAGGGATGTCCTGTTGTGAGAAACATTAAGTTCCTCTGAATGCATTATTTCATTGCCTGTGAAGCATGGTAGGTGGACCTAGTGTATAGCCTGGCCTATCTAGCAGAAGCTATACCTCCCTTGAATCCTCACATACATCCTTCTCTGACCTTAAGCACAGTAGCTCCTTACCACAGTTATCTCATGTACAACCTTTCCTCTCTTGTTTCTAGCCCAAGTCCACTGTCATTCTCTCAGTGGAAAAATGCAACTATAGACAGCAAGGGACATTTAAGTTACTGCTTTCCCAAAAAGGGATAAGACCCCTGAATTTGGGGAAAAATTACTTTTCATTGCCTTGCTCTCATATACCACCTAAAGGAATGTATGTTTTGCCTTTCTGTGGCTTTTGACATCAATCAACACTGCTATCTATGATATAATATTTATATTTCAGCCAGTTCTCTTTATATCAGTCAATGTAATAATACCTAGTATTTATATCGTGCTTTAAGATTCATAAAGTATTTTTACAATGGATTATCTCAGTGAATTATATCTCACAACAACCCGAAGAGGTAACTGCTGCTATGATCTCCATTTTGCAGTTGAGGAAACTGTAAGTGATATGCCTAGGGTCATGCAAGCCAAATTTGAATTCAGGTCTTCCCAACCCTAGGCCCAGCACACTGTCCACCGAACCAGCTAGCTGCCTGTTAGGTGCCGGGTATTGTGTTAGCTAAGAGCTGGACATAACAGTGATAGAAAAGAAAGAGTCTTTGCCTGGAAGGAGCTCACATTCTATTAAGGGAGGTAGTATGTATGTATATAAAACACATACTGAAAGTTGGATGGTATTGTTATAATCAGAGGAATACCTTCTGTCTATAAATCTTAGGTTGTGCCTTGGTGAGTCAGATGATGCCAAAAAATGGAAGAATTCTCATATGATTGAGGCTGAAATTCTTTTGCCTTGAGTTGTATAGAAAATGACATATATATATATATATACATATATATACAAACACATATGTGCATAGGTTGTATACATACATATTGTGTATATTATATATATGTATACATACATACACATATATATATATATATATATCTGTGTGACCCTGGGCAAGTCACTTAATATGTTTGTCTCAGTTTCCTGAGGCACCTACTTCACGGGGTTGTTGTGAGGATCAAATGAGATAATATTTGTAAAACACTTAGTATAGTGCTTGGTACATAGGAGGTGCTATGTAATTGTTTATTTCTTTTTCCTTCAGTAGATATTCTAAATGATGGGTTGAAGAATAAGCTATTGTGATCCAGGAAGGGGAGGTTTTCTGTACATTTACATGAGAAGGAATATCCTCTTCTATATATATGGATAGTGGGGCATGTGGGAGAGAATCTGTTAGTCAACAGTCAAAAAGCATTTTTAACTGCTTACTATATGCCAGACACTGTGCTAAGCACCGGGGATACAGAGAAAGGCAAAAACTGATTCTCTGCTCTCGAGGAGCTTTCATTCTAATGGGCTGATAGCATGTGGATAACTATGTATGTACAGTTTATATAAACCACTTAAGTGGGAGATAATATCAGAGGGAAGGCATTAGCAGTAGGCATTGAGGGGACACAGAAATGGCCTCTTTCAGAAGGTAGGATTTCAGGTGAGTCTTGAAAGAGGCCTGGAAAACCAGGAGGTGGAAGTGAGGAGGGAAAACATTCCAGACGTAAAAAACATCCAGTAAAAAAAGAATTTAAAAGTTGGTAGATGGAGTGTCATGTAGGAGAACAGCAGAAAGAAAGGTGTAAGAAGACTAGCCCATGAAAGGTTTTAAAAGCCAAATAGAAAGTTTTATATTGATCCTGAAGTTAGCAGGAAGACATTAGAGTTTATTATGTAGGAAAGTGACCTGGTCAGAGTTGCACTTAAGAAAGACCTTTTGGGCAATTGAGTGGGGGATGGACTGGAGAGACTTGAGGAATGACAACTGACCCAAAGCCTATTGCAGTAGTCTAGGCTTGAGGTAGTGAGGAGTACACTAAATGTTGATAGCATGAGTGGAGAGAAGGGGCCATGTATGAGAGATATTATGAAGATAGAAACAAGCAGATGCAGTGACAGATTGGATAGGTGGGGTATGTGTAAGTGAGTTGATAATGACATTTAGGTTGCCAACCTGGGAGAGTGGGAATATGATGGTGCCTTTGATAGTACTAAAGAAGTTGGGGAGAATGATTGACTGGGGGAAAAGCTAATGAGTTTTGTTTATGACAATGAGTTTGAGATGTCTAAGTAGACCTCCAGTTTGAGATGTCTAAGAGGCAATTGGAGATGTCAGGCATGAGTTCAGGGGAGTGGTTATAATTGGATAAATAGGTCAGAGAGTCATATGAATAGAGATGATACTTGAACCTTGGGAGTTGATGAAATCTCCAATTGGGATAGTGTAGAGGGAGAGAAGAGGGTTTAGGACTCAGCTTTAGGGGACATCTATTTTTATATATTGTTTCCTGGAGGAAGATCCAGCAAAGGGTCTAAGAGGAATTGTTCAGATGCGTGGGAAGAGAACCAGGAGAGAGCAACATCGTGAAAACCCAGAGAAAAGAGAGTATTCAGAACATCATGACTGACAATGTTAAAGTTACAAAGAGATCAAAAAGGTTGAATATCAAGAGAACCATTAGATTTTGCAGTAAAAAGATCATTGATAACTTTGGAGGGAGCATTTTCAGTTGAATGATGACATTAGAAATTAAACTGCACAGGGATTAGAAGATAGTGAGAAGAGAAGAGGTGGAGGCCCTGCTTGTAGAGAACTATCTCAAAAAGTATAGCCACAAGAGGAAAAGAGATATAGCATGATAGCTATCAGAGATGGTATGATCAAATGAGGATTTTTTCCAGGATAGGGAAAACATAGGTGTGTTTGTAGGTAACAGAGAAGCCAGAAGATACAGAGAGACTGAAGATTACTGAGAGAATGGGAAGTATAGATGGGGCAATCTTGCATATTTGCCTTGGAAAGAGACAAAGGTGAAGGAAGTCATCTGAATGATATGAGAAGAGAAGGAAGAGAGAAGTTGGAACTCTTGGTAAATGACCTCAGTTTTTTTTTTTTTCTGTAAAGTATGAGGTAAGGTCCCTAGCTGAGAGCCATGATAGTCTTGAAGAAGAACTAAAATATCTGAAATAGTTGTGTGTGGGATAGTAAATCAATTAGGAAGGTGTAAAAGACAGCCTTGACCTTGAAGGCTGAGTTCCGATTATGTAACATAAATTTATAGTGCACCCAGTCAGCATGGTTTTGTGTCTTTTTTCAGCATCATGCAGCTGAGACTTAAGGATGGTAAGAGTAATCCAAGTTGAGGTTTAGCAATGAATAATGATTAGTGATAGGATAAAGGGGCAGGAGACTGCATTCTTTAGGATAGTGGAAAGTTGAACTCATTTATCAAGGGGACAGGGTAGGAGGAGGAGGAGAGTGTAGATAGTTGAGTAGTTGTGGCTTGGGAGGGAACTGAAAGGTTGACAGATTGAAGGTGACTGAGGATGGAAATCAAGGTTAGGAGTTGTAAGACAGGGGGAAAGATGATATAAGGTAATGATCAGATGAAAGAGTTTTGGAATTCACAAACAGGAAAGTGGAATACTTGTACATAATGGCAGAGTCAAAGGTATGACCATCTCTGTGTGTAACTTAGTTGGTATGAAGGAATAGTTCATGAGAATTAAGTGAATTGTTCATATCTTTTGATAATTTATCAATTGGGGAATGACTTTTATATATTCTTATAGAATTTACAAAGCTCTTTATGTATTTGAAGTATGAGACCTTTATCTGAGAAACTGTCTATAAAATTTCCCCCAAATTTTCTGCTTTCCTTCTGATCTTGACTACATTTGCTTTATTTGTACAAAAGCTTTAAATTTAATGTAATCAAATTTTTCCAACTTACACCTTATTCTGCTTTCTGTCTCTTGTTTACTTATGAATTGTTTACCTTCTTGTAAGTCTGATTAGTAATATGTTCCATATTCTTCAAATCTTCTTGTAATATCTCTTTATATTTAGGTCATTTATCTATTTTGACCTTATTTTGGCAAATGGTGTAAGATATTGGTCTCTGCCAAACTTCTGCCATATTTTTCCTAATTGGAAAAGATAAGTAAGAGATACCCCATTTAACATAATTCTAGAGGGTACAAAATACCTGGGAGTATATCTGCCAAAACAAACCCAGGAACTATATAAACAAAAACTATTTTATAAATCTTTTTACAGAAATAAAATCAGATTTGAATAATTGGAGAAATATTAATTGTTCATGGGTAAGCAGGGCTAATATAATAATAACAATTTTTCCTAATCTGATTAATATATTCAATGCCATCCCAATTAAATTACCAAAAATGTTATTATTGAAATAGAAAAATAATAATAAAATTCATTTGGAAAAACAAAAAGCCAAAAATATCAAATAACTAATGAAAAATGTAAAGGGAGGAAGTTTAGCCCTACCAGATCTTAAAGTATATTATAAGGAAGTAATTATCCAAACTATCTGGTACTGGGTAAGAAATTTAAAGGTAGATCAGAGGAACAGAATAGACATACAATTTACAGCAGCAAATGAATATAGTACTCTTGTATTTGACAAGTTTAAAGACTTTAGCTTTTGGTATAAGAATTAATTATTTGGTAAAAATTGTTGAGAATTAAATAGACTGAAGAACTACCAAGTTAGATATTTGAAAGATTATAAATATGTACAGTGAAGTACCCTAATATAATGGCAGGAGTTGGGGTGAAAAGAAAAACTATGAGTTGATCGATGAACTTATTGAGGAAAGAAAGAGAGCAGTCTGGGGTCAGTAGGTAACAATGACTGGAATGCAATAAACTTGAATTGAATAAACATCAAAGGATGAGAGTTTACTGAAGGAGGGCAATGGAAGACATGTCTAGAAGTGCAAAGTAAAACAGTTATGGCGAGCATTTCATTACAGTGCTTTGCAAAGTGCTTTATATATGTTGTCTCATTCAGCCTTTAAAAACAACCTGGTTAAGTAGGTGCTATTATTTTCCCTATTTTATAAATGAGGAAAATGAAGCTGAGAAATATTAAGTGACTTTCCCAGTGTCATACAGTTCATAGAAGTCTGAGGCAGGATTCAAACTCAGGTCTTCTTGACTCCCAGGTAGTTGAGAACTCTGTTTACTATATTACTTACCCATGTAAGGTGACTAAATTGACTTGCCCTGACCATGAGTTAGAGAGTATGAGTCTTAGTAGAGGTGCAGCCAGTACTGGAAGGAGTAGCCAGGGATGTTGTGTTATCGGGAGGGACTGAGGCCTTAATGAGAGCCAGAAGATGGAGGGAGGTGAAAGGAAAAGTCTTAAGATGAAGAAAGGCAAGTGTGTCTGCTTCTAAGTAGGTGGTCCCACATGACCCTAGGAATTCTGCAGGAGTGAATCCCTGAGGGTGCTTCTCTTTACTTCTCTTGACAGTTCTCAAATGTCAGCCATATCCATATCCATGCCAAGTGCAAATGAGTTACAGAAGAGAACATTAAAAAGGGTAGAGGAAGTGAAACTCTCTTTTATGTGAGAGATGAACAGGCAAAATCCCATCTTCTTGTTTTAGTAACCTTCCACAGATTTCAGTGAGATTTTCGAGACATTTGCAAAGTGGACCTGAGAATTGAAATGAACCGGCTTTGCTTAAAATATCAAAGTATGGCTCAGCTATATGTCTGAATATAATGACATAGTCTGAGACTGAAGGATAGGAGGGCAGGAAGCCTTTCATTTTTATTTTAAAGGACTGCATGTATAAACTGCTTTTTATGATCAACTCCAGTTAGCACATTACAAGAACACAATTATATATAAAACTGATAGAAGTGGAGGAGCAATGAATAGCATTTGTTGAAAATAAAGTCTCATTCTGATTATGATCCATCAATCAACAAGCACTTATTAAACACCAACTCTATAGGCACTCTCCTAGCCAGTAGAGTTGCAGAGACAAAAATGAAACATTCTCTGCTCTCAAAAAAGCTCATATATTTCTACTGGGGGAAAACATGTATTTACATAGTAATTTACATAGTACTGTGCCTTGAAAATTTGCAGCATAGACCTTTCATGACCAAGCAAATGCCCTTCATAAATAATACCTGGCTTCCATTTTCATAGAGATAAATTGTGCATTTTTTAAAGGTAGCCTGCTACAATAGATTTCATGTATTTTAGTGTTGCTATGGAGAAACACAATTTCTAATGCAAAGAGGATCACACTTTATGAATCATAGCAAACATTTTAAATTGAATTGACCTTTACTCGTGTAATAAGTTTGTTGGGAAAAAAAACCGCAGAGGCTTATCTGAGATGATGTAGCCTGGTCCATAAATACATGGATATTTAAAAATATCTCAATATGTTTACCTATATAAGAAAAGCTGCAGTTTTATTGTATTTACATACAAAGCATGTTTGTGTCCACTTTCATATCTCCATCATAATAAAGTGAATCCACATTTTGGCCTTACCAAACTCTTGCAAGAAAATAATTGCAAAATCATATTATTTTTGTTGTTTTCTTCTTTCTCCTTCCCCACCAGATTCTATTTTCTTGATTTGATAACTAATCAAACCAATATGCCTTGAGGGAGATAATCACAGATTATATTTTAGTTGGAAGAAGTGAGATTTTATATTCTAAGGTCTTTAGAAATATTAGAATAATACCATATGGGTTTTTTGCATGGTGTTTTGGAGATGGGAGCTTACTCTTTAATTCAGCTCCATTTATTTTGTAGCAATTAATCAGCTACCGCTTAAGAAGCATTTGCCATGCAGCAGGCATTATGCAAGGACTGAGAATACAGAGATAAAAATGAAACAGGCTTTGCCCTCAAGGATGTCCCATTCTAATGGAAGAGACAACATGCATTGACATGGGTGTATGTAAAATGCATCCAGGGCCCCTGGGCAGAGTAATGCAATAACTGTTGGAAAGACCTTGTGTAGAAGCTGACATGAGATGAATTTTGAAGGAAACCAGTGATTCCAACAAGTAGGGGGGAGGATGAAGCATATTACAGGTATGAGAGATGAAAGGCACAACAGAGGTAGGAGGAGTATCCTGCATGAGGAACAGCAAGATGGTTAGGTTGGCTAGACTGTACAGTGTGTGAAGGATGAAATAGTAAGGCAGGAAAGGTAGGAGAGGGAATGGTTTTTAAGAGCATCAGATGCCAGAGAGGTTTACATTTGATCCATAAGGAACCACTACAGTTTAATGAATGTGTGTGTATGTGTATGTATGTATGTGTGTGTGTGTGTGTGTGTATGTGTGTGTATGACAGGTGGTCAGAATTGTGATTTAGGAGAATCGCTTTGGTTACTGTGTGGAGGGATGGATTTGAATAGGAAAAGACTAGAGGCAGAAAGACCACTTGAGAGGTTATAGAGATAGTCCAGGTGAAAGGTGAGGAGAAGCTGAAATAAGGTGGTTGCCATATAAGTAGAGAGAAGAGGAACATATGAGGGAAATGTGAAGTATTTGGCAATTGATTGGATATGTGGGATAAGTGCAAGTGAGGAGTTGAGATAGCTGGTAGGGTTAGGACCCTGGGTGACTGGAAAGGTGGTGGTGGTACCTTTGAGGAAATTGGGAAGGTTGGAAGAGGAGTAGGTTTGGGGGAAAATATAATTAATTCTGAATTAGACACACCGAATTTGAGATGTCTCTGGGACATTGAATTGGAAATGCCCAGTAGGAAGTTGATGGTGAGAGGCTAGGCCTGAGTAAATAGATCTGAGAGTCGTGTGCATTCAATTTAGTCTAATTCAACCAACATTTATTCATTATATACTGTGTGCAAAACACTGTGCTTAGAAGTATGGAGTACAGACTATTTAGCTAAGATGCAACTCCTGGCTTTATAACTCTTAAGAGTAGAGATGAGGGGTGGCTAGGTGGCGCAGTGAATAGAGCGCCAGCCCTGGAATCAGAATGACCTGAGTTCGGAGCCGGCCTCTGACACTTAATCTGCACAAACAAAAACCTAGCTGTGTAACCTTGGGCAAGTTACTTAACCCCAATTGCCCTAAAGGGGCGGCTAGGTGGCGCAGTGAGTAAGAGCGCCGGCCTCGGAGTTTGGATGACCCGAGATCAGATCCGGCCTCAGAAAATGAGCACCCACGCATAAATCAAATGACTAGCCGTGTAACCTTGAGCAAGTTACTTAACCCCAATTGCTTAAGAAAAAAAAATATTAAAAAAAAAAGAGTAGAGATGAGAAAAGATGATTATACATCTTAGTATGTATAATATGTACATTTAAATGTGAAAGATTTACATATTACAGAATGATGATGATGATGATAAATTAAGGAGGTGGACTCATTTTTTTCTGGCATTTCCTAATGAAGGACACAAAAAAGAAGAGAGACCTTCCTAGAGGAGATGGGTACAGTCAGAAGGGGTCACTGGGGCTGATCCAGAAGATAGACTCTTCTCACTAATCCTTCTTTTTACGGGCCCTGTCATTAGTCGAACTATTAGTGGTAGGCCTTGAGAAGATTGTCTTCTCTCCTAAACTCAATCTATTCATAGTGTGATGAGTAGTTAGAAGACGTTTCAGAGTTCTATGTATTCATTTTGTGCACTTCTATATTGGTTGCAAGTAGGGTAGCCAAAGCCAGGTGAGGCCAGGCAGGGTTGAGTTGGAAGCAGCTTTGGAAGAATTCTGATTTACTAGGCTCAGAAAATTTGTTTTATCTATCCCTAACTCTACCCCCTCAAATCCAGAATATAATTATAAGCTGGCTATAATGAATGGCAGAATCAGCAAAATTTAAAGTAACTCAGAGAAAAAATGAATTTGGAGAGGTAAACAAATGAGAGTGGAGGGGGCTTGATACTCAAAGGACTCAACTTTAACCATATGATCATAGATTTTGATTTGGAAGGGCCTTTAAGAATTATTTTGTCCAACTGCTTGATATTCCAAATGAGGAAATGGGAGTGTGGATCAGAGAAGAGAAATGACTTGTCCACAGTCATACAGCTACTAAGGCACAGAGATGGGACTGCTACATAACTTGAGGCATGAGTGTATTGATGCATGTTTTTTCACTTTAATATTTTTTCTTTTGGCAGTGTTCAGAAACTGAATGAGTTTCTCTTAAGTGATGAGATTGGTGATGACAGCTGGCGAAGCGGTGAAGGTTCTTTAACTTTTGAGTCCTGTAAGAAACATACAGGAGTAGTAAGTTCTGTTCACCAAATGGGCTATTGTTGTGTTGTGTTTTAAAGGGAAGAGTATTAAAAAGAGCATCATCAATGTGGTATGAAATCTCTATGTTTTTAGTTTGGGAGAGACTTTTTTTACCCAGAAGTAAAGACAGTTGCCATTGGATTTAAAAACTCGATTACATAAAGCTAACTAAATAAAGAAAAGCAAAAACCAAACCAAAAAAATAACAGCTGTATATCTCTGTATAGTAACAGTGCTTTTACATTGATATATACCTTTCTGTTTATTATTCTGTGCATTATCTTATGAGATTTTCATCAATACCACATGAGAGACGTGATAGTGTTCTCATTTAATGGATGAAATTGAGAAGTTATAATTCGACAGAAGTTGGTCAGATCACTAGGAAGCAAAACTTTCCACTATGTAAAATTATTTTAATCATTTTATTTTTTTATTTGCCTAGTCCATTATAATTTTCAAACTAAATCATGGGCATTATCTTACTATGTGGTTTGTCCATTTTTAAGGGTTACTCCATAAGGTAAAATATGTCCGATTCAGAATGAAATTGAAAAGTTTCAGATTTGTTCAAGCTTTAGCCACAACCAAGAACAAAACAACCTTACAAGATAACATTAGCACTTATCAAATACTAAACTCAAGATTATAAAATATTATGAAGAAGCCCTTAAAAGTATATGTCTACTAGTTATTTCAATGAATCTCATTGATGGTGTACTTCTTTTACTTGTGTAAATAACAAACCATCCAGACTTTTTCATTCTTTGCTATTCTTGTTCATGTCCATCCATAAATTCTCAAAGAGGATCCACCTAATTCCCTGGAAGTCTTATGTAAAGTCCTGATGGAAGAGGTGCTCCTTTTTTGGAGATGATATTATACTGAATATGCTTTAAGCCCCAGGACCTTACTTGGTCTCTAATGAAATATATTATTTATTATTCAGAAGTTCACCTTACAGTCCTTAGAGGGAAAAACTAAATGAATGAAAAATTCCTATTGATACCCACCTCTGTGATGGGCACTACGTGAGGACAGTGAATTGGGACCAGAATTGAAGGGGGAGAAGAGAGCACATCGGATTATATTTGGAAACTTGTTCAGGGCTTCTCTTGATTTCGGGGTGGTCTCTGGCTTTGTGTTTTCATAAGCACACACAGAGCTATTCTAGTGACACTATATAGTTTTGAGGCTTAAAAATAACCACATATTCTGAGGAACTAACTTCTCAGGTGATCCAAAAGAGCCATGGAAAAATGCAGACTATACCTTTGTATAGAGGGGATCCCATATTGGAGGTGTCTTTGTGAAGTCCCTCAATAGTTTTGATGCCATTTCCTACACAAAACCTTTTTGCCCTGAGATGTAAATGCTTTCTTTTTCTTTAAATTATTTGAATAAATGAATGAAAAAGTTCTCATTAAGTGCTTTTTATCTACCAGGTCCTGAACTAAGCACTGGGAATATAAATATAAGAAGCAAGATGGTTCCTTCTCTTAAGGAGCTTCAGAGTTTTCAATGTAGATTCATGTGTATTTTTTTCATTGAATGATTAATACATAGTCAATTGAAAAAGAAATGAAAAAGTTTCTAATTCATTCAAGCTTTATCCACACCTAACTTGCAAAACAAGCTTATTAGTCAGAATCGACTCTTATCAAATATAAATATATTTCGAAAGGAGATTTTGAAATATTAGAAATCCTTTAAATTGTGCAAGATGAGAAAGTTATACACATGGAATTGAAGTTCTCAGAAGAAACCTGTTAAATTAGAGGGATAACAGTCTAAATGGAACTGAGTAGAGGCTGATAGTAAGAATGAAAACGTAGGGCGGCTAAGTGGCACAGTGAATAGAGTGCTGGCCCTGGAGTCAGGAGGACCTGAGTTCAAATGTGGCCGCAGACACTTAACATAAAAACTAGCTGTGTGACCTTGGGCAAGTCACTTAACCCCAATTGCCCTCCAAAAAGCCAAAAAAAAAAGAAAGAAAAATGTCTAAAAAGCATATAGATTCTTCAGAATCATTGTACACATACATTATTTCTTGATTGTTAATATCAATTGAGGCCCAAAATAAGGAGAGGTATGTTTCCCAAAGATATATACAGCTTTAATATATTTATATGTATCTTGATGTAGCTTGTGATCTTAGAGATTTTCCTTCCAGTGTGTCAATGGTATTAAGTCCTGGAGCATTTAAGTTACTCCTAAATCAAATGTTGAATCATTTAAAGGAATTTGATCTAATTATATACATAGTGAAAACTAAGTAGATGAAGAATTTTATTTTTGTTCAGATTGAAATGTACAAGTAGACGGATCACCCATAGAGCTCATCCCTCATTGTCCATATCGTGCCCAGAGTTGGAAGAGGAGAAGGGGCATGGCCTGGAGTGTTTTTAATGATCCCAACATTCTCCATGAAACAAAGGGCCATCTTTTTAACAAGACTCTTCCAGTGATGCTCTATATAGTGGTGACTCATGGAATAGCACAATCTCGAATTAAATTCAGGGTCACCCAAAGGGTAATGGAAAGGTACATAGTGGGAGAGAACAGGCTGCAACACATTACAGTTGAAGAATGGTGTAAACTGTGTCATCAGAGATGTATGACTGGGAAAAAATGACTGGTTACACAGTGGAAGCGTGGGATAACCAATAGACAGCCCGCATACTTCATTACTATCTACACATTGTCAAGCCACCGAGAGGAAAGTCTTCAGCGTATTGGGTAGAGTTGCTGTCAAGAATTTCTTGCAGGACAGACTAGAATTACACAGGTTCAACTGGCAGGGATGGAGTGAGATCTGCATTGTTGGAGGGAGGGTCAACATTGACAAGATCACAGATCCATCAAAGTATTGAAACACTGAACTAATTTCTTTCAGGGTCATTTGTCATTGTTCTAGATCCAAACCACAAAACTACAAACCTTAAAAAGTGGAGTGAAAAAAGCTGTATTTTAAAATAACACTAATGGAAACTCTTCCCTGAGTTCACTAAAGATACTATGTATTCTGTCAAAGCTTAGAGTTAAGTGGTTTTGGCTGTAGAAATTCCATGGAACATTAGTGACATTTTGGTGCCAAAGTTTCTTCAAATTACATCTGTGGAACTCCAACTCACATCTCTGTCAACACTTTCATTCCTCCCACCCTCTCCATAGTTTAGAGAAGAGAATGAAGTCATTCTTGCTGATCGTCTTTGGGGGACAATACTACTACAGAACTGAATATGTCCAGGAGATAGTGATTTTCATGCATATGTTCTTGTTGTCAGTATTATTATTATTATTGGAAAGCAGACTTAGTTTTAAAGTACAGGACATTTTTCTAATTTATCTCATCTAGGGCATTATTAAGTTTATGCTGTATCATAGGCAAAGCCTCTAGGCTCAAAAACGATTTTCTATTTAGATGTGGGGCAGTTTACTGAAAGGCTTCTTTCTATATATATTTACCATGTTACCAGGTGCTTTTATGCTCTCTTGGTACACAGCACAGTTCATAAAGATACAAATGCTGTCTTGTTTTCCCTTAAACTAAGTACTTTTCTGTGAGCCTTTTTGATCCACTCAGGCTAAATCTTGAATCCGGAGCCTTAGTCGGGAGCCATATTTGAACTTTTTGTGTTATGGCCCACTCACTGTAATGAGTATGATATCTCCTTTCTCAGTAAATTTGGTTTTTTTTTTTTATTTTTTTGCTTTTTTTTGGAGGGCAATTGGGGTTAAGTAACTTGCCCAACGTCACACGGCTAGGTTTTTTTTTTTTGTTTGTGTGTTAATTTGTTTTGTTTTAAAAACCAATATTATTTGCCCTCTATAATTCCATTAGATGATTTTTGAAAATTACTGACTTGGATTATTACTTTATGCTAAAAACTACACCCAGCTCAGTCCTGAACAAGATCTCAAGGTCTCTAAGCTTTTCTGTCACAAATTTATAAAGATAAGTTTTCTTTCAGATATAAGGACCTTTGCCTATTTTTATCAAAAAATAGAGCCAAAATGAAGCCCTAGGGATGTTGGAGAAAGACAGCAAATCATTTCCAGTGATAATCTAGCTCCAAATATTTTAATCTACCTTAAGTTTATTACATCTCTCAAATGAAATTTTCAACAACCATCTTCATTGGAATGACATTCTTGTGCTGTCAATCGATTTAAAAACATTGACTCTTAAAGAAAAAACCACACATGGTATTGTTACAAAGAAAACTTATATCTGGAGAATTTTTGAATCGTCAATTTTTAATCTCAGATAGATTTAAATATATTTGGGCTTTCTACTGAGGGATAGAAACTAGACTTGTAAGTTAGCTGGTAGATAAAAAGTCCCTGGTGAGGAAACTCCCTCAACCACTTCTGGTCAGCACCTTCTCTCCAACTAATTAACTTATGAAGTTGCCTTGAGCTTTTAAGGATGCAGTTAGGTGGACAGAGTGTTGTGCCTAAAGTCAGCAAGATTCATCTTCATGAGTTCAAATCAGACCTCAGACACTTGCTAGCTGTGTGACCCTGGGCAAGTCACTTAATACTGTTTACCTCAGTTTCTTCATCTATAATATGAGCTGGAGAAGGAACTGGCAAAGCACTCCGATGTCTTTGCCAAGAATATCCCAAATGGTATCCCATTGGATGTGACAGAAACAACTGAACCAACAGAACATTCAAAAGATGAAGTAACTTACCCAAGGGTGAAGGAGCCAGCATATATCAGAAGGGGAACTTAAACTTAGGGCTTCTGACTCAGAGACCATTTTTGTCAGTGACCCCCTTTGGGTATGTGCCTAGCATCTCAAGATAGTTTTACAATCAGATTCTGAAATTCATTTTTAACTTGAATTAGTCTGATTAACTGGTCACACTTTGTGTATTCACCAAATACTTGTTTAACATTTAGTCTTATTTAGCCTACATTAACCTGGGAACACTCATCTGTGGTTCCAGCATGAGAATATTCTTAATCTTTGTTTTTGACTCAGAATACTCACTTTTATAGTATGTGGAAAACTCATTACCATTACCATAATTTCTCATTGCTTTCAATTTTTATTAACGAGAATAAAATTAGAGCTATAGATTTACAGATTTATAGCATTATACTTTTTCTTTTAAGTATCTCTTCAAAACTTCAATAGTTGGTTATTTTTAAATTCAAATAATGAACTCATCCACTCTAGGAAAAATGAAATATTTTAGAAAGTGCATTTTAGCTACATTTAAAAACTGTATGAAGGCTCATGTACGTGCGCGCGCACACACACACACACACACACACACACACACACACACACACTGTAGTTATCTCATTTTAGCCACAGTAGTGGTTTATACTGTGGTTCTTTTGGTAGTTTTGTTTTGGTCTGGACCAATGATTTCAGTGGTATAGGGAACTCTTGGTAAAGAATTTCCCTCTGTCCGTGCAGATCAACAATTGTTGTACAATTGATGGTCTTAGTGAGTGACCTGAGACGCTGTGGGATTAAATGACTATGTTCAGGTTTACCAAACCAGTGTCTGTGTGTGTGTGTATGTATGTATGTATGTATTATCTATCTATCTGCCTGTCTTATCTATCCATATATACATACACATATATGTATATATGGGTATATATGTATGTATATATATGTATATTCTTAACTTATATTTGATTTTTATTATAACATAATACTTAGTTTTTTCTTTTATTTTAATCTCTTCAATGGCAGATGTAACAAAAAATTAGATAAAAGGCCACTTAGTTACCAAAATAAGTATATATCCTAAGCAGATATAGGTGAAATGTGTTCATTTTGTAATTTTTCTCTGATGGCAGAGGAAATTAAATGTGAATTTCTTTTTAATAATAGAGAAGTTTGTATTGTTTCATAAAGATAGCTTGCCTTATTTTTTATACTTTGGAATGCAGCAAACCAAAACTATAAACAGGAAGCAGCCTGGAAGATATAACCTGGACAGCTATGAACAATCAATCAGACGGATACGTCCAGCAGAAACTGAAGATATAGCAATTAAGGTTATTTTATTTCTTGAATTCACTCTTGATTCATACACTTCTACTGTTTTCCTACCTAGAATTCTGCCAAATTGTCCTCCAAATGTCCTTGCCACAAATTACCTCTTTGGAATTAACCAGTAAGATGAAATCACTATGTAATTTTTCGTTCTCCTTCATCCTTTTACCCCCTCCCTTCTATCTACTTCTTGACTCAAGGAAGGCAGTGTGTGTTAAGATAGTGAAAACAAATACTCCCTCCAAAATCACTCTTCTTTTTCAGGTTCATTGTTAGCAGTAAGTATCCAGAATATTTCATCATTTATTCTAGTGTCAGATTAAAATAATTTATAGTAGATAGTTATACGGTCATCATGAATTCTAATTAAGCAAATAACATTATTATTGTCTTTTGTCATAAGTGGGTTTTTTTTTTAAAGAATCTGCGATAGCAACAGGTAGTTTTCTGGGCTTCTGGTTCTGTTCGTGTACAAAACTTGGTTGTTTTATTTGAGATGGTCAGTCCCTACGACTGACAACATTTACATCATTTCAGCAGTACTATCTCTGTTGTCAGAGGACCTGGGTTCAAATGCTGCTTCTGACAATATCTGGCCCTAGGTAAATTTCTTAACTAACCTGGGCCTTAGTATCTTCATCTGTAAAATGATGGAGTTGAACTAAAAGGCCTCTAAGGTCCTGTGATTTCAAAATAATGTCGATAACTTCTAAATTTTAAAGTTAAGTCAGGCATCATTTTGGTCTTTCAAAACCATGAAACATTTCAAAGAATCTGAATTCTAGGGCAAAATACACAAATAATTTTTAAAAATTTTCACTATGTGAAAGGATTAAGGACGCTTCATTGGTTTGGTTCAAAGAATTGAAGGCTTAGGGAATATTTCTTGTGTTTTACTGCACGAGGCATTCTATGAGTATAAAAAGGAATATTATATGAAAATTAATGAGAAATGGGACTGTTTTCACTTAAAAACAGAAAAGAACTGCATTTGAAAAAGAAGTCGGAGGAAAGCCTTCCTGAATAATAAACATGAGATCTGAAACATTCTGTCAATTTGGTGTAGTTTGAGACAAATACTGACATTGGCTGTAGAATGAGCTGTATCGTTTAATATCCTCCCCGCCTTTCTTTCACTCTTTCAAGTTATTCTGTATACTATTGCATGATTAGTTGCTAGAATATCACTAATTTGGGGGCCTTTTCCCTACTGTCTTATCTTTTAAAAATCCATATAAAAGTGGGATGAGTAATACTTTATCACTTTTTATATTTGTATTTAAATGTTTATTTAATCATTTTAAAGGAAATTTGATTTTGGTTTGAACCATTCTGCATGAAAGTATTTACCTTTCTGTCTTATCCTAATAATTTTTTCCCCATGACCTTGTTTTCTAGGTGACAAATGGGTATTTTTCATGGGGGAGTGGTTTAGCCACATTATCCAACATAGATATTCGAATCCCAACAGGTAAGAGTCACTCAGGAAGTGTACTGTGTAATGTTCAACAACTAAATTGTATATTCAATACCAAAAGAAAATAATTACAACTCAATGAGGCAAAAATGATGTTGATGTAAAAGGTAATTCTATACTATGGTTCATGGACCAACATGGCATCATGGAATAGTAAGCATAACATTTCAGTGGAAGTTATGAAATTTGACATTAATTTAGAGTGTGTCTTTGGAAAATATTTGCTCTGTTCCTTGATTTCCCCATTTTAATAAGTTTTATCTGTTGTTTTCATTTTTGTTTGAATTTACCTTCTACTCAGTTCTTGGGTAGGGGAAGTTAAATGACACAAGGTGAAGTAGAAAATGGAGTAAATACTTAGATTAATTTTGGCAAAAACTAATGAACTATTTAAATAAGACGGTTCAAGATAATTGAAACTTTTTTTGAGGTGACTAAAAGTTTTGGAGCTAAGGCTGTATCTAACTCTTATAAAGGTAAACAAGTAACAGTGACATTTATCTTGAAAATGCAAGCAAAAGGACAAATGATGCTTTTGCCACAGTTATATAAGTATTTCATGCAAAACATATTTTTATCGGAAGCTTAGTATTTTGAGCTAGAATGAACCCTAGGAATCTAGTCCAAAGCTTTTACTTTGCACATAAGGAGAGGTCAAGAGACTTTCCTAGGGTAGTTAAGTCAGGATTTTAATTTTGATTTTCTGGAGGTTGAATACAATCAATATTCTTTACTATATTTCACACTGGGGATGTCTTGACTTAGAGATCTTTAATTTTTAGAGCACTATAAGGTCAGGTATTGATTTGCCTTTCTTTGTATTTCTACTGCTTACATGTAGTAAGCACATACTCAATTCTTGTTAGCTCCCTTTTAAATGACTCTGAACTGTAAGGGAATTTTCAGTCATCTAGCCTAAGGCTTTTATTTTACAAATGAGGAAACTGAGACCTTGAAAGGTGAAATAACTTCTCCATGGTTATATCGGTAGTAGTAGCAGAACTAGAGTTCAAACCCAGTTACTATAATAATAATAATAATGACAATAACTGATAGGTAGATAGCGATTTAATGTTTGCAAAGCACTTTACATTTATGATCTCATTTGATGAATATCTGTGGTAAGTTATGATGTTCATTTGGATGGAAAAATCCTTATAACTCATCAATTAGTGTATATTAATATGTAGATTATCAAATGGGCAATGACTTGAGCCCAGAAAAACAGGGGAATAATGGGCTGGAATGCTTCTGGAAAATTGCAGAGTTCTTTTAATGAATTCAAGCTTCCTGAAAAAGTCCCATCTTTTTCATAGTAATCTTCTTTCAGAGATGATATTTGGCTAATAGCCATAGAATCCTATAGTCTCTAAAGAATTAAAGTTAAGGATTACCCAAAGGATAGTGGAGAAGCATGTGAAGAGGGTGTGGAACATTAGCAAGAAATGACAGCAGAAAAGTGATGTAAAGGATGTCATAAAGGAAATGAATGACTGAAAATCAAACTAAAAGGGGATATGTGTGTGTGTGTGTGTGTGTGTGTGTGTGTGTGCGTATATAGTAAGAGCAGATGATAATTGGTGGAAAGCTGATATACTCCATTAGCTTTCTCATAAAGTCTAAAAGTAAGGAAGACAACAAGTACATTGAGTAGGCAGGCCCCTTTATGGTTAATTTATAGTAAGATATAGATAGAAGTTATACAGGATGAGTAGGCATAGATGGGTTGCAATCTGAATCATGGAATACCCACATTGATAATATTGGAGTGATGTAAGATATATAAAGTGAAATGTGAGCTGTTTAAAATTTTTTCAGATTACATTTGATACAGAATTTTCCATCTCGTTCAATTACTGAATTTTGTTTCACTATTATAGGTCAATTGACAATGATTGTGGGTCAGGTAGGCTGTGGAAAATCTTCTCTTCTTCTTGCAATACTTGGTGAAATGCAAACACTAGAAGGAAAAGTTCACTGGAGCAAGTAAGTTTTTTTTTTATATTGCTTTAAAACCAAATGAAATGAGTAACATTCAGAGAATTAATTTAAAACTCCATTCTCTAATTAAAAAGCAATTCAGAAAACTTGCATCCAAGTTGTAAAAATGAAGAGTTTAATGGCATAGAATGGGTTTTCATGACAGTGCTCTCTTTTAGTTTTCTTTCTGCCTGTTGAATCATTTGGTGTCAGTTTCCTTCGTTAAATTTCATTCATACCATATACACCTGTTGTGGGTGCCCCTGAGGTCCTATCCTTATCTCTCTACCCCCTCTCACTTGGTAATCTCATCAGTTCTTATTGGTTCAATTGTCATCTCTATGCAAATGATTCCCAGATAAATATAGTCTTCCCCAGTCTTTCTCCTGATGTCCATTCCTGCATTACCCACATTTGCACCCTTGGTGTCATTCTCAAGTCTTTCAAATCACTTCACATATCTAGTTATTTGCTAAATCTTCTAGTCTCCACCTTTGCAATATCTCTCAGACTTCTATTTCCTTTTTACTTACATAGCCACTATCCTTGTTCCGACACTTCTTACTTTATAATATTGAAATGACTTTCTAATTGGTCCCTCTTTCTCAAGTTTCTCCCCAAAGTAATTTTCCTAAAACACGAGTCACATCCCTACCACACACTCAGTAAACTACAGGGTACAGTGTTAGCTCCAGGATAAAATATAAAGTCTTTTGTTTGCCATGAAAAGCTTTTCAAAACCTAACCCTTTTCTAATCTTTCATGTCTTTTTATACTTTACTCACCTCTCTATATGCTATGATTCAGCCATATTGGACCTAAATATTGTTCACTCATGACATTCCATACTCAATCTCTGTGCCTTTGTACTGACTGTTCCCCATACTTGTAATGCTTTCCTTATGTCCAACCAAGTCCGTGACATGCCTTCCCTACTTGTATTAGTACTTCTTTTTCCTCCTTGCAGGTAACCTAAACCCTGCCCTCTTACCCTATCTTGCTGGGACTCAGTTCTTCATACCACTTCCCAGCCTGCTTAATGTCATGTTGCCCCACTTGAGCTTCTTTCTTAACCTTTACTCCTTCCTAGATCATCTTTATAGGAATCTTCTTTCATTAGAATGTAAGCTCTGATGTCAGCAGCTGTCATGCTTTCTTGTGTTTGTTTCCCCAATTCTTAGTAAATTGTCAATACTTAATAAATGCTCTATCACTGTGGCCTCTAGAATCCCCACCTTCCCTTGAGACTTATCTTAAATGTCATCACCTGTGGGAAGCCCTTTTTTTCCAGAATGGCTCCTGCCCCTCCCACTAGCATATTTCCCTGTTAGATTACCTTTCATGCACTCTGTATTCATCTATTTATTTACTTGTCTCTCTCACTAAATGTAAGCTTTTTGAAGGTAAGGACTATTTTTGTTTATGTATTACTGGCACTTAACATAAGTACTGTGCCTGTACAGTGCCTGGTAAAAGGTATATAATACATGTTTGTCGATCATCAGAATTAAAGAAAATCGTGCCAGTAACTTAGGAGATATTTCCTAGTGCTTTGTTTCTGTCCCTGCCATGAAAAAGCATTATGTTTGAAATGTAGAAGAATCAAACTAGTGCTATTCTGCCTTATTGCGAGCTGGGGCAGGGAACTTTTCAACCAAGGTGTATGTTGCCCTGCTGTTCCATTATGTATTCCATTTCTTCTCAATAGCTAGTGCACAGTCTACAATATGGTCTGGTTAATTTTGACTAAAGGGAAAGGAACTGGACCTGTGATTTATTTGGTGTAGAAAACTCATGGCAAGGCAATTTGCTTTCACCAATGCTGGTCTACACTTTCTCTAGAGTATCCCTTCTCCTTCCATAACCTCATCAAATCTCATTAATGATCATCGCTATGTTGATGACTCCTAGGTTCGTTCATTTATCCAACTCTAGTCTCTCCTCTGAGCTTCAATCACACATCCCTGATTAATTGCCTGTTGGATTTTCAGAAACATATCTAAAACCTAATTCATTGTCTTTCCCCCTAAATTCTCCCTCTTCCAAACTTCTTTCAAGTCTTTCAGGTTCATAATTTCTAGCTGTCTCTGATTCCATGCTCTTCACTACACATGTTGAATCAGTTTCTACATCTTCCTTTTTCTACCTTCACAACATCTGTGTCATCTGTCCTCTTCACTCTACTCACACAGCTATTATCTTAGCTCAGGCCTTCCTCATATCTTACCTAGATTATCACATCAATCTCCTAATTGGTCTCCCTCCCTCAAGTCTCTCACCATTCAAGTTCGTCCTACACACCACTGCCATATTAATTTTCCTTAAGCATAGGTCTGACCATCTTACACCCTCACTCAAATAATTCCAGTGCTTACAATTTTCCTCCAAGATAGAATATAAACTTTTAAAATATTTGTAACATCTTTATTTGAAGTTTTTAATTCCAAACTCCATCCTTCTCTCCCTCACTAGCTTCTTCCCTCTCTGAGAGGGTAAGCAATCGGATATAGATTATACATGTGCTATTATGTAAAATATTTTGTACAAGAAGACTTGAATAAAAGAAAAAAAATGAATGAAAGAAAGTGAAAATGGCATGCTTCAGTCAGTGTTCAGTCAATATCACTTCTTTCTCTGGAGGTTGATAGTATCCTTCATCATTAGTCCTTTGGGATTGTCTTGAATCATTGCATTGCTGAGAATAACTAAGTCATTCACAGTTTCTCACTGAACAGTATTGCTGTTACTGTGTACAATGGTTCTCTTCACTTCACTACATATCAGTTACTGTAAATCTTTCCAGGTTTTTCTGAAATCATCCTGCATTCAGGTCTTACAGCACAATAATATTCCATTATAGTCATATAGCACAGCTTGTTTAGCCATTCTCCAGTTGCTGAACATTCGTTTGGTTTCCAATTCTTAACCACCACAAAAAAGCTCCCAAAAGCATTTTTATACAAATAGGTCTTTTCCCTTTTTTGGAATGTCTTTGATTTCATATCCTTTTTTCTTCCCACTGTGCCATAATAATGGTTCCAGATTTTGTACCATATTGCCCTGAGTAGGGACCAAGGAAGAAAGGATGTCAACTTTGCCCCAGCACCAGGAACTCTGTACCTTCTTGCTCTTTTCACTAGCAATTCTCCTCTATTGCTGCTATTTTCTGTTCCTGTAATGGGGCATGGACCTTTCTTCCCAGAGCCACTGTTTGTTCTAGCAAGCATCATGGTCCCTGACATTATTATCCGTGTTCTTTGTTATATTGTTTTGCTTCCTTCTATTTGGCTCTGCTCCCTGACCTCAATAGATATGGTCAAAGAGATATGAACAAACAGTTCTCAAAAGAATTGCTTTTAAAATTATATGATAGAATGCCCCAAAGTACTAACAGTAAGTGAAGTGTAAATCAAAACAACCCTGAGGTTTCATCTCACACCAAGAAAATTGGCAAAGATTAAAAAAGGAAAGAATAGTCAGGGTTTGAGGTAGCAAAGAACTAGAAACAAATTATATGCCCATTTTGGGCCAGGGCAGGAGTGGGGGGTGGGGAGGAATGACAAAGAAATTGTGATCTATAAATGTAATGGAATAGTACTATGTTATAAGATACAACAAGTATGATGACTATAGAAAAGCATAGAAACACTTTCATGAATTGATGCAGAGTGAATAAACAGAACCATGAAAATTACATTCTTAATTATTATAACAATGCAAATGGAAAGAACAATAACTGCAACACAGTCAAAAATTTCAAAGAACAAGTAGAGCCAAACAAAAATTATGAAAATACCTCCCACTACTCTTTGCAGACGTGTGGGACACATGAGAGTAGCACACTATGTGTGTGTATGCATATATATGTATATATACACCTACACACATATAGCCATACTTTTTGAGAAATTATTTTATTTTGCTTATTTTTATCTTTTTCCACATTTTCTTTTAAAGGTATTTGTAGCAGATAGTTTTTTGGAAGACGGGGCGGGGGAGATACATGAAGAAATTTAGGAAATATAAAAACAAAATATTTCACTATACATTTATTTTTAAACATTTTAAAAAGAAAATATGTCTTAGAAATAAGAAAAAGGACAGGTCCAATTCAGGTGCCTGTATTTCTTTTTTTCAAGAAAAAAGGTAGGAAGCGTCAGACATGGTGAGGATCAAATAACTTTGAAAAACTAAAACTGATGCTATTATAATAGATAGAAAATTATTTGTTACTGATAGGGGAGCAGTTTTCCAAATCAGCTGACTCTGCATGGTTATATCATTGACTAGTTAGAGCAAAGATCTAAATTAGCATCAAACTGTAGAATAAAGATAAGATGAAATTATGACCAAGAATTGGGGAAGCTCCAGCCTGACCTAGTCAGAAATGGAAAATTGGTAAAATATAGACATCAGCACAAAGTATCAGCATTTCCTAAGGGAGCTTAAGTAATATAAATCAGTTGTCACAATTAGGAGACTAAAAGAGTCTAGAAAAATATCTTAGTCAGCAAACATTTTTCCCTTGACAAGTGTTGCCAAGGACTACACCAGTTTAGAACATAAACTTTGTGTTAAAGTCTTATGAAGGAGGATGGCGGTATAACTGGTATCACCTCATAAAATGGAGAGAAGCAGTAGACAGAAGAAAAACAACAAGTTTATACAATGCTTTTACAAGATGCTCAGTTTAGCCAGATTGTCCAAGGGCATTTAAGGATGAAACAGAAAGAAGATAAAAGGGGAAAGATCCCTAAGCATTTTGTAACTTTTTTTCATCAACAACAGTGCACCTACCACTTTTAAACTTTGCCATTACAACTCCCAATGTCTCAACAAAGAAAATAAAAATGGAACTAATGAAAAGGAAAATGGAAAGCACCTCTGAGTCACACCAAGCAAACAAAGGGGAAGCCTTTGTTGGAGGTGACATGATTTTGAAGACAATGAGGATCTCAGAAAATTTGGAAGAAGAGAGCATGTCAAATGCTTTTTTTTTAAAATCAAGATTTTTTATAGATAAAGACACATGAAAAATATCTATAGCCAATAATGCCTCATTCCATATCTCTAGAAAATCTTTATTAAAGTTATGATACTATTTGATGAGCATTATATATGTACATATATGTATATGTTTGTATTTATATATATATATACATACATGTATATGTTTGTATTTATTTTATTTCCCCTTTATCCAATTACACATTAAAACAATTTTAAGCATTTTTTTGTTTTGAGTTCCAAATTCTATCCCTCCTCCCTTTCTTTCCTCCCCCTCCTGAGATGATAAGCAATCAGATATATATATTACACCTGTGCAATCCTGTAAACCATTTCCATATTAGTCATTTTGTACAAAAAGACTCAAATAAAAGAAACTGAATGAAAGAAAGAATGGAAAACATAGCATGCTTTAGTCTGTATTCAGACATCAGCTCTTTCTCTGGAGGAGGATAGTATGCTTGATAATGAACATTTATTAAGTTTCTATTATTTTCCAAGTACTGTGCTAGGTGCTAGGGATGCAAATAAGAAAAAAGGCAGTCCCTGCCCTCAAGGAGCTTATAATCTAACGAGGAAGACAGTACACATGAAATGTGTTTGAAACCAAGTGAAACAGTTGGTGTCAGGTGAAGAGATGACTTCCATTTTGAGCCTTCTTTAAAAAGAGGCAACAGGAATTTTTAAGCTCTGCCCTCCAGAGGAGGAGTATCAAGTGTTGAGGTTTGAGTAGCAAGGCTGAAGTAGTTTCCATGTTGAGTTTCCTGGTGAGGCCCCTTGGTGGGACATCATAAAGATGGTGATGAGTTTCCTTATTGAAGATATATAAAGGGAAGAAAAAAGACTTTTATAAATTATATTCTGAAGAAGACTACATTTTCATACTTACAAATTTGACGGAAAGTTTTAGAGAGTAAAAGATCCTCCTGTATTTATTATTGACTATAAAAAAGCATTTCTTTTGTTATAGTAAAATATCACCTTAAAGACTTGTCTCCAACAAAGTATCCTCCATGCATACACAAATCTCAAAGAAGATTGCTTGAAAAAAAGCAGCAACAGAAAAACTTTTCTTCAGTTCCATTTGATTTCTTTTTTTTTCTTTTTGGAGGGCAATTGGGGTTAATTAACTTGCCCAAGGTAACATGGCTAGGTTTTTGTTTGTGTGTGCATTAAGTGTCTGAGGTCAGATCCGAACTCAGGTCCTTCTGACTCCAGGGCCAATGCTCTACTCACTGCGCCACCTAGCTGCCCCTCCATCTGATTTCTTTATTTCAAGTGAGGTACAAACAGGGAGACTTGTGTTGGCCAAACGTATTTACTATTATCTTAAAGGATGCTCAGTAAAGATTCTAAATAGAAAAGGGATTCCCTGTGCTTGATTAAGGTCTCTGGTTGTTGATTGCATCAAACCCTGGAATATTGGAGACCCTTCTAAATGAGATCTATAATCATTCAAAAGAATTTAGCTTACTTATCTCAGAAGGAAAAAACAGTTTTGTGATGTTTGTTGCCCACACTGTATTATACAGTTGGATGGGCAGCTCATTCACCATGTCAGAATCACCAGATTTCAGAGTTGGAAGAGACCTCAGTAACAACTCTGGCCAACCATAGCCCAAAAGAATCCCCACTACAGGACGTTGTCCTCCAGCCTATGCTTGTTAGACTTCTATTGTGTTAGAGTCCCCTACTTCCCAAGGTTGCCAGTTAAATTTTGGGTAGCTGTATTTTCAGGCAAGTTTTACCTGACATTAAGACGACATTCACTTCTGTTTCACTTCCACAAATTGCTACTTGACCTGCCTTATAGACTCAAGCAGCACAGGTCAAATGCCTGTTCCTCATGACAGATTTCAAGTATTGGAAGTCAGCTTTCATGTTCTCCCTGAGTCTTCTTTTCTCCCTGGTACACAGCTCCAAATCCTTCAACCAAAACTCATATGACATGAACTAGAGACCCTTTACCATTCTGGGTACTTTTCTCTGAATATTTATTAGATTATTAATGTCCTTGCTAAACTCTGACATACCTTATTGAACATAGTACACTAGGTGAGGTGTGACCTGAGCAGTGCACAGAGAAACTATCATTCCTTATTCTTAGAAATTGTGTTTTTTTGATACAACCCAAGATCATATTAACCTTTTTTTGCCACTACAATCCACTGTTGATCCATATTGAGTCAATATTTGCCTAAAATACCCAGATTTCTTCCAGACAAACTGCTATCTAACCATACCTTTCCCGTCTTATACCTTCAAAGTAAATTTTTGGAACCCAAGTGTAAGACATTTATTCTTACTAATTTTCATCTTTGGCCCACTGATTAACTTGTCAAGATCTTTTTAGAACCTGGCTCTATCATTTAGTGTATCAGCTATCTTTCCTAGTCTTTTGTTATCTATAAATCTGATAAGCTTACCACCTATGATTTTATCTATGTGTATTAACAACTGTAAAAAGCACAGAACCAAGCAGAGATACCCAAGGCACTCCACTGGAGACCTCATTCCAAACTGACATTGGCCTATTAATAACTACTGTTTGGGTCCAACCAGTTAATGATTTCTGAAGTTATCTAAATGTTTTGTCATTTAACCTACATTTCTCCACCTGCATCTCTCCATCTTTTACACAAGTACAGTATGTGATGCTTTATCAAATGCTGTGCTGAAATATAAGTAAACTACCTATATAGCATTGCCCTAATATACTATCTTTCTTTCTTAAATTTACCTAGTAGCATTCTGGTTTGATTCTAGAGTAGCCAACTTTTTAGAAAATACTATATTTTTTGAAGTGGCAGTATCTTCTGGAGAGAGTACTATACTCCTGGAACAACTTCTTACCTCTTATTTTCTTATTTTTTTTAGTGTTTGGTTGATCCTTAAGTTTTTTATCATATTCATTTTCATGTATACCTCTCTGCTCCACTGCAGTGAATCTTTCCTTATAACAAAGGTTCATACACAACATGTGTATGTATATGTGTGTGCATGTATACATATATGGTTCATTGAAGCCATTTATACATGAGTTGCATCTGAAAGCCGATCCAGCCTTCTAGACCCATAGTTCCCCACATCTCAACCTTTTTCTTTGAGACAAGCTTATTTATAATAATTTCACAGTATATTTTTCTTTATTGTTCTTTGTATATACATTGTTTTCATCATTCTGTGTATTGTTTACCTGATTTTACTTAGTATACTCTGCATTAGTTCATACAAGTCTTCTCATATCTATTATAATTCCTCATAGTCATCATTTCATATGACAAAATAATAATGCATTTTATTCATATGTTACAATCTGCTTGACTATTCTTCAATAAATGGATACCACTTTGTTTCTGGTTCTTTGCCATCACAAAAAGGGTTGCTCTAAAATATTTTGGTATGTATGGAATGTTTCTGTTTTTAATTTCCTTTAAGTACATCATTAGCAATGTTGATATTTTAGGATGTCTTTTCACTTATTTCTGAGTGGTATTTCCAGAATTGTTGGAGTAATCCGTAGCTAATCCAATAGTTTATTAGTGTGTCTATCTTCCCATGGCCCCTCCAACTCTTGACTATTGCTTTCATTTGTCATCTTTGCCCATTAAAGATGAAAAGATGAAACCTCCAAGTTACTTAAATTTTAATATTTCTTATTATTGGTGTCTTGGAGTTATCTTTACTATGACTGTTAATAGTTTATAATTATTCTGTTTAGTGATGAAAAACAATAAAATATCCTCAAAGTTAAAAAAAATCTGCTTATTCTTATGCTTTGATCATTTATCTACTGGGGAGATGAATGTTTAGAGTATTTTACAGTAATATGTTTCTATTAATTCCATATCTATGATAATTTATCAGAGACATTTGAAACAAAGATTCTTCAGCCAACACTTTTATTTCTTACAATAAATATATTGATCTTGTTCATGTAAAAACTTTTCAACTGCTTTTCATAAAATTTTATCCCTTGTTTGATTAAGGACTATCCCTGTTGCCACTGTTGTGAAAGGCATCTCTCCATTTGTTGTCCTCCATTTAAAAAAAATCTGTCCTTTTTGTGTTTTGGTTGTGTTTCCATTTGAAACTCGTAGTTTGTTGTCTAAGATGATGGTCTAAACCTATTACTTGACAAACTGCCTTCCAGTATTTCCAGTAGATTTTGTTCTTCTCAAGTTAATCTGCTTTTTAAAAAATTTTAGTTAGGTAGTCTGTTCCACTGATCTACTTTTCTGTTTTTAAATAATAACAAATACTTTTGATGAGTGCTATTTCATGATATAGTTTAAGGTCTGAAGAACTGTTCCATTTTTACTTTTGCTTTTTCCCACTTTCTACAGAATTATAGGAGTACTTATTTAGAGTCCAGATGCTCTCTTATTCCTGTTGTTTTGTGATAATATTCTCCCCTTGTTCTTTTCCTTTCTCACTACTCCTCAGTATCCTTTGCTAAATACTGTGTCTGCTTCACCCTCCTTTTCTGTGTGGATGTAGTCCAGGGTTCTGTTTTGTGTCCTTTTCCTTTTCTCTCTCTGACTGTCAGTCTCAGTGTCTCTGTTCATCTGCCTATATCTGTCTCTCTTTGTCTCTCTCGTCTGTCTGTCTGTCCATCCTGTAGTGATCTGACTAGCTATTTAATAGATTCAATTATGTTTATACAAATGACTTAAATTTATATATCCATCTTTCATCTCTTCCTTGATTGCTAGGACTTTACTGTATGTTGGATAGCTCTACCTGGATATTTCATAATCATGTCAGACATGTCCAAATTGGAACTCACTAGCTTTTCCATTAAATTCATACATCTTCTAAACTTTTCATATTTTTATTTACATGTAGAAGGTACTCAGCAAGTTCTCACTGAATGAATGAATTGTGAGAATGTATAAAGATTGGAGGTACCATAATTCAACTAATAGCTAGTAGTCCCGTGTATCATTCAGTAAGAAAATAACAGAACTTGGGGTGGCCAGGTGGAGCAGTAACAGTGCTGGCCCCGGAGTCGGGAGGACCCGGGATCAGTTCCGGGCTCAGACTTAACACCCACACAAAAAGAACTGGCCGTGTAACCTTGAGAAAGTTACTTAACCCCAATTGCTTTAAAAAAAGAAAAGAAAACAAAGGAAAGGAAAAGAACAGAACAGAACTTGGAAGCTTGATTTTGTTACCAGTTCCCTCAGATACCAAGGTTTTTAAAAATCGTTCTATTTTACTCTACTGGCTCATTGAATATTATGATAGAAGACATATCTATTGAATTCCTTGTACAATTTAGTCTATCCCTTTGAACATAGTATATTCTTTTAAGTTTTTCCAATTTTTTATATTGCTTCCTCCAGAGCACCAAGTACCTTATTAACCACTTATATGGGCGAGGTGAAATGATTATTGTATCTGACCAAAAAAAGAATTTGGTGACAATTTCAGAACTGCCTTAGTGTAAGATGATAACAGAAGAACATCTGATGTGATTAGTTAGCATAAATTCCCTCTCTTCCTATTTTCAAAGCAAAAAGTTGTCTTCCTCCTTCCCTGAGAAAATTATGTATTTATATATTAAGAATGTTTAAAGGTGATTGAAAATCATTTAATTTTTTAGTTTGGAATAATTAATTAGTATATTTCTATCCAGGAAAATCATTAAAATAGATACAATAAAATGTGGTCACACACTTGATCTAACAGTTATTTTATTATAAAAATCAATTGGGATAAAAGTGATGGAGACATAATTCTTATTGACAGTGAAAGCTGCCAATGCAGGAAAGCAGCTCCTATGCCTCTGGAGAATAGGGAAACCCTTCCCCCATACAGGTCTTGACCAATATATGAATTAGCTGATTAAGTGGAATGACTTGCCCAAGCTTACACATTAGTAAACATCAGAGATGTAATTTGAATCTTCCTGATTCGAAGCCTACCCACTATGCCACGTATGATCAATACACTTACTTGGGAAATAACAATAAAACAAAACAAAAAAAAACAAAACAAAACAAAACAAAAACTCCACTCGGCCAAAAATTACCTTCCCACCATTTTCCAAGGAAAATTTCTCTGTTTCCTGGCTTTCTGAACTTTATTTTGAATTTTTATGGTAAAGAACATATACAGTAAGTTCTCTGACTTGTTGCTTTGGGAAGTTTTTTTTTTTCCTTATGAAAAAAAAAAGTTGTTACTTTAAGCCCAGATCATACCTACCAGGAAATTTGAAAAAAAAAAAAAAACACAAAGAAAAATAAATGGAAGCAATGACATAGATACAATTTCATAATAACAAAACTAGACTGTCCTAAAGTATTTACTTTGAACCAGTTACCTCTAACGTAGTGATGGAAGGTTAATGGTTAAGCACGGAAACTTAAAACCATCGTTTTGTTTTTCTTTGTTTCTGTTTGATAATTCTAAGGAACTATTACAAAAACTTCCAGATTGGACTATCATTTGTCAGTAGGATCTGACCTGCAATGTGTAATTCCAATAAAAACAATAAAGTTTAAGGATTTTAAGTAGCATTAATAAAATCCTAGTACCCAAGGCTTTGAACATGTACGAATTTGCTAGACTGCAAAACATTACCAGCTGCAAGTAAACTCAAGATAAAGTTATGAAGAAATCAGAAAATTGTCTTTCCTATTCTTTGATTTCATCTTCTCCGTATCTTCTCAGTTCAGATATTTCTGGTTTTTATAACTTTTTTCCTCTTTTTTCAAAGCCTGCTCTGAGGAAAAACTCTGATGTTAGATATATAAAAATTAGTATGAAGTCAATACATTAACTCGCAAGGGTATTTGTATTTTAACCTTATTTGTATTTGAGTAATGGAAAGCTTCTCTCCAACCTAACAGCCATTGTTGTAGTTCAGTAAATTTCAACCATCAGCAGATTGGCAAGAGAAGGTGGTGTCGTGGTTGTTGCACTCTCTGTATCATCTGTCTCTGTTCTCATCTCCATTGTGGGATAAAATCTGGTCAATTATTCATTTTTATCTCTTTTGAATGAGTTACTCCTAAGTGAATTTATTCTTTCACAGATGGCCCTTAATTACTGTGGTATAATTTTAAACCCATGCTAGCATATTAATAGCTAGCAAAATCCCTTGCAAAGCATACTTCTGTCAATTACCTATGAGTTGGTATATATTCAGAAAATGTTAATATGAACAAAGTTCAAATGAAAATAGTTACCCCAAAACCATATTACATATTCATCATTCAAGTGTAAATTAGTTTTGGAATGTCTTGTTATTGGGTTATTGGAATATTGTGTTATTGTTCATCTTCATTAGCAGAGTTTAGATGGATTTACCTAGAATATTAGAAATGAAAGAGTCAACATCAATGAGGAAAATATTACCAAGGAAGATAAAATGACTTGCCCAGCTTGCCTTGTAACAGTGACAGAGCCAGGGATACATTCATAACCTCATGAACCTAGTCACAGCAGTATCTGTTATGGATGTGAATAGTATTGTTTACTAGATAATAGATTACTAAGTTTCTGTTGTTTAGTTGATAACATAGTGGAGTAGCATTTTATGTCTAGTTTATTGTTATGGAATTCTAACCTACATTTCTTTTTAAAATCAAAATAAAAATTATATTAGGAATTTAAGTATTTACTTTACCTAATTTTACTGTGCCCCTTACATAAAATGTATGCACATTCATTATACCCATTTCTTGAATAATGAACATTATTTACCATACTTGCAGTGTAAATGAATCAGAGCCTTCTTTTGACGCAGTCAGAAGGTATTATTTCTGTTTTAACTGTGCTTAATAAAAATAACTTTCTTTTTCAAACTTTCCTTGAAACTTAACCTTTTACTCCCTAGTCATTTTGTTGTTTCTGTTCATATAACAAATCATTCACGAGAATGTGTTAGCCAAATTTTAAGGGCAGTGGTTCTCAACCTGATTAGGCACAACTATCAATTAAACAGAAATAATCTCATTGGCCCAGAGAATTTGCACACAGTAAATTGCATACTACTTGATCTCAGCTAAATCTCATATTGAGCTTTTTTTTTTTTTAACCAAATTGGGATTGGAGTCTGTCCACATAAAATTACAGGTGGGAATGGAAACTAATATTAATGGAGCATTGGAGTCTTCCATTCAGATAAGGAAGGAGACCCAAAAGCAACAATGCTAAAAATCTAAAGAATCAGAATGGGTTCTTGTGCCCAAGGTTGGTCACCACTGTATAGTACGAATATATTCATTTAAGAAGCAATATCTGCATATGTTACGTTCTCACATCTTTTAAACTCTTAAAATTGATACTATAGGAAAATAGTGTTTCTAACTAATATTCAATATATTACAAATACTCTTTCTTTCTTAACCTTAAGTTGCACTTACTGATTTCAAACTAACATTGAAAGTTTGACTTAAAACTGAACTGGCCCTCAAATTCCATCTTCTTTAGTCTAAATTCAGAGGTGGTTCCTTAATTACTGAATATCTGATGCACAGACATCTGGTATGATTTCCAAGTTTAAAAAAGGATAACTTTGTAATCATTTTGTTGTATAAACTCTTTTAATATATATTACATTGCATTTTATTTAAATGTAATTGTTATCAAATTATTCTTTAAGATAACAATGTCTTAGGTTAATGTAATATATAAGCATTCAAAATATACTTCTAAAATATGACTAAGCCACAAAACATATTAATCTATTATGGTGCTGATGGAAGTCTTCCCTTTTTTGAAGGGTCATCTGCATTAAAAAGATCAATGCATAGTGACAATGACTTAACTAGAATTTTAAAGATATGTGGCTATTAAGTTTAATGACTATATTTACATTAACCATAAAAATCAGTTTATACATTAAAATTTTACTTTCCTATTACTTGGACATTTAAAGTTTAAAAGTTTACATTTAAATGAAATGTTTTACATGTATAAATTTTCTGCACAAAAAAATGCACCTTATGTTCCAGTTTTATCAAATGCTAGTCCCTTTAAATAAGGTATTAACAACACAGCTAATTAACAAGATTGGTGGGTTTTGAAAATGTTCCCTTTAGACCCTTTTTATTTGTTTTCAGACCTTTTGACTTTCAGCTACAAGTGAAAAAATGCACCTTCTTTATATCACTCTGTTGTCATTTTTGTTTACTTGTTTTTTCCCCAATTTTACAGTAGGAACAGATATTCTGTGGCCTATGCAGCTCAGAAGCCCTGGCTATTAAATGCTACAGTAGAAGAAAATATTACCTTTGGGAGCCCTTTCAATAAGCAGAGGTGATTATGAATTCATCATCAATATTAATCAAAATACAAAGGACTAATTCTTTATAATTAATGTGACTAATTTTTCAAATGGTTGATTAAACAGATTTCTCCACTCCCCTGGTTTCCCTCTCCTGTGCCTATTTCCTTGACATAACACCAAGATAAATGGGGTCTCCACATGAAAAATAGGATTCAATGGGAAGTCTAACCTGTCTTTCATAATTTGTACTCTTGTAGTCACATCTGTATATCTGTGTATAAATGAGCACACATAAGTGTATATATGAATATGAAATGAATAAACACACACATGTGTATATGTGTATGTATACAAATATGTGTGTGTGTTTATTCATTCCATATTATGGAGGGAGGTAGAGAAACAGAAAAGTAAGAGGGAATTTGAAGGGAAGGGGTGACTTGATGGGTAGAAGTATCATCATGGGAGTAAGGAGAGGATTCAGGCCCTGTAGCAGCCAAAGAGCACCATGTCTCAGCAGTTTATCAGGCACCACCTATCCAGTGGTGAGAAGGTATGTCCACACTAGTTTAGCCACCATTTTGTGGCTTATGAGATCCTGTCTCCTCCATTATTCTTATGTTACCAAACAGTTATCTTCACTAGCACAAGAGGAATGGAAAAGAGAATATTTGATCTGAATAATTATGTAGATGAGGGTGGAGGATGGGCATTCTATGAAGTTGGAACAGTCTAACAAAGTGAGGACTATCCAAGGACCATATCCAAGATATGGTCAGGGCATAGTGTGTTCCTTTCTTTTCTATTTATTGCACATTCCATCATTCTCCTGGTCATCTAAGCTAAAAACTTCATAATCATCCATAATTCCTCCTTTCCTTTTCTCCCTCACATTCACATATGACTGAAGTAGATAGTTTACATAAAGGGAATATAATATTGTAAAGATAGTTGGAGGTCAAATTGTGGAGGACCTTGAATGTCAGACTAATGACTGGTGAATCTCTTTAGGTTTTGATCATGGCAGTTTTTTTTTTCAGGGAAATCAGTCTAATGGCAAGATGTAGAAAGAAGTGGGAGGAGACTACTGGGGCCATGGGGACAAGAGGTGATAATGAGTTCTAGGCTAGCATGATGATGGTGGGACCAGAAAATAAGTCATAGGTATAAGAAATGCTTTAAAGGAAGACTTGATAAGATACTGTGAAATCAAAGCTGACTTCAAAATTTCAAAACTGATTGCACATAAGAGAAAAAGAAAAGGCAGGAGGAAGAGCTAGTTTAATTGGAATGGGTTTTGAATGTACAAATTTAGAGGCCTCCAAAGAAATGGAAACAGTCAGTGGACTTTGAGAGTAGAAGTCAGGAGAGGGCAAAGGACTGAACATATTCTGATTTTTGAATCATCCACATGAAGTAATAGTCAGGGTTGAGGGAATAAGCATTTATTAAGAGCCTAGAATGTGCCAAGCACTGTGTTAAGTGCTTGAAAAATATTATATTATTTGAGCTTCGTGACACCCATTATCCAGCTGAGGAAACTGAGGCAGAAGAAGGTTAGCTAATTGCCCAAAGTCACACAGGCTATTAAGTGTCTGAGGCTATATTTGAAATTAGATCTTCCAGACTCTACTCTTGACACTATCCACTGTACTTCCTGGCTGCGTCTGATGAGGCCGTGGGAGCTGATGAGCTCTTCAAGAGAAAGACTATAGAGAAATTAGAACCTAATGGTTTTCTGTGTCACCTGGCCACAAATTTAAGCAGTTTTCTGTTTCACTTAGTATATAGACATGTCTTAAAGAATGAACTTGCACTAACATTTGTAAATCACCTACAACAATGTGATATTGTCTACTTTTGTCTTTGCCCAAGTTTAATAGGACTGCAGCTTACAGGTACCAAGATTCCAGAGCTTAGTTACCAAGCTTTAGAATCCATGACTAAAATTCATCTTTTCTCTGAAGGTACAAAGCTGTCACTGATGCCTGTTCTCTTCAGCCGGATATTGATTTGTTGCCATTTGGAGACCAAACTGAAATTGGAGAAAGGGTAAGTTAAGAGTTAAATAATCCATGTTTATCTATAACTATATGTGTATATATAATATTTAAATAAGTTAAATATATTAAATATGCTATATAATATTGTTATTTGAATTTGAAAAAATTTCAAAATTTTCAAAAAAAAATTTCAAAATTCAAATTTGAAAAAATTTGAATAATAGAAGATATGGAAAAAAAAACTTTTGAGTTTTCTCATTAATTTCCCATAAACTATGATGAGAGCTTAGAATCTAAGCAATAGAAAAGCAATAAAAAAAAAGCAATAGAAAAAATTCACGAGTGCTAGAAGCAGGACTACAAATAGCCTCTAATGCTGTACATCCCTGGGCTTTGGAGGAAAATATGGTCCTTCATAGTCACTAGACTGAGAAAACTTCTAATCCCTCAATCACCATAAATACTTAAGGAAATTGCCTGAGTCCTCCTCTCTTACATACCACCTCCAACCCCCCAAAAATGTAATTCTGTTTTAGAAAGGTTCTCTCTTATGGGACCATGTAATATTAATAGAATGTAAAATCTTCCCCACTCATTAATAGGCCTATTAAGGGAAGCTTGCTTAGGGGAGGCTTGCTTGTAGAAAGGTTTTCACACCTTTTGCTAATTTCTAATTAAGCACTGAGTCACAAGGGTTGTGATGTCTTCTGGCTCTGAGAAGTATATGTATACTTTGAGTTGGTATTTTGCTTTGGGGTCTGGCTTGTGAGAAGGATCTTGTGATTCCCTGATGGAGATCCTGAGTAGTTGTATGTTCAGAGTTCCCTGACTGCCCAGATGTAAAAGATCTCTCGATCCAGGGATGTGTGTAAAATGTATAGCAATATTACTTTGATTCAGGCAGTATTTCTCTATTTGTATTTTCTCTGAAGTTCAGGGTCCTGACTTTTCCCCTGAACTAGTGAATGTAATAAAAAAAATTTTTTTTGACCCCTTAAACAGCCATCTTTCCTAATAAAGCAGATTTAAGAACCTGTGCTAGCAGCCATCCTGGGTATGCCAGTGTGGTTGATGCTCCAGACCAGTGAAATGACTATGAGAGTCTGAGTAAGGGCAGGATGAATCAAGGCAAGCAGGGAGAAAGGAACCTACAGGAACAGTTGGTCTCCCATTGTTGTAGAATTGTGATTATGTGCTGCAAATATACTGGGACAGAGGGATTAAGGAACATCCTTGGTGGGAACATAGCCAGCAGTTTTCACAGTGAGATTAAATATTCCTTACATATCTAGAGAACAATAGTCTCCATCCCATCTAATCCTTGGGTTAAATGTAGAGTGCTTATAACAGTACCTCATAAACACAATTTGGCAGAAAACTGCTGTTCAGTACTTGATTCAACTCAAAAAGTGTTTATTAAGTGATTACTCTTTTCTTAATACTGTACTTGGCACTCTGAGAGTTATAAAACAAGTGTAAAACATGACATCCTGATGTTGACCAAAATGATTTTTATTGAGTGTTTTGTTAACTGTGCATAGTTTGTGCATCAAGATTGTTGCCTACAAGTTTTCACTCTGCAGCCCTCTCTGTATCTTCCCTGATAGAATATCTTTTTATCATTATGTAAAAATTGCCTTAGACCTATCTCTGATATTCAAGTAAAATCTGAAATATCTCTCCAACCTGAAACTGGGACTGTTTGACTAAGAGAGCATGTTGCCAAGCAGAGGATCTTTCCTGAGACAGTAACTTGTGACATAAATCTATTGATAAGTAATTTTAAGAAAAGAAGCATAATAATAAACATAAAAATCACTATTATTTGTATTATTATGTTTTTAATGAATAATACTAATCATATTTATTATTGTTAAATAGCTGCATATGCATAGAACAAAAGTTCTATTCACTAGTAAATATACAATTTGTCTTGAGTTAATTAAAATTTTAGTCAGTAGAGTTATCATATTTTGAATGTACCATCAACATCAGTTAGGGGCAGGCAAGTGGTGCAGTGGATAGAGCTGTGGGCCTGGATTGAGGAAGACCTGGATTCAAATTTGATTTCAGATACTTGTAAGTTGTGTGACTCTGGACAAGTCACTTAGCCTCTATTTGCCTCAGTTTTCTTGGCTGTAAAATGAGGAAAATAAGAGCATCTCCTTCACAATGTTGTGAGGATTAAGTGAAATAATATTTGTGAAGTGCTCGTTACAATGCCTGGTATTCAGTAGGCACTATATAAATGCTTACTCTTTCCCCCTTCCCTTCTCCATAGAAGTGATTTAAATTTGTAATATTAGAAATTACTAAATTTCTAGTATTAAGGACGATTTTGTTTAAATAAAAATATTGACTTTTATGGCTTGCTGTAGTCAAATCATTTTGTTTGTTCAAATGACTGATATGTATAATCAATTATATTTATTAGGGGATTAACTTAAGTGGAGGCCAACGACAAAGAATCTGCGTAGCCCGAGCTCTCTATCAAAACACTAACATTGTCTTCTTGGTAAGAATATTTCTTTTGTTTTTATATTGAATGTTTTTTTTTTCATCTTAAAGAAGTAAACATTTAGAGACTAAGAGGAGTCTTCATTTGCCAAAGAAAACATGGATGAAATTTCTTGATTTGTAGAACGCAGGATTAGGTCAAGCCGAGGGAACAGAAAAGGATAACAGATCACCATAGTGCTGAACACTAGCCAAGGGAAATTTTGGGATAAGTACTAAGTGGCCAAGTTTTCCTCCCACAGAACTGATTAGTCCAACGAATTACAAGTGGTTTGATGGACTATAGAAATGCATATGGAAGGGTTGAAATACTACAATTCAATTTCAAATGCTATAATTTCAATTCATTAAATATTTTAAAAACATTTGTTCATGCAGGTCTTCCTGATTCCAGCATTCTACCCACTGGGCCACTCAGTTGCCCCTGTGCTTTACAGAAATGCTGGCAATTTTCAGGATTTAATATCATTTTCCTACCTTACTAATGCTATTAATGGTTTCAGTTGTTTTCTTTGCTGATCATTTGGTGTCTTTTATGTAAACCATCCTATCATTTGCAAATAGATATTGTCCCCTCTTTGTTAATGTGGTTTCCTTTAACTGTCTTTTACTTGTCATTGTTGTTGGCATTTCTAGTACTATGTCACTTAAACGAGATAAGGAGATCTCCTCAGTTTGTCCCTGCATTTGTTGAGAAAGCTTCTAAGATTTTTCCTTTACAAATAGTATAACTTTTGGTTTTAGATACATTCTTTTTATTGTATTAAAAATGACACATCTTAGAAAAACTGAAAGTTCCTATGATATTTATGAGAATATCTTCAGTCTCACTAAGAAAATGCTGTACTTTTAAAAACATGTTGATATTTTATTAATAAAATTTTTCTTTTTTGCTTGCTTACTCATTAAATGGATGTCTTAGAACTAGCAGCCTCTGGATAATTTATGCTGCCTCCAGAGAGGTAAATTATCAGCTAACCACCTTTTATTTAAGCCATTTTTTTTTTGCTTTTTGGAGGGCAATTGGGGTTAAGTAACTTGCCCAAGGTCACACAGCTAGGTTTTTGTTTGTGTGTGCGTTAAGTGTCTGAGGCCGGATCCGAACTCAGGTCCTTCTGACTCCAGGGCTGATGCTCTACTCACTGCGCCACCTAGCCACCCCTATTTAAGCCATTTTAATCAAAAACAATTTTTAAATTAATCTAAAATTTGTTTTAAAAATTTGTTCCAAAAAGCAGTGTTTTAAGCTCTTCCTTCAGGCAATTGGAAGGCTATGATATGTACGTAAATAAGTATAACATAAAATCGTGTGATCAAGCCAAAGAAAAAGTTCAGATGGTGTTCTAGGGAAATTTTTGGAGGAAGAGCTTACTTTCAACTTGAGGGTTCAGGAAGGACTCCAAGAAGGATGATAGGATCATAAATATAGAGCTGAAAGGGACTTCAAAGATTTTCTAGTCTAGACTCCTCATTTTACAGGTGCATAAACTATATCTCAAAGAAGTTAAATGATTTATCCGAGGTAATACGAATACTAAGTGTTAAGTGAGAAAGGCAAAATTTGAATCCAATTCCTCTGATTCAAGAACCAGCATGTGGAGTTAGTACCTGAGCTGTACCTTAAAGAAAGAGAAGGATTTCAACAGTTGGACATGAGGGAAGAGTGTTTTCCCCCAGGAATGGGCAGATGAGAGCAGTTTGTTCCAATGGCCATAAAGGCAATGGAAGTAGGTGGTGTGGAGTGCTTAGAGTTTAGTTAGGCATCAGAGATGCCAGGGTCAACCACTGCATCCTGGGCCACTGCTCATCCTCTTGACTTTTGCCTTGCCATTGGATTTTAATGACTTTGGAAGAGTAAGTCTAGAGTTCCTGCAACTCTGCCTCATATCCAGTTCACATGCAAATCAAGAAAACACCTTGTGATGTCATTGGTCCTCTTCGAAAATGAAGGACAAAACAACAACAACTAAAGTATACAGAAGCAGGCAACAACAGGACAAAATTTGGTTTAACAGCCAGTTGTCCAGTGTCTGGAATTTAACATATATGTGGGAAAACAATGTGCAATAAAGCTATGGAAGTAGGTTGGTTTTTTGTTGCCCTAAGTGTCAAGCTTAAAAGTTTACATTTTCTCCTATAAGGAACTGGGGAACTCCTGAGGGTTTTTGACTAGGGGTGTGAGAGGTTTTCAAGACCTGAATATTAAAATTATTCCAGTGACAGTAGGAAGGATGAACTAGAGGATGGTGAGATTACTGACTGAGAAAAATGAAAAGGCCATTTCAATAGTCTGTGCAGGAAGTGATAAAAGCCTGTATTGTGGTACAGACGGTGTAAATGAAATGAGGGGACAGATGTGAAGGATATTGTGGGGACAGAATTGATAGGATTTAGTAACTGAGTGGATGTGGGTACTAAAGAAGAATAAAGAGTATAAGACTGTTATTTCTAGCCTGAGTGACTGGAATATTGATAGTACTATCAACAGAATAGGGAATTGGGGTAAATGAGATAGAAAACTTGCCTCCCTGTGTGACCTGCCCCTCACTACTGAACCAAACCCCAGTTTTTTGATGCCTTCTTTTTTACCTGAGAAAATTATTGCACATATATATTCTGGCAAGTGCAGGTTTCTGTATTTTATAATTCAGCCTACGTTTGCATTTTCTTTTTAGTAGTTTACATTAGTGTTGTGAATAACTAAGATTTTACATAGTTTTCCAACACAGCTTTCTCCAATCCTGTATTTCAGCAGATTAGTTTTTGAACCCAAATGGAAGTATTCAGATTTATTATTGTTAAATCAAATCTGATTTGTTTTGGCCCAGTCTGCCATAACTTTAAACCTCAAAGGTGTCACCAATTATATTAATATATTTCCCAGATTTCTCTCATTAGAATATTTGGTTATCTTGTCCTTTCTATGTCACTGATTTAATTCATTGTTTTAAAATGCCAGATATATAAATGAGGTTTTTTTTTATCAATAGTACCATTGTGGCCCATGTGATAACAGAGTCAATAACAAAACCCAGAAACATATATCTATTTAAATTTATATAAGACCATTATAAGAATTCTTAATCACGTGGTCAACAAATATAACAAATAGTTCATATTTCTTGACAAATACATGAGAGACTTTGTCGAATGGTTTGACAGTTCCATGATCTACAAATATAGTCAATGAATAAAACATGAAAAGGAAGTATTTTTCACTTAACTTGTTCTTAGTCAACCCATAGAGGTTCTTAGTGATCACTGTATAAATTTGTAAATGCTTATAAATCAAGCTATTTTAATATTTATGTCTAGTGTTCTCCTTCTGTGCTGTTTTGAATGCCAAGTGGGGATGGTCACTTTCTTCCAAGGTTCCTTCCTTTGTTCATCTAAATTGTATCCAGAGTCCAGTTTTCATTAGAGTTTTTTTTTTTTTACAAATGAAATGATCAGTAAATTAAATACAGTATTTATCTAATAATGTTCCACTTTTAGTAGTGCTTCCCTCATTCCCCACCATATGACTATTATAGCTTGCCTTATGAAAGTTTTATGTTCTTTATTAAGAAGTATTCTTATCTACTGTATCTGGTGAGGTAGTCTATAATGCTGCTCCAAAAAAACCCACTGTTTATCTATCTATCTATCTATCTATCTATCTATCTATCTATCTATCTATCTACCTATCTATCATCTATCTATCTATCTCTTTTTAAAAAATCTTACCCTCAATCCATACTCTTTATTATGATTCTGCTCTTTCGTTCATTAATTTTCAAACAAATACAGCTTGTGGTTCCAGATCTCAGTTTTTATGACTACCTGGACTGGGTTCAATCTTCAAAATATCTCAGTAACAAAGCAATGACTGTCCTCACCCAGGGACATTACCTGCAAACATAAAAAATGTGGCTCATGGCTCCCTAAGCGCTCTGCTTCCTTCTCTCCTCTTCTACTTTTACCTCAGCAAATAGTGAACATCATAAAGTAGTTGGAAACTCAGGTTTATTAATTACAGGAATTAATCAGTGCCTCCTGTCTCACGGGTCTGCTTGTGTGCCTTCTGTTTGCTGCACTTACTACACCCCCTACCCTTGTCATCCACCACCTCCAGTAAGGCCTCCATCTACAGTCCTCATAGCAGCATGGTCACTTGAGTAGTCTGACTCCCGCTCCAGCAGTCATACAAACAAGATGGAATTAGATAAACTTTGTCCCAAGCCCCAGTACTTGGGTACTAGGACCAAAGAATAATAGTCTCAAGGCCATGAAATTAAAAAGAAAACACAATTATGGCCTTGGTGCCTCTAGAAGAGACATATTGTCTTAGTCCCTGAAGGGCAGCTAAGTAGCACCGTGGATGGAATAGCAGGCCTGGAGTCAGTAAAACCCAAGTTCAAATCCAGCCTCAGGCAATAGCTCTCTGACCCTGGACCCTGGGCCTCAGTTTTCTCATCTGTCAAGTGAACTGGAGAAGAAAATAGCAAACTACTCCAGTATCTTTGTCAAGAAAACTCCAAATGGGGTCAGGAAGAATTAGATATAACTCAAAAATGACTGAATAACAAGAAAGCCCTTTAAGAAGTAAAAATGCAGGGGCAGCTAGGTGGTGCAGTGAATAGAGCACTGACACCCTGGAATCAGGAGGACCTGAGTTCAAATCTGGCCTCAGACACTTGACACACTCACTAGCTGTGTGACCTTGGGCAATACACTTAACCCCAATTGCCTTGCCTTCCCCCCTCCAAAAAAAAAATGAATCCTGCTCTACAGTTTAATTCCTCTTGTTAACTCAAGGTGTTTCTAACTGAATGATCTTCTTTATGCCTTTTTAAATGATCAATTATTTATCTGCAGAGAGTTATTACTCTGGGTCTGAAGTTATTATTAAATGTTATGGTGAAATTTTTAATAACTGCTACCTTAAGATAAAATAGTTGACATTTTCCTCATGTAAAGATCATTTGTTATTTAATTAAGAGTTTCATAGTAAATTAGAATAAGGATATGGATACTTTTCTTAGTCCTGCTGTTAATATACTATATTACTTTAGGGATATTAAGTGGGAAGGGACATGAGCTCTCCAGTAAGATGGTCTGGGTTTGAATCTTGTTTCTGCTACTTAATATCTGTATTGTCACTTCCCCTCAATGGACCTCGGTTTTCTCATAATGAGAGGACTGAACTATGATGATTTTAAGAACCCTTATAGTCATAAATTTTGGGTCCTAAATTTCCATTCAGCCTAGCAAATGTCACCCACACCTTTGTATGGTTAAAAATTACAGTCCCAATAGGGCAATATTAAATCTACAAAAAACACAGTTAACAGTTCCTATCATACTAAGATGTACCTTCTTCATGTAATCATTGTTCATATATGGTGATGCTCCTCACCATTTCTATTAGAACTTTTTAAAAAATCCATAATAATCCATATTAATCTATTAGAACTTTTTTTAAAAATCCATAACTATATGTCAAATTTGTCATGCCTATTAAAATGTAATTATTAACCAAATCAAAAGGCCCAATGGAATACACTAGTTCCAGTAAAACTTGAAATATCATTACACCCTTTTGTTTTGCCATAAAATAATTGCTTGTTGCTGTGCAAATTATTTTTACTTGTCAAGAGGAAGATAAACAGAGAGAGAAAGGATAAAGCAGTACATAGGTTCACAGAGCTAGAGTTAGAAGTATACGGGTAAATATTTTACAACTGGCTCTCAAAAAATTGTACACATTATAGGCTTTTAAATTTTAATCTGGATTATTAACATTTTTTCCATTTTCTTAAGTCTTGACAATCAACAAAACAATAAATCTATCCCTGATACATAGCATTTGCCAAATCTCAAGGCATAAATGTTCACACTAAAAATTTAGCAACTGATTCTTGTGAGCCCAGATGATCCAGCTCCAGCATGCTGGAAAGGATCTTAGAGGCCATCTAAGTTCACAAAATGAATCCACCTTCATTTTCTAGATGAGGAAAAGAATGCCCATGAAGGTGAAGTTACTTGCCCAAGATCACCCAGACATCAGAGGCAATATTTGAACCAAGGTCCTGAATCCACTCCACCAAGCCATTACCATTATACCTTTGCAGACAATCCAGAGAAACTAGAGTATTAAAACTCAGCTAAAATCCATTTCACATTGCTTATTTACACGCTCAGAATTTACCAGAAAATGGGGAGTACTCTGGGAATACTTTCGCCTCTGTTACAAAAGGAAATATTTTCTTCCACTCTACTGGAGCCAGAAATAAGTCCTAAAGACATCTGGATTATAACCATGGTGGCTTCCTGAATTACCCGAAGCCAGCATTTTCCTAGAGACTCAGTCTGAATAAATGCAGCTGCCCAGATAACCTAGAAGCCTTTCTTATTACATTGACTGCTGAGATGTGTCCTCCATAGTGAGAGTATTCAGAAATATGAATTCTTTTTACTGTATCTAAACCTTAAAATATATAATTTTAGACTTTTAGGCTTTCACAGTAATTAATGTTACATTTTTATCACTGAATAATTCTAATATCTCATAGTAACTTTGGTGGTACTTCAGATTTTATATGTGGGTGATATTTCCTTTAAGGAAATGATAAATAACCAGAATTTTCAGGTTTTGTATATTATGCTTTCTACTTTTTCTAGAAAACAGCTTGCTTTCATAGCATATTTATCTATTAGGATTTATCTTTAAAAAGGCATCTGGGATATATTCTGAGGTCAGTATAGCATTAATAAGACACAGAGGCAATGAACTAAGCAGCTTTAGACATAGGATGCTACCTGGATGGGAGACTGGAACTTGGCACTTTTCTCTCAATTTTGCAAGAATGACCTTGAATTAGAAGGGGTGGGATAAAGAGTCAGTGAGTCAGACAGCATTTATTTAGTGTTTTCTGTGTTCCAGTCCTTGTGCTAAGCACTGGGGATACAAAGAAACACAAGAAAAACCCAAACCCTTAATTCCTCCCTTTAAGGAGCTCACATTTTTCCATTTAACAAGCAAACAGCTATATATATATACATTATATATACATATATATATATATATATATATATATATATACACACACACACACACATATATATGATAATTGGAGAGTCATCTCAAAGGAAAGGCACTGGAGTATGAGGGGGCCCCAGAATGGGCTCTTGGAGAAAGTGAGTATTAGGGGGTGAAATTAGCAGAGGTATGTAGAGAGAGTATTGGAGACAGCTATGAAAAATAGAATGGGAAGATGGGGTATGTGAGAAGAAAGATAAGGCCAGTGTCACTGAATTAATAGGAGGAAGGGTGTAAGGTACCAAAAGACCAGAAAGGTAAAAAAGGTCCAGTTTGTAACGGTCTTTGAAAGCTGAACAGGCATTTTATCTTTGACCCTGTAGGAAATAGGGAGCCATATGTGTTTTCTGAGTAGGAATGTGACCTGGTCAGACCTTTGTTTTAGGCAAATCATTTTGACATCACAGTGGAGGATGGTCTGGAGTGGGGAGAGACTTATGGAAGGGAGACCAATCATAAGGTTATTAGCTAAAGTTACAAAGGGTATAGTAAATAATAGCAATCATAAAACTAACTTGTTGAATATTTAAATAAGAAAATTAAGCAATTACAAATGACTGATATATCTTAAAGAAAATTATTAACTCCCCACAAAGCAGAAAGTGTTATAATGCTTTAATTTCAATACAATTTTTCTTCTGCTTAGAAAAAGGGATTGTGCCAAATGGGTTACACTTATAGTTTTTAGTAATAAATAATAAATGGATCCAGTCACACCTAGGGGAATGTCCATCATTTAATTTTACCTCTTTTGGTAAAGATTAATATGTCAGTGGCACCTCTAGTCATTAGGTGGTCTACATCAAAAATATAAAAAAGAAAGACTATCTGTAATCTTCTACTGTTCTCTCACACAGTTGTGGCAACACCTGTAGAAAAACATTATAGAATATAGTTGATAAACTTTCTGTAAAAGTTCCTGATTTTACTTGTTCAAATGCTATTTTGCTATGGTCTTTAAAAAACAAACAAACAAAAAACAACCCATGACCTTACTAGTCTTTTGTATTATCTTAAATACATGAACATTATCTAAATACAAGAGTGATAAACATTTGTGCAATCAACTATAATATATTTTACAGATATTCAGCACTATTACTCTGTGCATACATATATTTTTTTCTGTAGAGTACTCTAAAAATCTAAGTCATTTGAGGGCATAAAACTCTACTTTTCCAAAATCATGAATTTTAATCTTATTCTACTTCCATATTTCCAACTAAGCAATCTTCTTTATGCCTTTTTAAGTGATCAGTTATTTATCTGCATAGAGCTATTACTCTGGGTCTGAAATTATTATTAAATGTTGTGATGAAATGTCTAATAACTGCTATTTTCAGATATAATGGTAGAAATTTTCCTCATGTAAAGATCATTTGTTATTTAATTAGGAGATTCATAGTGAATGAGAAAATAAGACTTGGATACTTTTCTTAGTTTGGCTGTGTAATGGTAATAGTAATTTTAAGATCTTCCCTGTCCCTTGATAGGCTTATGGGAATTTGAAGATCTTCCCTGCCCCTTAATATGCTGAACGTAATCGCATGGAGCCTCCCACATGGTGGGAGGAGTTTGCTGAAGGGTGGAGCAGAGCCCACAGGAATCTGGGAGTCAGAGCAGTTAGAGCTAGAGGGAGGAAGGGACACACCCAAGGAGACAGCTAGGCTTGTGAGTGTTTGCTCCCTGCTATGATAGCTACGTTTGTGAGTGTTTGAAGGCTAAAGGATGGTATGGCTCCCTACTCTGTTATGGTGTATTAACTTCTTTGTTGTTATGATGGATTCAGTTTGTTGGTATTGGGATTTGGCTTTCTGGTGGCTGAATAAATGTTTTTCTTCTGCCTTCTATGAGGAGAGTCTGTTATATTTTGTGATTCAGAATTATGCTGACATATTTGTAGTCACCATCGGGGCTGTGTTGGTGCTACAGGCAGTTAATATAGTATGTTACTTTAGGGATATTAAGTGGGAAGGACTTTGCTAGGCAGCAGGAATGGCAGCAGTTTCCACCAGCTTGTTTCTCCCCCTCCATTGTTTTTAGGATTTTCTGGAAGCTTATTGGAACTTCAGGGCCATTTATATGACTAGCTGCTGGTTAGCAGGGGCTATGGCTAGATTTAAATGGAAAATTAAAATAGTTACATGTGTTTATGCAACTTCCACATCCAAACTCAGTGGAAGATGTTAAATGTGGGCAAGACAAGAGCAGAGTCTCACCTGAGGCATCCTGAGGCAGGGAAAAGATAAATAGAAATTGATTGCCCCAGTGCTACTGGTACTAAGGATTGAAGACCTTTACTTAAAGACAAACTTTTCCCCATCCATTCCCTTCATTCATACAGCCATCACTCATTACTTTTTACTTATACACTATTTTAAAAGCCTCCTAATTTGTTTACATCATCTTCCTCTCTCCAATCCATCTCTTACTTGGATGCTAAAGAGACATTCCTAAAACACATGTCTGACCACATCATTCATTTGTTCAGTAAACTCAGCATCTCCCTGTTATGTCTAGTATCAGATACAGACTTCTCTGCTAGCCTGCTATTTAAAGCCCTTTACAGTCTGGCTCCAACTTACCTTTCTAGTCTTATTACATTTTATTCCCATTCACACAATCTTTTTCCATCTAAACAAAGCCTTCCTATCATTTCTCACTCATAAAGTTATACCTCTTAAATCTGCGCCTCTGCAAAGGTCATAGGCATGCCTGGAATACATTTCCTCCTCTTAGAATCTCTTTCTTTCTTTAAAGCTCATCTACATTTCTGAGATAAATACCATATGCCACAGCTTTACTACTGTGCCATGCCAACACATCTGTCTCAACCTTAGAGAAAAGGACAAGTGGACTGTTTGAATGCTACATTTTTATGTAAAGACAATGACAAAAATAAGAGAGAATGAGAAGGTGTGGAGGAGTTATGCTTTGCTTATGGAGTGCCATATTGTTAAAAGCATAATTCATCATAATATAAAAGTATTAAACATGACTACATCTCTCAGAAATGTGGATAATCATTACATTACTTATTATAATAAATCATATCTTACCAGGTAGAACAAATATTTGGATGAAGGTGTTAGTTGGTGCATACATTATTGTTTCTAGTTTGTACCTAAATGGTAATACCTTCACTTGAAAAACCTTTAACAAGTATTTGTATAGATAGTTTGAGCTGACCATCACCCCTGCTTTTCCCAAACTTGAATCTCTGGTGAATCATTTTCACTCTATACTATCCTCTAACCTTAAATTCCTTAACTCTTATCCTGTCTTTGCTTATGACTTGCCAAGCCCCAGCCCTGAATTACTTTCACCTTCCAAATTCTGTGATCCTACCTTTGTGCTAATAAATGAGCTGGAAGACATCAGATACCAGTATTGACTGGATCAATTACAATTTCATCTAATGGGGGCGTTTGCCCTGAGCTGCTGCCTCTCCCCTCTAAATCTCAAAAAGCTTTGATTTAATTCATGACTTCTTATTATTCCAGATTCTTTTCAAGAGGTGACCATTCTCACCAGGTTATTGCCATTACATGTGACCTTGATTCCTTTGCAGTCTGGCTTCCAACTTCATTACGCAGCTGAAGCTGCAGCCTCCTAAGTCACCAACAATATTTTAATTGCCAGATCTGTTGGTCTTTTCTCTGCATTCATCCTCCTTGACCTCTCTGTAGTATTTCACACTGTGCATCGCTCTCTCTTCCTGGACACTCTTTTCTCTATGAGTTTTTATAATGCTCTTCTCTCTTGATTTTCCTTCTGCCTGTCTGACTTCTTCTGTCTCCTTTATTGGATCATTATTATCCATATACTTCTTTCTAATTGTGAGCATACCCTAAAGCTTTTCCATGAACCCTCTCCTTTTTTCTCTCACTTGATAATCTCTTCAGCTCCCATATGTTCAATTATCATCTCTCTGAAGATGACTCCTAGATCTATTTGTCTCCCTAGCTCCAGTCCCATACTGCAGATTGGCTATTTCCAATTGAATGATCCATAGAGATCTTAAACAAAGTGTGTCCAAAACAGAACTCTTTGCCTGTCCCTCCAAAACCTATCCCTCTTTCAAACTTCCCTATTACTTTTGAGAGCTCCCTTATTCTCCTAGTTACTCAGATTTCATCCATAACTCTTCCCTCTCATTATCCACACATATACAAACAGTTTCCAAATCTTGTCTTTTCTGTCTCTCCATCTCTTGCATATGTACCATTTTCTGCACCCACACATGTACCATCTGAGTTCAGATCCTCATCTCTTCTCACCTGATTCATTGTAACAACTTCCTACTTGATCTCTCTGCCTAAGGTCTCTCACCACTGCTATCATCCAAAGTGACTTTCCAAAAGCTCAAATCTGACCATATCACCTTCCTACTCAGTGAACTCCTGTGGCTTTCTGTCACTTGTAGGAACAAATGTAAACGTTTTCTTTTTGGCATATGAAGCTCTTCACAACCTGCTCTCATCCTGCTTTTCTTCCCTTACCTACACACTTTCTTCACACATGGTGATTTATCTTCTACCCCTGTGCCTTTGGACTGGCTATATCCCTCATTCCAAGAATATTCTTCCACCTCTTGGGATCTCAGGTTTCCTTCAGAACTAATCTCAAATGCTACTATCTTCAGGAGTCATTTTCTGGTCCCCTAACTACTAGTGCCTCCTAAGCCAAGGTTATTTTATGTCTATACTTAATAAGCACTTGTTAATTGAATAATTTTAAAATTTGCTTCATTGAAAAGATACAAATGAAATAGTCCAAGCCTTTATATTCTCTTTATATGCCAATAAGCAAATATAAAATAATTTATGAAGTGAAAGAACACTAAAATATGTGTGTACTTGGGGGAAAGGGAGGATGGATTATCAGAAGAAAGAATTCAGTCAAGACATAGGAGATCACCTTTGTAAAGGCATGGATGTGAGATATATCATGAAGAGATGTAGTATTAAATAATACTGGAAAATTAGACGGCAGTCATGTTGTAGTAGAGGGTTTTCCATGCCGGCTCTCCAAGGTGCAGGGTTATACTTAGAGACATTAGGGTATAGTGAATAAAGAACTGATCTTGAAACCAGAAGACCTGGGTTCAAGTTCTGCCTCTAAAACCCTGAACAAGTCACTTACCTTTTCAGTGAGCGTTGGAGTGAAATCTCTAAGACTAAATTATGGGGAGAAGAAAATACTGATGTGAAGAAATCGGGGGCATTCTATCCATGCAAGTCACCATTTTTTCTCTTTTAACCTAGAAGTTCTGTATATTTATTTAATTTTAGGTACAGTCTCTATCCCCTTTAAATACCAAACTGAGGATTTTGTACTTTTTTCTAGAGGCCATAGGAAGTCACAGAAGATATTTGAGCAGAGATTTTGAATAGATCAGAACCATGTTTTAGGAATATTAATTTGCCAAATTGTGGAAGATGGGTTATAGTACAGACTAGAAATATTAAAATGGCAGCAGCTAGTTGATGCAACAAATGAAGTACTGGACCTAGAGTCAGAAAGAGCGGAGTTCAAATGTGGCCTCAGACACTTACTAGCTGTGTGACCCTGGGCAAGTCACTTAACCCTCTTTGCCACAGTTTGCTTATCTATAAAATTAGCTGGAGGAGGAAATGACAAACCCCTCTAGTATCTTTGCTAAGAAAACCCCAAATTGGATCACAAAGAGTTGTACATGACTGAAGCATGATATTAACAGAATTATTGTCTTGCTAAGAAACAAATTTTGGGAAAATATAAGGAATTCTGTTTTGGATATGTTGAGTTTTAAATACTGATATTTACCTATATCCAGTTGGAGATAGTAGGCAGATGATAATATGGGAGTGTAGTTCAAATAAGAGAGATGGGCTAGATACATAGATTGTACAGTATCCTGCATAAAAATGATAACTGAACCCATGGGAACTTATAAGCTCACCAAAAAACAGAACAGAGAGAATACTTATTTAATGGGCTGGAGAAGAATGATGGTTCAGGAAAGGAGATATACATGGAGCAATTAGACAAGCAGGGTAGAACCAAGGGAGAGGTGTCACAAAATCCAGGAAGTCAGGAAAGAAAGATCAGGGAGAAGGACGGATCAATAACGTCAGAGGCATCAAAGAGTGCAAGCAGTATGATAAGTGAGGAGGGAAAAGTCATTGGATTTAGTATTTAAAACAGGATTTTTAACCTTGAAAATCGAAGTTTCAGTTGAGTGGTGGGATCAGAATTAATAATGCAGGAGAATGAGAAATGAGAGAAAATTGAGGGAATGTAGGCAATATGTATAGAGGACCCTTTCTGAGTGTTTGACTAGGAAAGATTATAGAGATTTAGGACAATATGAATGCCAGGGTCAATTGAAATTTATTTAAGGAGGGAGACCTTTGTGTGTTTGTAGGTAGTAGGAAGAATTAAGAATAAGGAGAAAATGAAAATGAGAGAAGAAAGGGAATGATCAAAGAAGAAAGTCTGTGGAAGATGTGAATGGATGGAATCAAGAGACAAATTAGAGGCATTGGTCTTGATAAGGAAGGAGAAGGGCCAAATTTCTTCATCAGAGTAGAGCAAAAGAGAAGGGAATAGAGCCGAACAATGGAGGGCTTTAAGGTCTTAAGTTAATAAGTACCAGTTATGAATACTTATGAGATAGTTTGTAATTTGTAAACAATTTGGGAGAATACTATACCAATAATTTCAGCTAAAATTTTCTAGAAGAAACAGATTTCTAAAATATAACCTTTCTTCCTCTCCTCTCTCCCAACACTGTCTGATTGATTTAGGATGACCCATTCTCTGCACTGGATATTCATTTGAGTGATCATTTGATGCAGGAAGGGATTTTGAAATTTCTGCAAGAGGACAAGAGGACACTTGTTCTTGTGACCCACAAATTACAGTACCTGACACATGCTGACTGGGTAAGAGCTTGGAAGAGACCTTTAGTGATTGATTTTCTCTGTATGGCACCTTATACAATTTATGACTTGAAAATGTTTTCAGTGGTTTTAAAGATAAAAAATAATTAAATTTTGTTACTTAAGTTGTGAATGTAATATGTATAATTCATTTCCTTTAGATCATAGCTATGAAGGATGGTAATGTACTGAGGGAAGGAACTTTGAAGGATATACAAAACAAAGACGTTGAGCTTTATGAACACTGGAAAACACTTATGAATCGTCAAGACCAAGAATTAGAAAAGGTAATTGTAAATAGTCCTGAAATATCAAGATGGACTGGATGACATATTGTCTAATCCTTGAAACTCTCTAAGAAGAATATCACCAATTCATAATTTCAAACCAAAATATGGTATATGCTTATTTTAGTAATCAAGATAATAGTATGATTAAACAATAGAATTTTAATGATATTACTATAGAAATGGTGGTCAAATATACGTAAAAATATATAGTTATGTGTACATACAATATACATATATATGTATGTAATTCAAATTTAGGCCTCAAATATTATTTGCATGATCTGTGACTTCAGATAAATAATCTGACTTAAGGTTTTTCATTTCTCCTCTCTTTTCTCGTCTGCACAATGATACCTTATTTAGACCCCATGACATTTCTTAGGCAAAGAATCACAGACAAGAGCCAAAATGACATTGAAAGAAAGGAATGCAGGTGGACCAAGGAAATATTTGAAAAGTGTTTAATTATAAGTTGACTGAGGGAATAGAAAAACTAGTTACCAGATTAAATGGAAGAGGAAAAAGAATGGAATAAGGCTATGTTTGCATAGCCCAAAATAGAGAATTTGACAGCTAAAATCGTTCTTCTGGTGACATCTAGCCCTGATAAGTTATCCAAGTTGTTAAAAGAAATTGCTGAAGAATTAAAATACGATAATTGAAAAAAAAGAGAAGAAATATACATACCACAAGAAGAAATAGCAGTGTGAAAAGCTATATATGTGTTTATATATATATATATATATATATACACACACATATACACAAGCATACATATGTATGCATACGTGTGTGTATATATTATTTATTTAAAGCTCACATAATTTCTGTTGATTCCTCTGAGGATCCCAAGGTGCTCATAGAAGAAAAATATATATATTTCGAATATATAAAGAGACTAGAACAATTTAGAACTGTTCAGATGATTATTTCTTATCAAAATAAGATTCAGAGGAACAGTCAGCAAGTGCCTACTTAGGAATTATGTTGTGGGAACCTTGATTATATACTTACTGGGGATGACTCCAGAAGACATTTTTATAGGATTTAGATGCCAAGGACGAAAGAGTATGATGTAAGCTTTAGGAGTGGGGCAATTTATGGTTTATTTTGGAAGAAATATCTGGGAAAAAATGAGAACTGCTGGCCAGATTTTGTAGCAATAGCATTACACAGGCCAGGAGTAATGTCAATTTAAATGTATTTAGATATGATGGAAAGACATTTACCTACATACATATGGATCTGGGGAGAGAATGAAATATGGGCTGATACATACTTAAATTGTTAAGATATGAAAACCATGGTCATGACAGTATATTAGGTAGAGAATAATGAATTTTTTAAACAAATAATTTTTGTATTACTTGCTTTATGGCAAGAAGCAACAATTACACAGTATTGGAGAAAAATGGATTGGATGAAAAAGAACAATGCAGGAAAGAAATGAAATTGATCTATTGCAAGGCCTTATAGGTTAAGGATTCACAGATGTACAAAGAGAAAAAAGTTTATTAAAAAGTTTTTTAAAATGTGAATAAGAAGGGAACTAGAAGAGTTTGAAGGGAGGGAATGGGAAGGGACAGAAAAGATTACAGATTTTCGAACCTGATTTATAAAACATTATTTAAGAATAGTTTCAATTTGAAGGCTATGAACTCATACCTTTATAAAGTTAGTAGGAATAATAACATGGATGATGTATTCTAACAAGATTTGTTCACATTTTTGTATCAGTTTGTATTTGCTAGGTTCAGCAACTTAAAACACTAAATGCAGTTTTCTTAAACTTTGCCACGTGCTTATGAGGTAGAATTTTTTTTAATGCATGGAAGGGGTTGATCAATCAGTCAATATATTTATTAAATTCCTGTTATGTTCTTGGCACCGTGCACATCAGTGGAGCTTCAGAGACAAAAATAAAATAGCCCTTGCCCTCTCTCAAGGAGGAAAACATAATGATATTTAAGTATATGGAAAAATACAAGATAAATAAGAATACAAGAAGACACCAGCAGTTAGGGGACCAAGAAAGGCTTAATGTAAATCAGGCATTCATAATCAGAATGGTTCATCAATCAGTGATTGCTTTAGAGACTATCACTCCAGTGGAGCAGGAGTCTTGGTCCCTTTTTTCCTTTCTAGTTTCTTTACACCTTATTCCCTTCCACATACTCTGAGATCCTGTGATGCTGGCCTCCTAACGGTTACTCCTACTGGACACTGTATGTTTTCACTGGAACTCTGCCCTCTTCATCTCCTGGTTTTCTAGCTTCCTGGAAATCTCAGATAAAGTCTTATGTTCTGTAAGAAGCCTTTTCCAGACCTCCTTCATCTTAGCCTTCTTTCTGAGACTTCCTCTAATTCATTATCTATCTTGTGTGTACATAGTTGTTTACATGGTGTCTTCCAATTAGGTTATGTGCTCCTGGACAAAAGGGACTGGGGATTTTTTGGTTTATTTTTTTTTCTTTCTTTTTATCCCCAGAGCTTAGCACAGTGCCTAGCACAGAGGCACTTAATGAATACTAATTGATGGATGTTTGAGTCTGAAGATCTGGGTTTGAATCTTGGTACTTTGAATCTTCAATTTCCTGTCTCTGTTGACTATCGTCCAGTCACTTAACCTCTGTGGGACCAGCTCTAAGTCTTAATATCTTTAAATCATTGTACAATCTTAATCATAGGATATGGAGGCTGACCAAACAACTTTGGAAAGAAAAACTCTCAGAAGAGCTATGTACTCAAGAGAAGCCAAAGCACAAATGGAAGACGAAGATGAAGGTAGATAATTTCTTAGAATATTCTTTATAAATATGAGATGAATAGAAATTGTAGATTTCAGACTTTTGTCTTTGATCATTGAGATATATGCATGTCTCAGGTAAAGGTAGGCAAGGAAGAGGCATTTGGGACATTTTAGAGGAAAAAATATTGGGTCTCGTGGAAAGTATTGTAGGAAATAATAAAATCTAAAGAACAGAATGTGAATCAATAAAATGTATTGTTAATACTAAAAATAAAGAATATGTGTTATAGATAAATATAATAATAAATAGATAAATAATAACAAATAAAATTTATTGGTCACTTATATGATAATTTTCATTCCACTAAGCTTATGGTATAACAGTTGTAAAGAAGCAGTAGTATGGAAATGGAACAAGAATAGGATAGAGAAATTTGAAAATTATTTCATAATGACATAATCATGTCATTAAAACGTCATTTATTATGGCAATACAATTGAAATATGCTAGTGACAGTTAATCCCTTTGAAATGAACAAAGGTAAAGATGTAGATTAAAATAGTCATATTTTGATCAGAGCAATATAGTCTTCATGAGGATCTCGTGGCAAATTCAGAAATGATGGGTATGAGAATTAGAAAACTATCTACTATGCTGTAATTTTCTGGATCTAATAATAGGAGAAAGGGGAAGAGATTTATTGGAAATTATGAAAAGCAAAATGAAATATTTATATTGCTTTGACATTTGTTTATAAGAAGTCTGTAAGATAAACCACTTAAGAAGTCCATAGGGTAAATATGCTACTATATTTCATCCTTTTCTAGACTGTTTTCATATTTGGCTAAGTTTAAGTAAGCCAAATGAAAGACAAGATTATGACAATTATAAATTCAAGGAAAAATGCCAATCCTAAAATGCTTTCTTTGACTATTTGAATAGTAGGTAGTAGTTAAATAACAGATGATAACTATTCAGAATTATCTAAGTTTCTCTGTGGATACTTGGTCTTTGTAGGTTTTAGAAAGTTATGGATTGGTTTCAAAACTAAATCATTAATTTTGAGTTCTCAGGTAGTTACATCTACTATATATTCAATATTCTCTACTGATGGACTTGTAGATTATTAGCAAGTACTATTCATCTAGCATAAATATGCACGCACAAATCTATAGATCCTCAATTTCTTAAGAAAGAGAAACAAAATACACTGTATATAGATTAATTTATATATAAATTATATATACTAGACACACATTTAATTTACATAAAATTAATTTATATCTTTATTATATAGCACATTAAAGAATTAGAATATTTATTTATTTTAATAATATGCTTATTATTTAAATAAAAAGTATTGACCAATAGAACTTTAAAAAATATATAGACCAGAGTACTGGTAAAGTACTTCTTCAGACATCTGGTAATCACCACTGTCAAATTCAATATGTCTGTGATATTGATAAATGTGGGAAAGGATGATAAAAAAAAATAAAACAAACCTTAGCCTTTAAAAAACAAACAAACCCAAGACAAGGTGCTTTGGAGGATTATCATCAATTTAAGATACGTTTCCATTCCCAGAATAACAGCTTTAAGGTAATTTAAGCTGTGGCTTCTAGATTTTTTTGTTTTAAAATAAATTAAGGGAAATTAAACTTGTTTACACTTCTTACAAATATGAAGCTTTATTAATTTTTTGGTATGTAGAGGAAGAAGAGGAGGAAGATGAAGATGATAACATGTCCACAGTACTGAGGCTCAGGACTAAAATGCCATGGAAGACTTGCTGGAGATATCTCACTTCTGGAGGATTCTTCTTTCTTTTCTTGATGATTTTTTCCAAGCTCCTGAAGCATTCGGTTATTGTAGCTATAGACTACTGGCTAGCTACATGGACATCTGACCTTAATGGAAAGGATAGTATAAATGATTATCAGGTAGAAAGGATTTTTTTTTAAATCACTAAACAAAATGTGGAAAAATCATCAATATCCTACAGCCTGGCTATAATCACATACTGACTTCAGCCTTCACACCAAGATTTCTTGTGGTATAATCTAAAGGTTCACTCCATAGAGCCCAGTGATGAGGTAGCACTTAGCACAGTGCTTTGCACATAATAAGCACTTAATAATATTGATTGATAATGTGGGAGTTAAGATTACCTTCTTCCTTTCTGAATGTACCCATTCTTTTCATCTACTAACAACTGCCCTATATTGAGTATTAAATTTGATCATCTCTATGAGGGCTCTTGTCCCTTTTATATTTATTTTTGGAAATACATATAAATACTTTGGAAATAGATCTAAATGTAAAATTTTGGTAGTGAATGCCTTGATGATAGCCAGTACCAGTTGAAATTATGGAAAATTAGAATCTCCTTAAATTTAAACCCATGCCTTAATATTCTGGACAATTATTCTTTGTTATGGAGTCAGTGTGGTTTAATGGTTATAGAGTAGGTAACCTGGCTTCATATCCTGCCTCTGACATGATAGCTGCATGATTTTGGACAAGAAACATAACTTCTGTGTGACCCCACAACTCCCTAGGACTTGGTCCTCTGAGTCATTAAAAGGATTTAATCTGACTTAGTGTTGGAAGATCTCTCTAAAGAGAGTTGGAAGAAATTATAGATCCTTCATGAAAAAATAAATAGTTTGGTAACTCTGAACAAATACACAAAGCATTGAGATCTCAACTTACTCAACAATAGTGCTTTTGGTAAATTTATAAATATCTTTGAATCTCTAAAATCTCTTTCAGCTCTAGATCTGATGACACTAAATATGACCAACAAGAATAACAGAAAATCATGATTATTCAAAAAAATCCTGTCAGAGAGAAAAACAGTTTAGATTTTGATTTATAGACTGCAGCATCGAGATAAAAAGAAATGATTGGAGACTGGGGGATGATTTTCACTTTTTAGGACTAAGTGGCTAAAATAATAGATCACAGTAGTATTCAAAACTGGATTTATTATGGATTATAGCATTATAGGATCAGTTAGACCAAAAGCTATTATTATTAGTTATTTTATGACATTAGAGCAGCTGGAAAAAGCTAAATCAGACTTTCTCCAAAAAGTGCATGGAAAATAGCAAAATACTGTTATTTTACTGTGCAAAGTACTGCTTCAATCACCTGTCAAGTGGGACCTAGCACTTTTTCCAATATGAGATTTTTTAAAGCAGAAAGTCTTCATTTTAAGAATGTGAAGAAATTTCCTAATTTAATTTTCTCATGTTTTAGATGAGGCAACAGAGGCTTAGTGAGGTTAAATTTCTTGTCCAAGGTAGAGTCGTGCCAGATCTCTGGTTCCAAACTCTACTCTTGTGTTATTTGAACTTTCCTACTTCGATTAAGTCAATCATTAGAATGAATAGAACATTTCAACAGGCATTTATTAAACATTTACTCTGTTTGATGCACCCTTTGTTGTGCACTGTGCTAGGTGCTAGAATGGACAGAAAAATTCGGTGAGATTATTTCATATAGCAGTTATTTAGTATGGAATAATCTCTGAGAAGAACTGTTTTGGTGTTTGTTTTTTTGGAGGAGGGAAGGCAAGGTTAAGTGACTTGCCCAAGGTCACACAGCTAGTGAGTGTGTTGAGTGTCTGAGGCTGGATTTGAACTCAAGTCCTCCTGACTCCAGGGCTGGTGATTTATTCACTGCACCACCTAACTGCCCCTGTTTTGGTGTTTGAGGAAAATTCCCAGGTCTCTTAATCTAGCCCAGTTCTGCTTTAGAAAAACCCAGGAAGGGCAAGGTAGAAGTCAAAACTGTGATTGAGCAAATGATGAGGAAGGGGGCATTGTTCATACTTTGGAAGTCACTGAAGTTTAGACATATCTTATATGTTTTTGACTTGTAGTTTTTGCTAAGGAATAATAAGGGAACTTATTTTGTTTCTGATAATGAATTCTGCTGTTTGGTTATTGGTTTTTCTCCCCCTTCTAGTCTTACTATGTGGCTGGATTTACTATCCTTTGTGGAACAGGTATTTTCCTTTGCCTTGTTACGTCTCTCACTGTAGAATGGATGGGCCTCACAGCTGCCAAAAACCTTCACCACAACCTCCTCAATAAGATCATTCTTGGACCAATCAGGTAGAGAAACAGTCATTTCACCAAAACAAAAAGCTTTCACTATATGTATTTTTGTAGCATAATAGAAAGAATTTCTGTAGTTCCTTGGGATTAATAATAGATATCATTACAGAAGTCTGGTGACCATGCAAGAAAAGCCTAGGCCCTTCATCTTTAAATATGTAATTTTTAATGTGCTTATTCCATAGGTTCTTTGATACAACACCCTTGGGGCTAATCCTAAATCGTTTTTCAGCTGACACAAATATCATTGACCAGGTGAACATATAAATCTTTGTGTCTTCTTTTTAGTAAGATATTGATAATGAATCCTTCACTAAATTTATACTCTGATAATTCATCTTGGAAGGAATGTTACTGTTATTTTTCCCTCTTTAGATTTTCTTATTTACACACGATGTTTTATCCCTCCCCTCTAAAGCAATAGAATAAAAGCTCCTTGAAATCAGAAACTGGATCACCCTAGGCCCACACCTAGTACAAAGACTTGTCTTAATAAATGCTCTTAGAGCAAGTGAATTAATCCTTTCTTAAAGGCTATGTACTGGAGGGTGCGGCTAGGTGGTGCAATGACTAGAGCACCAGCCCTGGAGTCAGGAGGACCTGAGTTCAAATCTGGCCTTGGACACTTAACACAAAAACTAGCCATGTGACCTTGGGCAAGTCACTTAACCCCAATTGCCAGATGTGAATGTGTCCTGAGAATCTGTATCTTGAACAAAAGAGGCCATTGATCTCTCCTAGAAGTTCTCATTAAGTCTAGGTTATCTCTTTGACCAGGGGAATCCAAAGATGATCCTTACTTTCCTATGTATTAGGAGAAATGGAATACCAGAAATATTCTGTTTAGTCTAGCTGACTTTCCAGAATGGGGTCTTGAGTCTGGCCCAGACCAAGAGGAGAACTCTAGAATAAAATAGGATAGCTCCCTGGTCTTGTTGATACTATCATGATAGTTCAGGGAGGGGATAAGGAGGGATTCTAAATACACTGGATTCAAGCTGCAAAGGACTGACACCCAACTGATTAGACATATGCTCAGTTGCTCGTATAGCTACTATCTAATTATGGCCTCAATGACACAAAACATAAATAGTCTACCGTCTAAAAACACAGTGACTTACTTTTGCATAATAATATACTTAATTTGACCTAAAACTTTTTTTTTTCAAATTACCTTCGGAATAGCACATCCCTCCTACTTTGGAGTCTTTAACCCGCTCAACTTTGCTCTGCCTGTCTGCTATTGGGATGATCTCATATGCTACCCCTGTATTCCTGGTTGCACTTGTACCTCTTGGAATTGCCTTTTACTTCATTCAGAAGTACTTCCGTGTGGCCTCTAAGTAAGTAAATAGAGCAAGGTTTGGCTGTTTTTTTAAAAGAAATCCTATTTCTTGTATCTACCAAAGTATTTTTTTTTTCAAAAAAGGTGATGAAAGATTATAATACATATTTCTTCTCGGTAAGTATGTAGCCTTTAACATGTAATAAATGTTTAAATTAAGTTGTTAAACTATCTTAACCCCACCAATTTTCACTTTATAACCAATATCAAATGTTTAATAGGTTATAGAGGTTAACAGTGCTGGATACATAGGAGCTATGAAATAAATATTTCTTATAGTTCAGGAATTGCATAGACAGATGCACTGAATTTTATAATTCTTGTCAATTCCTTTTGTTCACCCATGAGTTTTAACCGCCTGGTTTCTTTTCTGAACGTTGCCATGTCTGGAATTCAGGAATAATAAAATGTACTATAATTCCTGGTATAATTTGAGGTAGAGCAATAAAATATATATAGCAATATTTAGTACATCCGCTTCCTTGGTGTTGTCATGAAATTAAAGAAAGTAAGGATACCCCCAGGCATATTTGGTGGACTCCCTGTGGAAATTTTATTTTAATACAGTTATAAATATCAGATAAATAAAAGATCATTAGAATCACCAAAGGGCTATAATTCTAAATAATTAGAATCTTTTTATTTAGATCATGCAAAAATAAAACCTTGTGTTAATTGTTCATAAGTCTGTAACCTGTCATTTTATAATGAGATAAACTTTTAGAATGTCAGGTGAATAATTTTTTTACTCTCAGAATTCTATTCTACATTAGAACCAAAGAATCTTCAGAGTTAAAAGAGACTTCAGAGGTTATCTAGTCTAACATTTATGTCATCCTTGGAAAAAATGATCATACAACCTTTATTTGAAGACCTCCAGTGAAGAGATGGGGCAGCTGGGTGGCACAGTGGATAGAGTGCCAGGTCTGGAGTCAGGAAGACTCATCTTCCTGAGCTCAACTCTGGCTTCAGACACTTCCTAGCTTTGTGACCCTGAGCAAGTCATTGAACCCTGTTTGCCTCAGCTTCTTTATTTGTAAAATGAGCTAGAGAAGGAAATGACAAGCCCCGTGAGTATCTTTGCCAGGGAAATCCCAAATGGGATCATGAAGAGTTGGACACAACTGAAAATGACTAAACAACAAAATCTACCTAATTGTATTGTTGTTCAGCCCTCATCTCTCCATTTCCCTCCCACACACAAGAACAGACTGAGAGATGTTATCAAATTCTTTGCTAAAATACAGGTGAACTATATTTATAATGTTTTGATGGTTGTAAGTAAAGTAGCCCTTTCTAAACAACAAAAAAATGGAAATAAAATTAGTCTGTCATGACCTGCTCTTGAGGAAGTCATTCTAGGCCTTTGTAATTGCTGATTTCTTTTTCTAGAGATTCATTATTATTTAAATAATCCATATTAAAATTGATCAGTAATTGGAGTCAGATTTTGTTTGTACAGTTTCTCCTATATAGTATGCAGACTTCATTTTCACCAAAGGACTCTGTCACTGGAAGGGTAAACTCTGGTTTTGGAATAGAATCATAGAGGTCTTATATATTGTTGTATATTGTCCAACCTCTTCATATTAGACAGGGGGATTGAGTCCCATAGAAACTGTAATTTATTCAAGTTACAGGAAGTAGCAGTTATGAAATTCGACCTACATCCTCTCACTCCAAATCCAGTTCTTGTATTTCACTCTACTTCTTAATTTTCATGTAATTAAATTTGGTTCATCATTCTGGATGATTAAGATTTTTGGAATTCTGACTGTTATCTATTATGTTTACTATTCTTCCCAGCTTTGTGGATCTACAAATTTCTAGTTTATTAATAAAAAATGTTGAATAGCACAAAACTAAGACTTATCCCTGTCGCATTCTACTAGATTCCTGCCTTCAGGCTGGTTATCAACCTGGGATCTGGTCACTTAATGTAGTTGTGATTTTACCTAAGAACTCCCATTAGAACTTTGTCAAGTGCTTTAATGAAACCTAGACATACTATTTCTTTGAGCTTCTTCAATTCCCCAATCTAGCAATCCTGTCAAACATTTCAGAATTGTAACAAAATCTCTAATAAATTGAGGGGGCCTGTCATATACTTAATAGAAGGGAATGGTCTCAATTTATCTCATGTTTAACATTATTTGAAAACAAGCAAAAAGAAAGATTTTCTTTCTACCTCAGAGAGCACCATGGACTTTTAGACCTAAGAGGACTATGAGAAGTTGTCTAGATCAAACCCGAATCCACTGAATCCTTTTTCACCTAACCCTTTTTCAATGCCCCTTACAGTTAGCCACCTACTCTATGCTTGAAAATCTTCAGTGTTAGGAAAATCATTACCCAACAATGAAGCCCTATAATGTTTGTAATTAGGAGTACTTTCACTGAGTCTAGTTCAGATCAAGTTCTCTCATATTAATCCCTGAGCCCAACATACTGTTCTCTGTTAGAAAGTTCATGCAGAAAAGAGCATATTGACTAATATTGACTAATCTCACTGTTTCTACTTCTTCTGGCATTTTTGTGAGTGTTTCATTCTGGGGGAGAAAGATAATTGAGATAGCCTAGGTAAAGTGCTTTGTGACACACATAAATGTTGGTCATCGGCATCATCATCATCATCATCATCATCATCATCATCATCATCACCATCATCATCATCACCATCATCACCCTTCTCCACAATTGAAAATTTTCCATAAGCCTTTATTTGGGCTCCTCACTGTTTTAGAGCTATCAGGGAGCTATTAGTCCCATCATGCACAGATCACATAATTTATTGCACCAGCCTGGTCATTAGCAATTTTGGGGTTAAGCTCTATTATTTGTAGAGAGAAATAGGTAATGAGGTATTGCTAGAAAGTGCTTGGTTTAAATTGTGGTTATATGTTTACATTTACGGAGAATTAAACTTATCTTTGGAAGTGAGTAAACAGGACAGAAAGCATTAATTTCTTTTAGACCTGGATTAAAGAATACCTGAAAGAACAAAGCTGCCATTGGACACTATACATTTCTACATATTAGGATTAGTAGGATAATATTTTTTATTTCAAGATAAAATTGTAGCATGTGCTTGTAATTATTTGTATTTAAAGTACATTTGCACAAATAAGATAAACTATAGTACATTTATAAAATATATTAAAAATTCTTTGATGCACCTGGTTTTTCTTTGATAAGAACCTACTATGTGACAGAGATGACCTACTAGGTGCTCAAAATGAAATATATTCTGCCCTCCAGAAGCTTACATTTTATTGGGGTAAACAACATGAACACTGACCAAGAACATACAAAATATATATAAGATAAATACAAAGTAATTTCTGGGCATGAGAATAAAGTAGAAATAGCACTTGGTAGATCTGAATAGGCCTTGTGTAGGAAGTAGCCCTGGAGCTGAGCTTGGAAGGAAGCTAAGGATTCAGAGGCTATGTTGAGGAAGGAATGCCTTCCAGGTATGGTGGACCACATGTGCAAGGGAGCAGGAAAGGTAGTATTGCAGGGAACAAAAAGTTTGCTAGTTTAGCTAATAGCTAAAGTGCATGAGAAGTAATGTACAATGCCTGAAAAGTAGGCTGGAGCCAAATTTTAAAGAGCTTTAAATGCCAGAAAGGGAAGTTTTTATTTTATATTAGAGGTGTTAGGAAACCATTGAAGCTTCTTGATCAGGGAAGTGACTTAATCAGATCTGAGATTTAGGAATATTCATTTGGAAGCTATGCGGAAGATGACTTATTGAAAAGAAAGACTGGAGATAATGGAATTATTGCAATAGTCCAGGTTCCAACTGATGAGAGTTTTTACAGTTATTGGAAGGGGCCAGATGCCAGTGTTGTTGAAGAAGTAAAAGCAGTAAAACTGGGCAACTGATAATATGTGGTAGGGTGATGAAGGAGTGAAGAGTTGGGGAGAAATCTGAAGTTGTCAGCCTGGGTGAAATAGGAAAGTTAGGAAGAAGGAATGACTTGGGGGGGAAAGATAATGAGTTCCGTTTTAAATATCTTAAGTTTGAGATGCTTACGGGAAATCCAGTTGCAAATGGCAAGTCAGCAACCTAATGCATAACCATAGCTCAGAAGAAAAAGTAGCTCTAGAAATATAGGTCTGGGAGTCATCTATGTAGAAATGGCGATTGAACCCATACCAGCAGTAGGTAATTGAAGAGGATTTACTGAAGCAAGTGTACGTATGTGTGCTATGTGTCTTTAGTGTCCCTCAGATGACATTGAAAAGGGGCTACACCAACCGTTAAAGGGTTCCTTCTTACTAGAGTGGACTCCAGGAACATAACCAATTGTTAGATGTTGTTCCTTGGATCTTCCTGGGGCCACATGAGGATAGTGAATGTCAGATAAATGTTTTTACTTCAGTCCTATTTCATAGTCTATTCCCAGGCTCAGAATGGTTTGAAAAGTGTGTTACTTGGCAGTAACTATGGTTTTCTTAGTGGGCTCAAAGTCAAAAAAAAAGGAATGTTCATCAATCAGAGCAGCAGGATTAAGAAAATAAAAAAGGCAGTAGTAGATTTTTAAGGACAGGCAACCTTAGTATATGAGACAGTTATGGACCATACTTCATAATCTTTACTCTACCTATTATACCTCCTTTTCCATATTTTTATTCCTCTCTTATTTTTCACTTACTCATCTGTTCTTTCTGTTTTCCCTGTTTCTATCACCTATAACTATGCATTAGGCTTGCTATTGGTGCTCAGTGATACCACCAAGCTTATCTTACCTACAGTCTGGCACTCCTGGTTAGTGACATTAACAACTCTGTGACCTAAGAGGTAGCTAAATTGCACATTGGATAGACTACTGACCCTGGAGTCAGGAAGACTTGAGTTCAAATCTATTATTTACTTCCTCTGTGATCCTGGGCAAGTCTCTTAACCTCTGACAGCCCCAGATTCTTTAGCCATACAATGTAGATAATAAAAGCATCTACTTCACAGGGTTGTTGCAAAGATCAAATGAGATGTTTGTAAGGCATCTTACACAGTCCTTGGCACATAATAGGAGCTTAATAAATTCTTCTTCTTTGGCCTTCCCCAAAGACTATGATCAATCATTACACATTTATTACAGGACTAAATTGAGTGGAGATTAGAACAAAGGGGCCTTGGAAGGTCAAAATATTCATTTCAAAGAAAAGGCAAAAAAGAAAACCCACCAAAAACCCAACCCCCTGCATGTTATGGAGCTGGAATGCCTAGACTGTTAGAATATCTGAATACCTAAAGCCCTCTATTCCTAAGCATCTTAGTGAGTGAAATTGCCACAGGAAATCCCACACATTTTTTGAATACCTAAAATCAAAGATCATGTGATATGGACTATGAAATGATTGTATAGCTCTACAAATATACAGGATCTAAATGTAAGATCAAGCTGGCCTTTTACCTTTTGGTTTCACAAAAGTGAACTTGAATATTGCCCTATTTATTCTAATCTCATGCTTCACCCCATAGCTGGCAGCAAGTGGTACTCCCTTGTGGCATCTCTGCAGGTTTGCAAACAGGCACTTGATGAGATTAAATCCCACATATGTTGTGCAAGTAGGAGCTTTTCTCATTTCTTTTCATACCTGATCTGTACCTTTCTGTACCATCTCTATAGAGTATGAGTTGCTTTTTTTAAATTGGGCAAGTCAGGGTTTTGTACTTATTTGGAATATTGGTTGTCAAGAATGTCCCAAGTTCAACACCAAAGATGCTATTTAATTCATCACTTAGTTGCAGTCTAATATACCAACAATATTCCTAAAAATTCTGTTTGCACAAGCTACTCATAAGAGAATCAGGGAATGGGGAAAGTCAGAATATGGTTTTTGAAACACATGGTATTTATTTTGTTGTCTATTTTACAGCTGATATTTTTTTGCTATAAAAAGAAAAGAAATCATGTGAATGTGTACTTTTATGAAACTCTGGTAAGATTCTTTCCTTTGAGGCAGACATGTAGGAGAAGATCAGATCCTCGGCACGTCTCTAATTTTCAGTTTTCTCCCTGAATGCTTCAGGGAATTTCCTTGGGTGAGATGGGGTCCTTTCTCTTCGGGGTAAATTGAAGTATCTCTCCCAGGTCATTCATTCTCTGTATTGGCTGGTGTACTCTCATTTATATAATTTACCTGATTTCTGTTTGCTATATGCTTGTATCAATGGATTTTTGTCCACTATTCATGATTTGGTCTTGTATATTGTTGGTCTTTTATACATCTAGCATTTTGTGGCAAAGGGTCAAGCTTCTGGATGTGGGTTGGGATACCCTTTCTGCTTTATAGGATAATTACCAGGAAAGTAGCTTGAACCTTAAAAAAAATAATTCTCCAAAACTTGAGATATTTAGAGAAATAGACAGATATAACTATTATAAGATTCTGAGGAAAATGTCTTGTTCCCCTGTTGGCTGGAATCAAGGTATCCTTTGGTGAGGAGGGTATGGGCAGCATTCCCAAAATAATTCTCAAAGCCTCCTCACTTAGCTACATTTAGACAAAGCCTGGTTGGTGTACAAATAATCTACATGTTTCTTTACTGATATTGATGTAATCTCATCAATGAATATTCTGCTTTTAATTACATATCCAATTCACCTCCCAGATAATCTAATTTTCCAAAAATAACAAAAAGCAAAATTTAACAGGATAGAAAGGACAATAATACTGTGATATTCAAAGGCATTTGAACACAATGAAGTATATAATCATGTTAGGGAGAGGTATTCAATTTTAAAAGGAAAATTTTTATTTGTGGATTTTATACTATAATTATACTTATTTGGAATCAATATCTTTTTCTATGTTGTAGTTATATGTACTTTGCTGAAGTCAAGATTATAAGATTCTAAAACTAAATTGAGAATAAGATAGGTTTGAAACATTTGTTATTTTCAAAACAGATTTCCTAGTAAAAATTTTTATAGAATCTATTCCTGTTCTGTTGGGGAAATGGAATCTAACTTTTTTTTTTTTGCTTTTTGGAGGGCAATTGGGGTTAAGTAACTTGCCCAAGGTCACACGGCTAGGTTTTTTTTGTTTGTGTGTGTTAAGTGTCAGAGGTCGGATCCGAACTCAGGTCCTTCTGACTCCAGGGCCGGCACTCTACTCACTGCGCCACCTAGCCGCCCGAATCTAACTTCTTATTGTGATGAAATTGTTAGCTAGTAAAATAATAGGAGGTCATTGGTTACAGTTTATTTATTCACTGAGATAACTGGCTTTTTAATTTATTTTTAGAGCAACTGATAATATTACTCTACTGGAAAACCTTGGGAAAATAAGAACAGCTATAGGAAATATTTTATGCTATAGTAAAACTCCATATTATATGAGGAATATAGCCCTTGACAAGCATTCCATAGACTACAAATTTCAAAATTGAAGACATGAGTAAATCAATAGAAAATTAGAGAATAAGAATATATAATCAAAGTTTTGTGAATTTTATTTTACATTAAAAGATATTTTTAAAAAGTTTTCTTCCCTTGACATTTACTGAAAGTACATGCTGGAGAGGAAAGAACCCTGGATGTTGAATCAGAGGACTTGGATTTGAATTTTGGCTTTGCCACTTAATGCTTGACTGGCCTTTGTAATTTCCCCACTCTCAGTCTTAATTTCTTCCTTTCAAAAAGGAGGGAATTGGACTAAAAGGTCTCTGAATTCCCTTCCAGTTCTCAAGCTGTGATCTTACTTCATGCCTGATCTCATATCTGATGTAGATGAGTAGATTGGTGATGTTATTACAGAATGGACACCTAAGCCTTTGATATGCTGTTTCTTGTCTTTAGCTTATTTTTGTATTTTCCCTCTTTCTCAGGGATCTCCAGGAGCTTGATGACAGCACTCAGCTGCCTCTGCTATGCCACTTTTCAGAAACTGCCGAGGGCCTCACCACCATTCGAGCTTTTCGGTTTGTAAATATATTCTTGAAATCCCAAATAGAGAATCTTATAAAATTCAAGCAATATAAGTTACAGTCACAATATATGCTTCAGGTAGTATAGGGGATACAAAGACATATGACACAATCCTTACATAGAGATGTCATGACAAAGGGTGGGTTTGCTGATTTTCAGTTGACATTCCTGGAAGAACCAGAGATGCTACAGGTGTAGGCTTTGCCAAATGAAAAGGTTTGCTGAAGTACCACCAAAATTTTAAAATGTCAGTAGTTATTGACTTTATGTAATTTTAAAGGACTAGGAAGGAGAAAGGGAAGAACTGGCCAAGAAGAAATGGTTCTATGCTGCTTAGTATTTTTCTTTATCAGTGATTTAGATGAAGGCATTTCTGACATAATTATCAAGTTCACAGGTAACTCAGAGTTGGGCAAGATAGCTAACACATTGGATGACAGTGTTGATATCCAAAATGATTATGAAATCTAAAATGATGAGCCTAATTTAATAAGACGAAATTTAATAGAGGTAAAAGTAAAACTCTCTAGGTTCAGCAAATGAATGGAATAAGCATAGAATGTGGCAAGACAACACTTTCTATGGGAACAGGGAGGATAGTAGTACTGATCAATGATTTTATTGGTATAAGTAACTCCCAGTTTGGAAATTTTTCTCCACCAAAGCAGAATTACCTGGGACACTGAGAGTTTACATGACTTACTTAAAATCACATTGTCAGAAATGTGTCTGAGATAGAACTTGACCCCAGGTCTGACTCCAAGCATTTATCTTATTAGCTTATGAAATAATCTTGTAGGGGGGCGGAGCCAAGGTGGCAGAGTAGAAACAGCTCATCCAAGCCACTCTGCCCCCAGATTCCCCAAAAACTATGTAAAAGGGGGCTCTGAACAACTTCTGGAGGCCCAGCACCCAAAGAACGACACAGAGAAGCTAACCTCCCGCTGCGGACAGCCCAGTAGCCCTGCAGGAAGGACCAGCTCAGCGGTCTGGGACCTGGCAGCACGCAGGGCGCAGAGCTCAGGAGCCAAGCTGAGCCCAGGTCTGTGTGAGCCGAGGTTTTAGCCCCAGGGTGGCAGGGCCAGCAGCCAGCTGGAGGAACCCCAGAACACCAGCAGCTGTGGCGACTCCAGAATTATCAACATAGACATGCCTAGGACAAAGTAAGAGGTTAGTGTCCTATGGACTTTGGGACTGGTATTTAGGGAATGCGTCAGCTCCCTCCCCTGGGAGCTAGAAGCCACTGAGGACAAACACCATTTTGTAGTTTTCAGAGGCAGCTCCAGCTCCCGGCCTGCAAATTGTAGGAAGATCCAGCGATCAGTCTTGGGGGGTACTCGCTCTTGCTTTAACCTCCCTGGATCTGGATTGTGATCAAGGGTGGAAGTCATGGGTGGGTTTACAGCTTGCCAGAAACGGAAGTTGCCCCCCACACGTTCGAGACGAAAATTCCTCTATCTGGCCTTAAAGCCATAGTGTGGCAACAAGCCCAAAAGTCAAGCAATTAAGTGGCAACATGCCAAGGCAAAGGAAACAGAAAAATGCAACCCTAGACTCCTATTTTGGGGGCATAGAGCAGGAAAAGGACTGTGAGGTCAGAAGTCCTGCCCCAAAAGCCCCAGGGGAAAACATGAGCAGGTTGCAGGCCATAGAGGACCTTAAGAAGTACTTTAAAAATCAAATAAGAGAAGTGGAGGAAAAATTGGAAAGAGAAATGAGAAGGATGCAGGAAAAGTATGAAATGAGGGTCAACAGCCTGACTGAGGAAAACAACACCTTAAAAAATAGACTAACTCAAATGGCAAAGGAGGCCCAAAAGGACAATGAGGAGAAGAATGCCTTAAAAAGTCAAATTTGCCAGATGGAAAAAGAATCTCAAAAGTTCACTGAGGAGATTCATTCCTTCAGAGTTAGACTGGAGCAAATGGAAGCTAATGACTTTATGAGAAATCAAGATGTTGTTAAGCAGATCCAAACAAATGAAAGATTAGAAGGCAATGTGAAATATCTCATGGGAAAAACCACTGACCTGGAAAATAGATCCGGGAGAGACAATTTAAAAATTATTGGACTACCTGAAAGCCATGATCAAAGAAAGAACCTAGAAATCACCCTTCAAGAAATTCTCAAAGAAAACTGCCCTGATGTTTTAGATCCAGAGGGCAAAATAGAGGTTGAAATAATCCACAGATCACCTCCTGAAAAAGATCCCAAAAAGAAAACTCCCAGGAATATTATAGCCAGGTTCCAGAATCCCCAGATCAAGGAGAAAATACTACAAGCATCCAGGATGAAACAATTTCAATATTGTGGAAACACAATCAGACTAGCCCAGGACCTGGCAGCTTCTACACTGAGGGATCGAAGGGCATGGAATATGATATTCCAGAGGGCAAAAGAACTGGGAATGAACCCAAGGGTCACCTACCCAGCAAAACTGAGTATTTTGTTTCAGGGGAAAATATGGTCATTCAGTGGAATAGAGGACTTTCAAGCATTCTTGAGGAAAAAACCAGAATTGAATAGAAAATTTGACATCCAGACACAAGAAGGAAGAGATGCCTGAGAAGGTAATCAGGGAAAAGAAATCAAAAGGAACTTATCAAAGTTGAACTATTTACATTCCTATATGGAAAAGCAATAACTGTGACTGATGATATCTTTCTCACTATGAAAATAATGGAAGAAGGGTGTGTGGTCATATGAATACATATGTGAATGTGTGTATATGGTTACAGTTATATATGGATAGAGGGCATAGGTTGAATTTGTTGGGAAGGGAGAATACTCAAGGGATGAAATTATGAGGTGAGAGAGGAAAGTGGCAAGAGGAGATGGGGAGAGACAGGTAGGGTAAACTATCCCATGTAGAAGAAGCAAGGGGAAGTGGTTGCAAAGGAGGGGGAGAATAAGGAAGGCTAAAAAGGCAAAACCACATTCACATTGAATTTGGTTCAGGGAGAAAATGACATACATACTAAATGGGATATCTCAACCTGCAGCAGGATAGGGGAAGGGGGATGAGAGGAGGGATGATGGATGGGAGGGCATCCTTGGGGTGAGGGGAGGTTGGAAGTACCCACTATAGAAGAGGGACAGGATCATGTAGGGAATGGACCAGGTGGGCGGTGGGATGAGTGGGGGGGAATTATAAGCAGCCTTGTACAATATATCTACTATGATAATGTTTTGCATAGCTAGACATGTACAACATATACTGAATTACTTATCTCCCAAGAGGGAATGGGTAACAAGGGAGGAAGGAAATGGATCTGAAATTCGAGGTCGTAACATTAAATGTTTCAAATATATATAAATACTGTTATTAATACTCTTTTGCTTGTAATAAGGAGATAAGATGTGCAGGCATTGGGACACAAAGACTCAGCTTCCTCTAATGGAAAAGTCGATGGGGGTATGGGAGAAGGTATGGGAGAGAGCAGATTGGAGGAAGCGATATCTTGTGGGACTGCTATTCTGGGAGGTTGGGTAGGGGAATAATGGGGGGAAAATGATTGTAACTCAAAATCTGGTGGAAATGAATGATGTAAAACAGAAGTTAATAAAGCATTTGTTTAAAAAAATAATCTTGTAGGTGTAAGTACATTGAAAATCTTAAAGTACTACATATATGTCAATTATTATTATCCATGCTACTGAAAAAACATGGGGATTTCATGAGCTCTAAGCTCAATATAATTGGGCGACCTTACATGTCAGTAACAACAAAGCATGCTAATTGGATTTGGGGGCTGCCTTTAGGGAGACCTCGTATCCAAGAAAAGGTAGGTGAAAACCTTGTTGTTCTTTCCTCTAGTAAGATTACATCTGTAATATTATTTTCATCTCTGGGACCCACAATTTAAAAGGAAAACTGACAAACTTAAACCTAAATAGGAGGGAGGGGTTGCAACCAAGATAGTGAGAGATATGGATATTATGTTGTGATATACTAAAAGATAATCATCCCAAAAAGTTGCGGTTCTCTGATTCTGTGTCTGCCACTCTTTCCCCTGCACCAAGCTCTAAAATGTTTCAAATCAGATGAATTGGATGTGTATAAAAATGGCTTCATTAAGTTAGAAAAGTGCAAACATTAAAAGTATTTGGGACGTTTAAACCTTTTCTTCAGTATTAGTTATCAGTTTAAGTTTAATGTTATAGTTTGTCAGAAATGGAGGATTTTAAGGTTTTAGTCTGTATCACAAATGCCATGGTGGAATTTCCTGTTTTGAATGTCAGTAAAACTAAAGGCAGAAATGGTGAAGGTATTTAAAATCTTTCAAATAATCTAAAATAGTCAAATCAGTTTTCAGGAATTCATATTTTGATGTGTTATCTTTATAGCACCTAGAGAAACCTCCTGACTCACAAGGTGATCTCCCCAGAAATGCAGGCTGAAGTTACTCTACAAGTCCATATCCACGAAGACCAAAACTCCCTCTAATGGGTTTACCTTTACCAGTCAGCCAAAAGATAGAGTTAGTTCTAATCTAAATCATTTAGTGAAATAGGATAGTAAGAAAAGTAGCAATAAATTATCTTCTCCCATAAACCTGAGCCCTGTTCTTCCACAAATACATACACCGTCAGAGGGAAGAAAAGGTACAGTAGGATTCATGGAGAGACAAACATGTAGGGAATACTTGTTGCAATACTCCAGGGTTTCTGATGTCTTCTAAAGATGTCATTAGCTCCCGTTGTGCCTGCTAATGACTGGTTTCTTCCAGAGTCTCTGGAAGTTACTTCCCTAGACCCTGCTCCATTGAATCCTCCTTAGCTAGATAACCACTTTTCTGTAAGTTGATGCCTCACTGGAGACCAAATGCATTCAGGAATAACCCCCATTGGATATACACCTGTGTGAGTTCTCTCTGCTTTCAGTTTCTGGCTTCAGCTTAAGTCTTCTGCTATATATAGTACTATTTCTTCCTCATTAGAAGAGTAGGCTCTGACATGTTCTTTTAGTTCATAAATCCAGAGGATTTTTTCCAGCCCCTTTTAAAAAAGAAAAGCAGCTCCCTTTGTTAGTCATAAGACAAAACCAGTTCTAAAACAATTAAAAAAGATCCTTCTCAGCCTTTTCCCTTTATGGAGTAGTCTGTCTGTTCTTGGCTAGTAGGTCTTGCACAGGAAAAGTGGAAGAGTCCTTTCACCTAGCTAATATCCTCAGGCTTGTTCTTTTATTTGAACTGACTTCTGGTCACTGGATTTGGGTCACTTTTGGAAACTTTGTTCTAGCTTATGATGTGCATTCTCTATTTTTTCCTGAAACACTAATTACTTGATCAATGGAGGGGGCTGTAGCAGCAAACACCCTAGCATACCCAGGATGGCTGCTAGCAAAGGTCCTTTGATCTGATTTTCTAAAGGGTTAACAATCAAAATTCAAAAGGGTTAACAATCTTACTTAATCAAACATATATCATTTACCTAGTTCAGGGGAAAAAGTCAGTACCCTGAACTTTAAAGAATACAAACAGAAGTTACAAGCAGACAAAAATACAGACAGAGAAAATAACATAATTCAGCAGACCAAAAGACAGGACTTCTAGCTGTCTGATCATCACATAATACAGTTAGTGACAAAGAGAGAAGCACCAATATCTGGGTTTTCAAAGCCTGGGGGCTCAACAGCTGCCCAGGGTCTCATCTGGTCAAATCACACAACTCTTTCCATGAGTGATCCCCAAAGCAAAACTTTGTCTCAGAGGTATATATAGCCTTCTCCAGGGTCAGAGAACATCACAACCCACATGACCCACGACTACAAAGTAACAAAGGTTGCACCTCCTGAAAAACAAGCTTCCCATCACAGGTTTCATGTGACTACATTCAGGCTATTAAGGGGCTGAGTTTATTTTCAAATCAGGAAAGGTCCTCAAATTCACCTAAGCCTATTAAGGGGCAGGGAAGATCTTCAAATTCCTATTACCATTACAGGGACCAAATCTAAGAAGCCAGGATAAATCGATAAATCATCAATATCTAATTTCTGCTAATTGAATTACTACAATACACATTTGACTGGTACCAAATAATTATTTTACTGTGTTGTGTAGATACAACTTTAACGTTATGCAAAATATAGCATGTCCTGTATATTCATATACTGGTGGATGAGCTAAGAGAAAATGAAAAAAAAAATCACATTACCATAAGCTCTGAAAGCTGAAAGATCAAGAGAGGCTTCTCTAATAACCCAGTCTGTGTTTCTTCTTTCCTATTTTTTAATGAGAATTTAGAGATCATCTCATCTATATCATATCTGAAGCAGAATTACTTTCATTATATGCCAAGAACTGATCACTCAGTTATTAGTGTGTAGTTCTGAAGGCTGGTCATCATTCACGATTGAGTTGCTTATCTAGTGACTGTCATTCAGATCTGGGGGTCATGATTCCCAGTATTTTTTTAGCTAAAAAACCCTTCTCTTTCCCAGATAGATGAATGGACAGAGTAGAGACCCAGAGACCCAGATATGACCATGGGACAGGGTCATCATCTCTCTTACCTATCTAACCTTTATATTCCTTGCCTTTTATAGATAAATACATAGAGAATTTTAAGCATATTTTGTACTGGGAACTGGGCTGTTTGTTTATGTGAAATCATAAAAGACTTTAAATTCATCCTTATATCCCTGTTATAACATTGATTCCTTTAAATTTACTTTCCTTAAAGGATCTGAGTGATGAAGAGAAAATTGGACCCAAAATATAAAGTTAAGATGCTCTCACACTTAATTTTATGTATCACAGAATTTTTACATCTACCTTAAAGATGCATTATGTATACTTTCGTGTAGTAGGGATAATTTCTGTAGCAGGAACTTTTCCTTGGGAAAGTGTGCAGGTTTAAAAATTTTATGTTTGAAACCAACTCTGGGTATTATTTTTTTCATTCTGATCACTTATCACTGATATGATAATCATGTTGAGAAAGCAACACTACAGTGAAAACTCCTTTGTTTAACAGAAAGAAATACATTTACCAGAAAGAGAGCTATCCTTCCAAATAGTTACTAATCAGTGGATATTAGCTTTCCAAGAAAACCTCAGAACTCTAGAGACTTTGAGTAGCTTGAAAGAAAGGAACATATAATAATGATTACTGACATTTATATGGAGTTCTGAGGTTAATTTTTCTCACAAGGACCTTCTGCATTAAGTAGAAAAAGTGCTACATTTATCCTACCCATGGAGAAACTGAGGTTCAGTGAGATTAGGTAGTTTGTCAAGGGTGAAAACTTCTGGCAAGAGCCTGGTTTGGAACTCAGGCTTCTGATTCCAGAACCAGTTTTCTTTCCACTATATCACTCTGGCCAAGTCGATGACAGATAAGACAAGATTCAGGTTTTTAAAAGGTACCTTTTCCATAGGTACTAGTCACCCAAGCAGAGTTTTACTATTACTCTTCCAAATAGAAATTTTCTTTTCAGATCCAAAATTCTTGAAAGCCATAGGAAAAAGGAAAGACTATTTGTCTTTTGCTTCTGGTTCTCTTAATCCCATGAATGTAAGAGTAATCTGACAGTAAAACTAACTAGTAACTTGCCTTCCATCAAAGGAGTCCTACCCTTTATTCATACAAATAGGGATCTTTTAGGCTGTGTTTTACAAGATGAACATAACTAATTTTCACACTTTTTTCACACATTTTCACACAGCATAAGATGCAGAGTGAGCTAAAAAATAGAGAGCCAGAAATATGGGCATGTCCTTTGCCATGGACAAAAATCTCTCAACTTTGGAATTGTAAGGAATCAACCATATTCATTTCTATTTTTTCATTTAAGCCACTCAGACTTTCTAGTGTGTTGGAGTTCTTTTGGGAAATTAATATTTACTGATTATATTTTCAGCCTCCCCCGTATCCAAGTTCATCATAAACTAGAATGAAACAATGAACTCCCTCAAGTAGCTCAGCAAAGTATCACAGTTCAATTAGACTAACATTTTGGTATCCTTTCCTATTTTCTGTCTGATAGAATAAAGGTCTAGGAATGTTCAAAAAGATGAGCTGGATATGGATGAAAAGATGCAGATTTAGTGTGTCAAAGTTTCCATTAGGAAAACAAAAGGTTTCTTGCCAAATAGAAACACACAGAAAGAATGTTCACTGCATTTTCATCCCTCCCCACTCATTGCTGCTTTAGTTGTTGCCAAAACCATTTACAAATGGTTTAAAAGTGCAACCAAGTTAATACCACAAAACTTAAGAAATAGTAAGGAATGGAATACTGTCAGAAAAGACCATTTTAAAAGTTGTTCATTGTGATGTTAATGGTTTTGCTTCAACTGAATTGTAGTGCTAACTGTGCCATTGGGAGAGGAATAAGGGTGCATATAGACATTGCTTTTAACATTTTATTATTTTTTAGTAGTTATGAGATGGAAAAAGTTGAAAATTTGGTTAACAATTGTGTAGATGGGCTTTCTGCCCAAATCATATGTAGATAAGTGTGTTCTGGGAGCCACATTTTAGAAAGAATTAAGACACTAGAGTGTATTAAGAGAAGGGTATTAAAAACCTTGTCAGGGGCTCAATTAAGGGAACTAATGTCTAGCCTGGAAAAGAGAAGCAAGGGGATTATATGAAATGAACTTTTAAATTCATTTCCAAATCTTAATTCATGGTATGATAGCCTACTAACTAACCTGTGTCTTAAGGCTCTTCTTCAGTCCATCTTCTACATAAATAAGAGGACATGATAGTTGTCTTCATGTATTTATAAGACCTTCATATGGATAAAGGATTAGATTTATTCTACTCAGACCAGAGGACAGAACTAGAAGCAATGGGGAGAAATTACACAAAGGCATATTTCATCTCAATATATGGAAATACTATATATCAATTACCAATGGTCCATTGAATGATGATAGATTTGTTGTTTTACTTTGCAAATTTGTTAGAGGGGTTTTTTTAATGAGAGAGAGGAGGTAGTGGAGAGAGAAAATGGAAATGTATTAATTTAAAAAATTGAAACAATTAGTGTGGTCCAAAAATAGAATGGGCTTGCTTGGGAATTTGTTTTATATCCCTGAAGACCTATACACTAGTAACTGAGTGATCACTTCTTGGCATATAATAAAAGTAATTCTGCTTCAGATATGAAATGGAATAGATAATCTCTGAATTCTCATTTAAAAATAGAAGAGTAGAAACATAGATTGGGCCATTAGAAAAGCCTCTCTTGATCTTTAAGGTATGAGAGCTTATGGTAATTTGAGGTTTTTTTTCATGTTCCCTTACCTCATCTGCCAGTGTATGAATATACAGGACATGTCTTATTTTGCATAACATTAAAGTTATAGCTATACAATACAGTAAAATAATGATTTGGTACTAATTAAATGTGTAGTATAGTAATTTGATTAGTAGAAATCAGATACTGATGACTTATCAGACTATTCTGGTTTCTCTGATTTGACTACCTATATAGCAATTAGAGTTTGTCCTGTATATGTGACTGGATGTGTACACACATGCACACACATATGTATGTATATTTGTATGTATATATGACAGGATGATCAAGGAGGATATATTTGCTGTGTACCTCATGAATTACTATTTGATCATCAGATATAAGTAATAGTTTATCTCAAAGTCTTATATTTTAAAAACTTTTGGACTTCTGAAATGGTCAAATAGAAACACCTCTCTCATTTTAAAATGATATCTGGGTTATTTATTTCAACATAATCCTTAAACATGAAGTCCATGCAAGATGATTCATGGCTGCTGAGGTTGAACAAACCTCACTACTTTGATTTGGCGTTTCATCAAGATCTGAACCAGCTTTTGTGATTGTATTATGCAGCCTTTCTATTGTTGCTATCGTCAGGGGAAAATAATGGAAAAATGAAAAGAAACTATTTTTTGTAATTTAGGAAAGATTTATTACCACATAGCATGACTTTTTGTGAGAGAATAGAACACATGCTCAAATGAATAAGGTTTTCATTAACAGTTTCATTTGTAAATCAGGTTATAGAAGAATTATCTTGAAAATTTTGAACCCAGAATAAACTTAGTTTATCACAGATAAATATTTAAATTGTCTGCATGATATATATTTTTATATACTACAGGCCAATATAGGTCATTGTAAGATCCAAGATTATTTTTAATTCAGTGACCCAGTTTTGTAAAATCATAAGAGTTAGTGATGGAAATAACCTTAGAGGTCATCTACTAAGATAAGGTTGAATACAATGAATAAATGCTTTAGAAGTAAAAGAAAAAAGAATGTTTCCAAAAAGAAAGTATAATATAACAAGTAAAAGCTCCCCAAAAGTAAAACTGGAATTTAGAAAAAACTTCAAAGTGGTGAATTAGAGAAATAGGGAAGTTCTGGCATGTTTGAAAATGCAATTAAAATCAGTGAACAAGAAAAATGAAAAAGAATAAATTGAGTTTTGGTATCTTAAAGCAGTAGGTGGAAAATCTTTATGAGTGGATTCTCTAAGAAGTATAATGGTCCAAATAGAAGACAAAATGCAAAGGCTATTAAAAAAAATTAAACTGGAAGAATTGAGATTGCTGCAAATTCAGGTAACAGAGCTAGAGAACATAGCTTGTCAGTACAAACTGAGAATTGTTAGTTACTCAGGAAAAAAATATAAAGAACTGATCTCTGAATTCCATACTTAAAAAAAAAAAGTATATATGTACTTTTCCTGAAAGCATTGAAAATGGATGGCAGAGTCTAAGTCTATGAAATCCATGGAATTTTGACAGAGAAATCCCGAATTTAATTCATCCTGAAATGTAATTATGAAACTCCAGTTCTTTAGTGGAAAAGGATCTTTAAAGCCTTGAGGAGCAAACAATTCACATATCAAAAACTGTCTAGCTACTTACTAACTACATGATCTAGGTCAGTCACTTCCCCTCTCTAGACCTCAGTTTCCTAATCCAAAAACCTAGGGGATTAGATGAAATGATATGTAGTGTTCCTTCTAGCTCTAAATTCATAATATAATAGTCTCTTTACTGGCCTCAGTGCCTTAGGTCTCTCACTTCTCCAATTCATCTTCTACAGAACTGCCAAATTCTAAGTCTGGACATGCCATTCTCTTGTTCAAGAAGCTTCCGTGTTTCCCTCTTGCCTATAAGATAAAATATGAACTCCCCCGTTTTGCATTTAAAGAACATCATAATCTGGCTACTATCTGTCGTTTAGAATAATTTCAGTTACCATTTCTTGACCAACTCTATGTTTCAATCAATTTGCTTTTGACATTCCACCTTCATTGTTTTGCCTGGGGATAGATTATCCCCATATGCCTGGAAAGCTCTTTATCCTTACCTTTGCCTCTTAGACCCTCTAGCTTCTTTTAAGGCTTAGCTTGAATTTCACCTCCTTCCCCAGATCTGTTCTGAGATTGCCAGTTATTAGTGTTCCCCTACCCACAAAATTGCATTTATTTTGTATTTGCTTATCTGTGGGTATGTCATTCTCTTCCAGAAGCTCTTGGTAAGCAAAGATTATTTCCATTTTGGGTTTTTTTTTTTTAATTCCCTGTGCCTAACACTTAAATGTTTGATAAATTGAATTGCTAATTGAAATAACTGGATGGTAAGGAATTATTAAAAGAGACTTAAATTGTCCTTTATCAGATCTAGACAAGTCAAACTGAAAGATAAGATGGAAATAACAAGCTGAACATTGAGAAATTGTATTGATATTAATATGATATATAGAGCTAAACAGGATTTATGAGGAACATTCCTCATACATTAAAATTTTATTGAGGGCAGTAGTGTTAAATTCAAATAGAAATAGGAACTACTAATCATTACACAGTGAAATTAATATTAGATCCCTTTATAGAACATATAAATAAAAATCAATAAAGAAAACAAAAAATAGGCTGAATTAGACACTTAAAATGCTTTCTTAAAAAATGAGTGCAAAGACCAATGAATAACAAAAATTATAATAAACATAACAATAATACTATCTGGGTGTTCAAAATGACTAATAATCAAATAAATGCTAGTTTTAAAAACTCTGAGCTATCACCTTACACCTATCAAGTTAGCTAAAATTGTAAAAGATGAAAAAATCAGTGCTGGAAAAGCAACATGTTTAATTTTCTGCTACTACTGTTGGAGCTATGAATTGGTCTGACTACTTTGGAAAGTCATATGAAATTTTCCATACTTCTTGATCCAGTGATTCCATAAATATTAAGTTTATACCATAAGTTGATCAGTGATGAGAAGAAAAGTCCTATATGTATAAAACTATGAATAATAGCAATCTTTACAAAAGCACAGATTTGGAAATAAACTGTATCTTACAATAGGAAAATTATTTTTAAAATTGTGACTTATGAATGTATCAGAATATAACTCTGCCTTAAAAATGATTGATATGAAAATTTTTAAAAAGAAATACTTTTGATAAGTGATGCAGAATGAAGAAAACAAATCCAAAAGAATAACTCAATGTAACTATGTAAATAAAGACCACCTTAAAAAGCAAAAAAACAAAACCATAAAAACAACTCTGGCTAAATACAATGGATGATTTTATTACCATGTCATTAAAATGAAAACAAATAACTTTTTTTCTCGTAACAAATATCATATAAAATTATATGATTGCATGTACGGTCATTTTTTTCTGTTTTTTGTCAACTATTTTCAAAAACCATATTTTTATTTTGTTAAAAATAAAATTTGCCAATTAAAAAAGAAAGGTTTTTTGGAAGCTATCTTTTCTCAGCTGTAGAACAAGAAAGGAAAATCTCTGTTTACACCATCTGTATTAACACTACAGTAGAGCAGTAGCAGTTGACCTTTATTTTAAGTAGGAGTCCATTTACTATTCTTTCTCTCTCCATTAATTTGTCACTATGTTGAGCAAGCAATGAAGTAGTAGTAAGTGGCTGTTTTTTATTATTTTTCCCATTGTGTGGCTAACATCATAACATTTTTTTTGTTTTCTGCAGGCATGAAACCAGATTTAGGCAACGCATGCTAGAGCTGACAGACACAAACAACATAGCCTATTTATTTCTCTCAGCTGCCAACAGATGGCTGGAGGTCAGGACGGTACGTTCATTTCTTGGTTTTGAAATAGAAATCAAACAGAAATGGCCTAATATAAAGAGGGAGACAATTGTAAGAATCCATCTTGTGCTAAAATTTAGCATCAACTTTTTGTTTAATTGTCCTTTAAAATAGGCCAGGTTTGTTTATGTTTTACATGAAATTTGTTCTATATTCCAGCTAATGATAAGACAACCCCCCCAAACAGTTCACTCTTTGCCATATTTGTCTTTTGATTACATAAGTTAATGGAAGGGCAAATATTTGTATAGCTTCAGAAAGAAAGGTCTATTCACCAGAATAAATTTGATGAGTGAACATACGTTAATTTACCTTACTGCATTGTACGAATTTGACAGATAACATTTGATTTTCCATTATCCATTCTAAAGGGAGGATGTTTTTAGCTCAAGTAAATCCATTGTTCCTTCTTTCTCTGTTCCAGTGTTGCTGCTTATTCAGGATTTCTCTTTGCCCATTGCTTTTCCCATGGTCTTTTCAGTTCTTTCTTCTTTGTCTTCATTTTTCTTGTTCAATAAGTTGCTTCTTTCCTAGCCTGGTTTTCAGGGTGCTAAATCTTAGGAGTTTATTTAAACAAAATGGTCCAGGGGAAGGTTCCTACATGGGCATTTAGAGCAGAGCGAGAATCTGGCTGGGACAGGTAGAGGCATTGGAGTGCAGGTGGGCATGGTGGATAAATGATGAAAGGACACTAGCCACACAGTAATGATGATTCCTAGTTATGAAATATGAACAAGGTTACCATAGATAGTGATAGGTTGATTCTATAGCTTTAAAATGCCTACAAATTTGAAAAAAAAATGTTCACCTATTCACCAAGCAGTGTTTCATTTGAAGTATTTTTATCAGTACTATCCCCATTGAATCTTGGCTGTATCTCTGGATCCCCTGGGTTGGGTAACATTAATGGTTATTTTTTGAGCCCTCCTGGCTCCGAGTGAATGTAAATAGTAACTTTTTCTCTTTTGGCTAGCAACTCTGAAGGTCTTCCCCTCCCAGTTTGATTTTTTTTTTTTAATTAAAGGGGCCATACCTCGATTCACTTAGAAAGGTCTATTCACTGAATGGGCTTTGCCTCACTCAAAATGAGAACTTGGAAAGACCTTAGTTTAAAAGGGCCAAGGTCTCCTGCTGGGCCATCTCCAGTTGTCCTGATCAATATTTGGCCACTGGACCCAGATGGCTCTGGAGGAGAAGGTGAGGCTGATGACCTTGCACAGCCCTCCCTCACTCAAATCAAAGTCAGTCACAAGTCATGTCCTCACCTCCCTGATGTCATGGTCCTCATTGAGAACAAAGGACAAACCACAGTCACAACTTTATATCAGGCAGTCCCTTCTAAAAGAGATTTAGGAGTAAAGAAATCTGTTGGAGCATAGACAAAGCCATCTAAGATAGAATGTCTAGTGGTTTCACAGATACATTGGTGCTAAACTTGGTAACTGAGGTTCCTCCTAGTGTCCCATATTCCCTCACTTTGTTGACACAGATTCCCTGCTGAGCAAAAAATGACTCAGCTACACTAATATTACTAAGTTTCACAACATTTAAATTAATGTCTGGCCATCAATATTCAGTTCCTTCCAGAATGAATGGAGGGGAAAAGGCTCCCCCTTTGAGTGACCTTTAGATATTAAAAATATTTTTCTCATTTCCCATGCAGAACCTGGATTTTCATTTGGGTGCTATTTTTTTATCCTCTCAGAAGAAAATAATCTCTCTTCTTAAAAATTGAATTAAGCTCTCTAAAATAAAAAAGTAAAAATTCTACCAACAGACAAAGGGAGAATAAAAACAGTCTTGCATCTGTTTTTCTCCAAATTATTGGAGAGCAGTTTTTTTAGGGGACAAGTATACTTTGAACTTGAGGTGAGTGGGCATTGACTAATGTCTTGGGTTTCTGCCCTTTAGCACTTCCTACTGTCAGGTTTAATGGACAAGGATTTTATATGAGTCTTTGAGTAAAGTATGTGTTCTCTCCTCATGACCAAAAAGAAAGATGTTAGTGATTTCCAAGAAAAGGAAAGTAAGAAAAAAGTAGAAAGGGAAAGAAGTAAAAAAAAAATAGCTAAGCTTTCACTCCTACTCAGAACCCATATGGAAAAGTAGGGTACCATTAGCTGGAAATGAAAATGTTTCTTTAAAGTCCTTTTTGCTAAGTGGATCCCCCAGATAATGGTTGAAGGTACTTTGTGTATTAAAACCATAGATCTCTTTCTGTCTCTGTCTCTGTGTCTCTGTCTCTCTCTCCTCCCTCCCTCTCTCTCTCTCTCTCTCTCTCTCTCTCTCTCTCTCTCTCTCTCTCTCTCTCACACACACACACACACACACACACCCCATATATACATATATGCATACATACATATATCAATATGTGTGTATGTGAAAGGTTATGTATATATTGATCCTTGTATCTTACTCATAGTTCCTAATACATATTTGCTGAATTTAATTGAGTAATGAATAGCTCTTTGGGATTATATTCAGAGTCTAGGTATTTCTAACATGGGGATAGAGAGCTAAATGACTTTCTACCAGGATAGCTACATGGTAGAAATTGTTTCCTGCTTGAGAAAAGACTTTCCTGTGATGACTACTATCCTTAGGCATTGAATCACAGTCCTTTTATTGTTGGTTAAATTTTAGACTCTGTGGAGACTATCTCACCAGGCTAGCTACTTACCTTCCTGATGGCTGTGCTAATCAGTTATGTTACCAACTTGCCCAAGCAGTCCACCTGTTTTTGATGCATGTCATCTTAACCCTACCACTAATCTCAGTTTGAGCTTGCTGAGATACTTATTTCTCTCAATCTCCCCCTTTTAAAAAGTCCCCATTCTGTCCCCCATTTCATGCCATATCATAGCATAAGGGAAAACATATGTCTTTCCACAGAATCTTGGGGTGGAAAGGATTTCAGAGGCCAAATAATTTAACCCAAATATGAAAAAAACCCCACTAGAAGTGGTTCAGTATGAGGCCTTCAGTGATACAGACCATTCTTCTTTGGGATAATTGTTAGGAAGTTTTTGCTTATAGTTTTTCCCTTTTGTACCTATTTTCTTCTGGGAGCAAGCATGTCTAATTCCTCTTCCAGACAAGAAATTTTCAAATACTTGAATACATCTTCAGATACTTGGCTCTGCCACTTTACTAGCTATAAGGCCTGTGGCAAGTCACCATAGCTTTCTGAATCAATTTTTGAATTTTGAAAATAAGATCATATGGCATAGTAAAAACATAATATTTGGACTTGTTTTCAAGTTCCAGATCCTTCACTACTTATGTAATCTTGAGTAAGTTACTCTCTGTCAATTGTTTTTATCCCAGGTGAAAACATTCTTAAGGTCTTATCGCTTCTTTTCATTTTCTGTATACTGTAACCTTCTCTAGATATGGTAAAGAAGCCATTATTTTGCCTCTTTTATTAGCTAGCCTTAATCACTAAATGGGTGTTGCCTCAGACAAAGTGAGACCTGGGACAGACCTTAGTTTAAAAAGTGCAAGGTCTCCCACAGTATCTGGGGCCATCTCCAGTCATCCTGATCTGTGTCTTGCTCCTGGACCCAGATGGTTCTGGAGGAGAGAGTGAGGCTGGTGAATTAACACTGCATTGCCTCACTTAAATCTAATTCACTTGCAAATCAAGACATCACCTTCCTGATGTCATTGGTCCCCCTTGAGAATGAAGGACAAACAATAAGAGATATGCTATCTAAACCTATTCACAAAACCAGTTTTTAAAAATTGTACAAACAACTGAGCACTGGCCCTGGAGTCAGGAGGACCTAAGTTCAAATCCAGCTTCAGACACTTAACACACACACACACACACACACACACACACACACACACACACACACACTAGCCGTGTGACCTTGGGCAAGTCACTTTCCCTCCTCCAAAAAGCAATATGAATAAAAACAGTCTTCCTTCTCTTTGTTTTTAAAAATTTCATTTTAACGAGAATGCTCTTACTTTCAAGTTTCCAGTTGAATAGTTTCTTAATTTAATATCTCTCTTTAAAAAAAATTTTATTTTTGTCTTTTGTTGTTACATCACCTTTATTTCCTAATGTATCCTTCTCCTTTCCCCCTTTCAGAGGGCCTTCTGACCTCTGTAAATAAATATATATTTATATACAGTATTCCTCACTCATGGTCATTCCCATCTTTCCTAAGAAACAGGGGGTAAGGATGACTTTTCATATCTCCTTTAGGACTAAGCTGGGCCATTATAGTTTCAGGAAATTCTTTCCATTAACAGTATTGTAATTGTATATGTTGTTCCAAGTTTTGCTTATTTCAGTTTGTATCAGTTTTGTATTAGTCTTTCCATGTTTTTCTTGATTCATCATATTCATTCTTTCTTAGAGCACAGTAAAATTCCATTGTGCTCATGTACGATAATCTGTTTTGTTATCCTCTAATCGATGACTATGTACTTCATACCCAGTAATTTACTGCCGAAAAAAAGTGCTGTTATAAATATTTTTGTGTATGCAAGATCTTTTGGGGGGCACTGATTTTCTAAGGAGATATAACTAGTAGTGGAATTTCTGTATCAATGAGTATTGATATTTTTGCTAATTTTTTAGTATAATTCCAAATTGTTTTCTAGAATGGTTATAATAGTTCAGAGTTCCATCAATGGTGCACTAGAATACCTTTCTTTCCACAACCCCTCCAAAATTGATCATCCTTATTTTTGTCATCTTTGACAATTTACTGGATGGTAGGAAAAATCTCAGAGATGTTTTAATTTTAATTTATCTTTACTGATTCAGAGCATTCTTTTACATGATTGCTAATGGTTTGAAATTCTCTTGATATTTTAAAAATGATTTTAATGTTCATATATTGGGGAAATATTGGAGCATAGTTTGATATAACTTGGAGTTCAAAATATTTCAGTATAATCTGTCATCTTTTTTCATTCATGTCTAAAAGACCATTTTAATGTATACACACACACACATATATAACTCCATTATTTAATAGATGGTCACTTCACCATTGCTTTCTTCCCTTCATCTTAATAGATTGAATTGCAGCAGGGATGTAGTAGAAAGTACATTAGACTTGGATGCAGAAGTCCTAGTTTCAGGTCTTGAACTACAACATATTAGTTATATGATCTTGAGCAAGTTATTTAACTTTTCAAAATCTCATGCTTTCTCATTCATTAAATTAAGATGAAAACAATTATGTTTGTCTACAAGGTGACTTTTGGTCATTCAACTGATTCTACTTACTCTAATAATTCCAGTGGTGTTCCAGCCCACTCAGCATGTATGTTAGAAGAGTACTAAGCTATTTATGTCTTTCAGAGGATAAATTCCTTTCTAGCCCTAGTTGTTGTTCTTTCAGTGTTATGGGGCTTAAATTATTGCAGATTTGCACAATGATTAACATTTCTCAAATCCCTCACCTCTAGATAACTCCATTTCCTTTTTATTAATTTACTATATTTCACTGAACTTTAAATTGTGGCATTAGTATAGTGGGATCAACTACTCACAGGAACAGATATAATCGTTTAAGTAGTGTTTACAGCATTTGACACTTGGCATAGGACCAATAAAGGTAATACAACAAAACAAATAAAAAAGCCCATGAACTACAGCAGTGCTTCGAACCTACAGCCTCTCACGTGTCCAGGTAGCACCCAGACAGTAGACAGAATGTTCCAAAACCAAGAGTTCAAGGAAATGCTATTTCATTGTCTTAGGGCCCATAGCCACTCTTCCCACAAGCAGGTAGAGCTATGTAGACAATACAACAGTAGTTCACAAATGATGATTGACTTTATATACAGAAGGACTGATCGTTAGGTAAAGACTAAGAAACTGTGACTCTCTTAGCTCTGGTATGAACAGGAACTTCCCAATTTCTAGAACATTCCCAATTGGTGTCCTATGGCTAGAAGAACTTCTTTTTCTTGCCACATAAGTAGGATTATTTGAAGAACAAGAGTAGTAGACTCAATGGTAGGCCACAACAAGGAGGAGTCATGCTGGCCTAGAGTCTATCTGACATTGAGACTTTTGTCTCTTATCCCTTTTGCCATCCCTCAAATTTAATTTGAAATGTCAAAAAATAAAAGTTAAAATACCAACAAATCAAAGAACGATAAAAGTCTAAGAGAACAGAGTCATTTGGCTGGTAGAAACATGCGTTAGAGGGTGACCACCCGAGTTGCTCTGGCAGCAAATTAAGTATTTTTTTTCATTTGGATGCCAAGTAATGAGGACTTTACTTGTGTGAAATGTATCACTACAACATAACCTTTGAAAGCTGCTTATGTTTAAAAAAACAATGTTTTCTCTTCATTCCTTTGCACTAAACAATTCCAGCTTCTCTGGCATCTGCATTCCCATTTGCTAAAATTGTGTAACTCTATCTAAAAGCTGTCTTTCCAAGGCTTTGTCTTGCTGTGTGGTGAAAGGATAAAAGAATATTCACATATGATGAAGCCAAAAAAAAAATGAAAGAATGTCTTTAGAGTCAACAGACTTAGAATTAAAATGCTCCCATGAGTGAGTCTATATGAGGGATTGTGAAACAAAGGGAAAGTTGTGTTTTAGGCAGTGTTAGGTGATTTTAGGAGTCTAAAATAGACATGTTCTATCTAAGGATTTTCATTTAGAGATCTTATTTTGTGTTTATATCAGATCCCCTGTTGCAGGATAATGAGCCCAACATCTATCCTACACTTGGGCACTAATATGCCCAAGAGATCTATCCACCACCCTTCAGTTATCTTCAGTGATTTTTGCATATTTCTTAGATTTGTAGATAATTGTGACTTTTACTAGAAATCTGTTTGCAAGTATTTTTGAATCGCTAGAAATCAGACCAGGTATTTTTTTGTGGCATATGTCTCTATACCTAGGAAACAAAGCCTTCCTTTTTCTTGATGGTGTGTCAGATTTCAAAAGCCTGAACCATAGAGTTTCCTCTGGTCAGTTTCTCTGACAGTATGAAAACTTTGCTCTTGAGTTGAAACTGTCAGCATCAGTTGGGCCAGGTTGGTTTTTCAGTGAATTCATTGAGCTGATTGACTATTTGGGTGTTGTGTAACCAACGTACTAGCCAATGTCATTAAAACAAGTATCCAGACTAAATATCCCATTTGAAGTTATCCAGAATTTCTGACTTTGGTTTCTCTATTCATGTGATTGCCTTTTTGACTTTTTCAGTGTCTATTTATTGACACAGAAAATTATACAGACATGCTCTTCAGTAGCTCTTACTAATTTTTTTATACTAAAGGAGATGGAGACTAGAAGCTTAAATCAGATCCATAGCTGATTTTAAAACTGTGGCTTAAGTGAAAGCCATAGCTAATCTAAGAGCCTCAGTCTTCTATACCACTACACTTGTTACTATTACAGAAAAGAAGGAAATGGAAGAGTTTTGATTTTTACTAGGAAATCACTCAGTAAGTGGTGACTTCTATGATCCTAAGAAGAGAAGAGTAAGATGAAAAATGCTAAGGCATCAGCAGATTGTGACGAGTTTTGAATCCACCAGTGGAGATTTTTAACAAAGGAATGGCATGTCTAGAATTATGCACAGGAAAGAAGGTATGAAGGAAAGATAGATATTGTAAGACTTAATATAGAAGGATATTATAACAATATGGTAATACAAAGCATGTGGTAATAAGAACCTATATAGAATAATGGCAGTGGGAACAGAGGGAAGGGAAGGAGCACGAGAGTTATCATATGGGTAGAATTAGTTTGCAGATGAAATGTGAGGGGAAAAAAGTCCAAAATAGAGCAAGATTTCAAATATAAATAGGCTGGTATAGTGGTACCAATGGTAGTATCATTGCCTAAAAATAGTTTTAAACTAAATAAAGCATATTTTAGACAATAATTACAATTTGAACATCTTTAGTTTGAAGGGCCAGTGATGCACTCAATTATAGATGTCCTGTAGATTGGTAGAAACATGAATTAGAAACTCCCAAAAGAAATGGAAATCAGTCAATCAACATGCATTTTTAAGAATTTAAAATCCACTAGTTACTTTACTGGGTGCTAAAGATACAGAGACAAACATAAAATAATGGCTGCCTTCAAGGAACTTATTTTCTATCAGAAGAAACAATATATACCTACAAAACAAGATCCACCTACAAATATTGTATGGTGGGGGAAAGGGAAAGCACTAGCAGCTGGGGAGAACCAGGAAAGGCCTCACATAGATGGTGGCATTTGAGTTGCATCTTAAATGAAACCATGGGTTTGAATAAGGTTTCTAGGGGAGGATGAGTTGTTAAAGGAAAGAAGAGATGGGTATATCACCAATGTGATACTCACAGCAGCCGCTATGAATGCGTGCGTATTTCCAGGGTAAATTTGTAAAACACAAATAACTCTCTTGCTCAAAGGCAAAACGAAAATATTTATTCAGATACCAGAAAGCCAATTCCAGCATGGTAACAAAGAAGTTTATATACATCGCCAGTGCAGGAAGCTCCAACATACCCAAGCCTTCCCTCCATTAGACTTCCCCACAAACAAGCTCCCTTAGGCAAAATTCCTCCCTCTTTCACTCAGGCTAGCTGGTATGCCTGGCTCTGCCTGGCTGTCTCCCAGCTCTGTCTCACTGTGTCTTCTGTTTGGCAAGTTCCTCCCATCATGGGTTCCATGTGACCCCAAGCTGTGGGCTGGGCCCCAGCCTAGAACAGGCCACATGGACCTATTGAGGGGCAGGGAAGATCTTCAAGGTCTTCAAATTCCCTTAAAATTACAATGGGTTACAAAGACAATTAGGAAACTTTAGTGGAGTGAGGAAAGAAGCTATTTGAGTGGAGGACCAATTATGTATGAGGTACTGAAAGTCAAAAGAAAATTTAAAAAATGAAGGATTGTTGAAAGGTCAAGAAGGATTTCATGGAAGTCTCCAGATTTCATGTAAATAAGAATGTTTAGAACAAATAACAAAATGACATAGATGTATGTATTGGAGTTACTGACTAGATTGGAATTCTCTTCTAAACCATTTTGCAATCTCCCAAGTCAACACTATCGTTACATAAAATGGAGAAGCCAAGGATATGTGTCTCCAGACTAACCTCTCCCTATTTCAATGCCTCTTCATCCTACTGTAGTGTTTTCTTCTTCTCCAGATATCGAGTATTCTCATGACTCTGGCCCCTCCTGTCAAAAAGGAAAATTATTTGATTAACTTATTCACACCAAAGTTTTATAAATTCTATTTGCTACCTTATCCAAAAATAGTCATATTTAATAGACTATGAAAAGAGGCAATCATTAATACAAAAGGGCAAATTATTTATTTATGGTAGAATTGGGAGTATCATCATACCTCATCTTGTGTCAAGTAGGCCTATCCAAGCTACACAGACCTATTTCATCAAGAAACAGGAATGAGATAAGAACAAGGGGTTTTAATGAGAGTCAAATAAACTTCCTAACAATTAGAGTTTTCCCAAAATGGAATAGTCTGCCTTGAGAGATGATGTGTTCTCCCTCTTTGTAATTCTTCATCAGAAGCTGAATGACATTATCAGGTATGTTATTGTGGGGATTTCTTTCAGTTAGACTAAATGGCCCCTGAAGTCCCTTCTACCTCCTGAATTCTGTGACTTTTTGGAATGGAATGCTTAAGAGACTTTTTCAGGGAATGGAATTTGTCCAAGCAAATAAATAGTTACATGGCCCTTCCTTTTTAAAGAAGGCTCCAAAGAGGATAAGCAAAAACAAAACAGAATGCAAAGGACAGTGGATTTTATGCTGAAAGAGATCTTAAAGTCCATCTGATTCATTTTCCTCATTATATATATGAAGAAACAGAAGCTTGTAGAGATGAAATGATTTGCCCACATTTATATGAAGTTGCAAAGCCAGAATATGTGCTTCACTGTTGTACTTTTAAGGTGAAACATTAAATTTACTTCTACCGTGGTTGATAGCATCTAAATGATGGCATGATTTTTATTTCAGGGGAAAGTCAAGATATTCCTAAGATTAGTCTTTGAAAATAATAAATAGCTATGATTTCTTACCTTCCCCTCAAACTATACTCCCCAACCACCACACTTCTATTCACTCTAGCCCCAAGCCAGGCTCAGTATCTTTCTTTAAAGTCACTGATTCTTCTAAAAAAGAATTCCACATCAACAGTTCACCTGCCAACCAAGTTTCATGACACTGAAATTTCGTACTGGACAATGAATCAGGAAGTTTGGATTCCAGTCCTGGTTCTTCTGCTAGTTAGGTGTGTGAGCCTGGTAATTCCCAATTCCTCTTATCTTCAAAATTGAGCTAATATCTGCTTTGTCTCCCTCACAAAATGCATTGGAAGGTGTTTTAATGAAGCATTTTAGAAAGACACTATAGAAGGATCAAGTATCAGTGTTGAGGGCTAGAGATCATCATTTCCTACAGTGATTTTGCATCTATGCTGCAATATTGTGCAATACAGATGCATACGTATCACAAAATGCAAAAGGATGAAACTACCATTTTAACTCCATGGAACTGCCAATGATCTGTTAAAAACAATTGTTGACCAAATTGTTTTTGACAGCAAATTCCACAGATGCAAATATTGCTTTGCTCACCTTTTGTGGTGGGACAGATTAAAGTGATGCCCTGCATCTGTGTTCACTATCCCTTTGTTAACACATGGTATGTCTCAATTAAGTAGATGTTGATTGGTTTATTTTTAATTCAAGTTATGGAGCTAGTTATATACAATTGCATGAGGGCAGCACCTAACATATCTATCTAGGTTATCTACAGTTTATGAATGTCAACATGCTGCCAAATAACTCTTTTCTCTTTCTTTTAAAATATTTATAGCAGAAATTAACATTTGGATTTTCTTCTTTCATACTGAGCTAAAAGTAACCAAAACACACTCTTTGCACAGAAGGAAGGCACATATTTTGGAAATAAATACTATAGTTTTTTTTCTATTCTTGCAGCACCTTTCATGCAAATGTTTCAACAGATTTTAAAAACTTTATCTAGTGAACTCACAGTTATATTCCTTTTGCTTCCATAAGATATCATTAACACTACAAAATACTGGAAAGAGTATTGGATTTGGAATTAGCTCCTGGACTCAAATGCCTGCTCTTCCACCTACTTTTGTTCTTTATAAAAAAAAATTATTTACTTTTAGTTTACAACATTTAGTTCCACAATCCCTTGAGTTTCAAATTTTCTTTTCCTCCCTGTCTTTCCTCCTCCCCACCCCCCATGGCAGCATGCAATCACAAATACTTTCACAGTAAACATAGTCAAGTTGTAAAGAAGGGTTATAACCAATGTAGTGGACAACGAGAAAGAAGAAGCAAAACAAAAAAAGAGAGAGAGAGAGAGAGAGAGAGAGAGAGAGAGAGAGAGAGAGCTAGTAGTTTGCTTCAATCTGCATTCAGACTCTATAATTCTTTCTCTGGATGTGGATATCCTTTCCATCATGAGTCTCTTGGAGTTGTCTTATAACCCTGCATTGCTGAGAGGAGCCCAGTCTATCAAAGCTAGTCATCACACACACAATATTTCTGTAATTGTGTACAAAGTTCTGGTTCTTTCTGCTCTCCTCACTTGGCATCCATTTATATGTCTTTCCAGGTTATTATGAAGTCTGTATGTTCCTCCTTTCTTATATCACAATAGTGTTCTCTTGCATTTATATACCACAACTTATTTAGCCATTCCCCAATTGATGGGCATCCCATTGGTTTCCAATTCTTTACCACCACAAAAAGAGCTGCTACAAATATTTTTATACATACAAGTCCTTTTCCCACTTCTATGATCTCTTTGGGATACAGCCCTAGAAGTGGTATTGCTGGGTCAAAGGGTATGCACTTTTTTGTAGCCCTTTGGGCATAGTTCCAGATGGTTGAAATAGTTGAAATAGTTCACAACTCCACCAACAATGCATTAGTGTTCCAGTTTTTCCACATCCTCTCCAGCACTTGTCATTTTCCTTTTTTGTCATTTTAGCCAATCAGACCAGTGAGATGTTCTACCTACTTTCTGTGTAAACTTTGATAAATTACTTCATCTTCCTAGGTCTCAGTTTCCTCGTCTATCAAATGTGAATGTTACTCTGATGATTTGTGATCTCTGTTGCATCAGGTCATGACTCAGCTGGGGTCTTTTATCCTATGTGATACTTGTGTGTGTCTTCTAAAAATCTTCCATATTGGAAGGACTGGGAGCCTTTCAAGGAGCCTTTATTAAGGGTTCACTACGTGTCAGCCAACGTGTTAAGCTCCAGGGATACAAAGAGAGGCAAAAAACAATCTCTCTTTTAAGAGTTCAGTCTAATGGGGGAGAGGACTTTTAATCCTTTGTTAGGTATCCGTTCAGCACTCAGATTGTCCATCTATTATCCTTTATTCTTGCTATCTAACTGATCCACCTTCTATTCCAGTCATCTATTTCCTTGATGACATATTTATGCTGCTTTTTGCATGGAAGCCATTGTGATGTGTCATGCTACTTATGTCCACCATGTGGTTTTTTTTTTTTTTGTACTTGAGTATACCTTAAATTTTAATTGTTCTGAGATCTTGGTATTCTTTTAATCAAAGTCATATGACATTAGCAGCAGAATGTTGGCATTAAACAGATGGATCTTCATACCAAGGAGAAACTTGGCACTGTTGAAATTTGTGTATAATTTTTAAAATGCAATTTATCCCATTCTCCTCAATTCTGAACCTCACCCATCCTCTCCATATTACCTATTCAAGATATAAGTGTGTGTGTGTGCATTTGGTATTTACTTATATGTGGAAATATCGTATTCCCCTAGAAGGATATAAGCTCCTTGGCAGCAAGGACTGTCTTACTTTTGTATTGTATCCCTGGCATATAGACCATTTCTGACAGGAATTTATCCCGAGAGTTTAATCATAGATTTGCCTCATTCTTACGACCATGAAATGCAGATTCTTTGTTTTATGGTTGAACCAGATTATAAAATTGAATTAAATGTGAAGTTCATTTTGTACATATATCTTGAATAGGTAATATGAAGAGGATGGGTGAGGTTCAGAATTGAAGAGAATGGGATAAATTGCATTTTAAAAATTATGCAAAAATTTCAGCAGTGCCAAGTTTCTCCTTTGTATGAAGACCCATCTGTTTAATACCAACACACACGTAGAAGTTCTGCGGTGAGGGTAGTGAGCAGTCTTATCTAGTCATTCTCATTTTGCCTACTGTGACTCAGTTACCAGATGGATGTCCCAGTACAAACACGGCAATTATATTAGGTGATCTGTAATTCTTTTTATCTTTTGTAGCTCCAAGCCTCTATCCAGACAGTGTCTTTTCAAAACATCTCAGGGAGAGATCTATTTCTTCCTCTTCTTTGAAAATACTCTCTCTCTCCCATTGCCTTCTTGTTTCTAATAAATACACCCAGACTAGCAAAGGTCTGTGATTAACAGTGTGTTTAAAGACAAAGCAAGCATGTAAAAAAAGAAAGGTAAACATACTTCCCAGGGTCTAGAAGGAAAGGCGTCAGGCTTCCATAATGGAGCCCAAAGGGAGAAAAAGAATATACAGTATTCCTACCTTGCAGTAGGGGATTTCAACAACACAGCTTCTATTCCAACCTTCCACATACCCAGTCTGATCATGAATCTTTGTTCCAAAAGTCATAGAATTTGAGAGTTGGAAGGCACTTCAGTGGTCATCTATTGCAAACCCTAACTGAAAGGAATCCCATACTTAATAAATAATCATTCACCTTCTGCTTAAAGATCCTTAAAGAGGGAGAAAACAATCACCCCTAATCCATTGCACTTTTGTATAGCTCTAATATTTAGGAAGATATTCCTAATATCAACCTGAAGTTGACTCCCCTCTAAGGTCGAATGTAACAAATCTAGTCCTCCAAAGAACAACAATTCAAATATTTGAAGACAGTTATCTTTTTTTTACCTTTTTGTTGGAGGGGAGAAGGCAAGGCAATTGAGGTTAAGTGACTTGCCCAAGGTTACACAGCTAGCAAGTGTGTCAAGTGTCTGAGGCTGGATTTGAACTCAGAAGACAGTTATCTTGTCTACTCACTCAGACTCATATCTTTTCTAAGCTAATCATGCGTGATTCTTTCAACTAATCCTGGAATGTAGCATGTATTCAGCATCTTCGTTGTCCTCCCCTGGACACTCCAGGTTATCAATGTAATTAAAACGTACAAATGAAATCTGTAATCTGCCATTCTTCATATAGAATGATGATGCTAGTAACTAACCATCAGCAGGGTATATCCCTGAAATGAATTGTTTCCAGTAGTGATGATAGATTTATTACATGTATCCATACTCTTCTTCAATCCCCTTTGTGACTAGCAGTACAAGTTTTTGACAAACATAATAAAATATGCTACATTAATTTTGCTAATAAGATTAAACAAAAATCAACAAGTCTGAATTTTTGTTTTACTAACATAATGGCATCTTATTTGAAATAGATGTCATTTGAAACCAAGGTACTCTCCTACAAGGGTTCCCACTTTTACAGAGTCACATAGATGATTCATTTCTGCAGAATCTTTACCCCAAAGAAAAGGATCCATTCTTTTTCTCTTACCCTCTGGCTCATCATATTTCCACCTGGAGTTACTTCAGGAAAATCACCTTAAACACATTTTAGATTCAGCTTATGTCCAGGGTCTTCCCAAAAAAATTAATAGAGTCCCTTCTAGAAAAGTTATTTAGTGTATAAGGTAGTAGATGTCAAAAATGGAACAGTAGATTTTCATCAACCATAAAAGAAACAAAATATGAAACAGTAATCTGTCGCAAAGAACTTATAGGAACCCATAAATGGATAACATAACACACATGAACCACTCAAAGAACTCATACTGAACACGTTCATAAACAGATACTGAAACACATTACTCATCATTCTATTATGCTCTTCTGGAGGTAAAGAGTCCCAGGAGATTGACTCATGAGACTGCTAAAAGGTTTTCCTTTTTACCTCCATCTGTACTGGTTGAGTAACAGCTTTAAGGACCAGATCTTCTGGCTAGCCAGGTCACATTTGGGGCTTTTAGGTACCAGGATGTTCCTGCCAGCGATCTCCCTTCTCAAGAAGTGACAGTGTTGTAACAAGTATCTCCTGCTGTCAGTCAGCGTATGGACTTCAGAATTCACAAAGTCATGAGTTACTTTAAGTTCATGAATTAACCACCAAGGTTAGAAGCATCCATCTCATGATCACAACTCAGTCACCTTTGCTCAGGGAAAGAAACAAAGCAAAAGAGAAAGCAGATGACATGTAATAAAGTCTCAGACCCATCCACATGTACTCCTTGCCATATGCATGCAACTTTCTATGGAGGGAGAAGAGAGCAAAGTCCATTGGGAAATTCAAGGGCAAGCTGTTGCTGTCCTAAGCTAGACCTTTTCAAAAAATTGGAAGAAAGAGAAAGGCAGATATTTCATCCTCTCCTTTTAAGCTTACTTAGTGGACATCTCTTCTTAACTTGGAACATTTTTCTTTGGCATATCTCCTACTCTCACACCCCCCACCCTTATCATAGGTACCAACCAGTAGTCTCTGGTCATACATACTTTATCAAGGGTCCAAAGCATGTATGTCAATAGAAATGGCCTTGCTCAGCCTCATCACTCTTATATTATAAAAAAGATTACATTTTAGAAAAAATATCATTTATACAATCTCTATATTGTGCCAAACATATGGCTTTAACTAACTTCTGGAATGAACTGGATTACTTTATGTATTCAAAAATTTTCGAAGAGGCTGTGTACTTCTTCTGAGGGGTCTGATCAGGCAGATAGAGAGATAGATAGATGCATGCATCTGCCTTGGACAAGTCATTTGTACCTTCCAGGCCTTAGTTTCCTTATCTTGTTTAGAGTAAGTGATTTCTAAAGTCCCTTCCATTTCTAAAATTCTGTGGTTTTAAGTTTCTGCTTCTTTTATATGTAGCATAGTACATCTTTTCCAGATACTCTAAACCCAGTCAAGTTGGACTTTGTACCATCCCCTGTATAACCCTCCACTCTTTCTAACTTCTATGACCTTTGCTCATATTTTCCCCCCTGTTCTTAGAATGTACTCATGGATTGCCACAGGAAAAAAAAAATATTCATCACAAGGTGCCAGCTTACTGTTGATATTTTTTTTTTGCTTTTTGGAGGGCAGTTGGGATTAAGTAACTCTCCCAAGGTCACATGGTTAGTGTTGTGTGTGTGTGTGTGTGTGTGTATTTGTGTGTGTGTGTGTGTGTGTGTGTGTGTTAATCGTCTGGGGCTGGATCCTAACACAGGTCCTCCTGACTCTGGGGCTGGCACTCTACTCACTGCTCCACCTAGCCGCCCCCTGTTGATACTTTTTTTAATTGATGTTGGTCCTCAGAAAAAAAGGCATTAATCTGTTACTCTGTCTAAAAGTGGTATCTTTCTAGCATGGTACAACATACTAGAATTTGTCCTATGTTTGCATATCCTTCCAGAATTCAGAACTACCTCCATACCACAATGAGGCATTGGAGTAAGACTTTTTTTTGCTTTTTGGAGGGAGGAATGCAGGGCCATTGGGATTAAGTGACTCGCCCAAGGTTATACAGCTAGTAATTGTTAAGTGTCTGAGGCCAAATTTGAACTCAGGTCCTCCTGACTTCAGGGCTGGTACTCTATTCACTGTGCCACCTAGCTGCCCTGGAGTAAGACTTGGTGAAAGAAAATATAATATCCCATTGTGCTTATCATCTGCTGACTATCAAAAAGTGTTTGATGTGGTAGGACAAAATGTTTAAAAACTCTTAAGGCAGAATGTCTCCCATACATACATCAAAAACAATCAGAATTACCAGGGATATATAGCAACAGAAATAACCATATTCAATGACCTTTTGATAATAAATCCATTGAGGCATAAAATAGGGAGATATATGCATAGAAAAAATGTTTATCATCTTGATGGATCCAGCACAGAGTCCAAGTTGAGAAGGAATTCTCTGTGGATAGTGAGTGCCTCTAGATGCTGCTATTTGCAGATGACATTGTACTGTATAACATCAAGCTGTAGGACACTGAAGAACCTTCTGGAAGAGGTCTGTAATAATTCAAAGAAGTTTGGCCTGCCCATCCACACAGGAAAAACCAAGTGGATGAGGAATGTCTATCCCCAATATTTCAATTAGCATTTGGATGTACATCCTGTAGCATTTGTCCAATCGGTATGATCCTTGGGACAGATAGTACAGATGATCAGTGACCTGAACTCTGATTTGAAATAGTGAAGGAGATGGGAGTGTCTTGCTTTTAGAAAATTATAGAGCTCCTTTGTTGACCCCAGGATTTTCATTGAAGTAAAGGTCCAATTTTTTAATACCAATATTCTACCAGTGTTGCTATATAGCATGGAGACACAGAACGCCATTGTTTCTAAAGAACTAAAAGTAGGTATCATACAGATGGCAGTGAAGGGGTATATGCTTGACATGAATAGGCTGCAACATGTAACCAATGAAGAACTCTGAAGAAGAGCAGGAGTAAAGGGAGTCATCAATGAATTGTAAAACAGGAAGAAAAGATGAGGTAGATCCATGACAAGAGTAAGGAATAACAGACAATAATACTCTACTGGTCCCCTCACAATGGCATAAAAAATTGGTAAAGGTTTCTAGCATATTGGGTAAATTCCTTATAGAAAATTTTATGGATAGCATAAAAAGTCACATAGGATAAGGAAGCACAAATGTGTTGAGATTTATACTGTTGGAGGGAAGTGGTTAATTGATGATGTCGCAGATCCATTTGAATATTTCAGAATGCCTTTGCCTTAATGCCTCTTTAGTTCTTACCTAATCTTGTGAATCCCAGTTCAAATTTCATACTCCCAGGGGGCAGGATATGTGAAAGAGCGATTTGGACTTGAGACATGTTTGAATCACAATTTGATTGCCACCTCTTTATATGTAAGGAAGTCTGAGACTGGGCTTCCTCATCAGTAAAATGAGGGGCTAGGATTTGATAACCTCCGAGATCTTTTCTATGCAAAGCCTTCCCTTATTCCTAAAAGTTAGAAGTAATGTTTTCCCTCAGCCTTCACTTAGTTCTATGCGTGTGCCACTCTTACATGGTTATTTTATATGATTTTATATTACAGTGATCTTTGCACATGTTGCCCCTCCCCAAAAGGGAAGGAGCTATGTCATATCTCACAGCATTGTATTCACTAGAAATGGCTGAGATGTTCATTGGCTTGATGAGTGTTGTATGATAAGATGTGATGTGACATGATACCCCAGACCAAAAAAAAAATTTGACTGGCATTTCAGCATCTTCATTCTTTACTGTGTTTCTGAGAGATAAATGGTCCAAATTTTAATAGGCAGCCGAGAATAGAGTCCTGCCAAGGCCATGGCTTGCATACTAAAGAGTTAGCACTAGCAGTCACAGCACATTGGTGAAAAGCCATGAATTAAAAAACAGACACAAATAAAGGCAAAGTGCTAAAATTAGAGACATGTAGAATTGCCAATCTAACAGAAATTTTCCACTTAACGTCATCTCTGACATTCCTCTAAAACTCTAGGTATTTAGGCTTATAGGATATATAGGAAATGTGGAATAGTGTGTTCTCTCCTGTAGAATTCTCTGGTGGTCACTCCCTTGTAGAGACCCTTCCCTGGTCCAGTCTCACTGATTTGGAAATCTGGAAATAACTCATTGTTGGTTGCTTTTTAGGATTATCTGGGAGCATGCATTGTTCTCACTGCAGCTGTTGCATCTATTGCATCGATTACTGAAACTTCTTATTCTGGTCTGGTAGGGCTGGGCCTACTGTATGCACTTACGGTATGTATGAAAGAGAATAATTTAAAGGAAAATGGACTTGTGCATAAGATTATGTGTATATATAGATAAGTAGATATCTATACACACACTCACATACAAACATACATCTACAATATACATACCTATATTTACATAAATATATACACATACATACATACATTTTTAAAACCAACATATGGATATCTATCTAGGTCAGTTCTTGTTAATATGTGGTAGAGGAAGAACTTGAAACAAATAGCAAAATTAATGTCTTGTACATACTGGATTCAGACCAAAGCCAAACAAGTTCAGAACAACTTGGAGTAGATTCAGGCTCCATGAGCCAATTTTTTTTTTTTAATTGCAAGAACTCTACCCTCCCCCTCCACCCCAGTGCACGCGCTCGTGCGTGCGTGCGCACACACACACACACACACACACACACACTCTAAGTGTTCCTAAGTCTATAAGAAAAAATACATGATGCTTATTTAACCACACTCCATTTTCTGTGTTGCCATATAATAGTTTATACAGATTGTATTTATAAATTAAGAATTGAGAAATGAATTGAATTATTGGACACCAAAAAACAAAATATATTTTCCTCCTTCGATCATGTCACTTTTAAAGACCTAGGTTTCCTTGAAATGTATATATATATATATATATATATATATATATATTTCATTTTTCATTTGGTTAAGGAAAATATATTGTTGCATATAACATTATTTAATAATAATAATTAGAACTTATGAAGTACATTATATACTATCAGATTTGGAAGTAGAATCAGAAACCATCTGTATAAGGGGTTTCTTAACCAAAGGTCCACAAACTTGTGTGTATGTTTTATATTTTAATAACTGTATTTCAATATAATTGATTTCCCTTGTAATAATATTTATTTTATGCATTTACAACAGTAATAGAAGGGGTCCATAGGTTCCGTGAGACCATGCCACAAAAAATGTTTGTTTATCCAAAGGATTTTCTCCACAATATATCTGAAATTCGTCAATAAGCCTAAGTCTGAAGATTTCCAAGGAAGGAGAATTCACAAACTTCTAAGACTCATTCTACTTTTGGATAGTATTATTATTAGTAAAATTTTCTTGCATAAGGCCTTAAGTTTCTTTTTTTTTTTTTCAATTTCTACCTATTGCTATTAGTACTTCCATCAAATCAGATTAGATGATTCATTGGAGCATGTCTAATCAGCCTCCTCTGAATTCCCCTAACTGTACCATCCTCTAACTTACATCTCTCCCTTCTGTCAACAAGAATAGCAGAAGAAATTTTGCTTTGGACATTCTAGATAAATGATATCTACATAATTCCCTTGATCTACCAGTCTAATAACCCTGTCAAAAAGAAAATGAAATTAGTTTGTCATTTTCTGTCAGGTCCCTTCCTTGAAATTTGTCTTGTGAATTTCTGGGTATCTCTACAGTTATTCTACTTCTACAATAATACTTAAAGAAGCTACGTGTTTATAATTGTGAGATTAAATAAAGATTGCAGGGGTGGCTAGGTGGCACTTAGAATTACACTTGAATGCCTGAATCAGTCTAGTTGTCAGTGTAGTCCAGTGGAAGGATCACTAAATCTGTCATCAGATGCACACCTGGTGGATTTGAATACATGTCCCACCAACCTATAAGACCATGGGAAAGTCACAGATTATCTGAAATTCAGTTCTTCACGTATAAAATGGGAGGTAGACCAGACAATCTCTCAGGTGTCTTCAAACTTTATATTTAGATGTGGATAAAAACTGAATCTCTGTTTTGTTTTGTCTTGTTCATATATGGTTATGGTATAATGTCCTGTATCATATTAAAGTCAAAATATAAATAATTTGTCTAATAATTATAGTTTTAAATTTTACTTCAGAGATCTTTTAGAAAATAATTTTAAAATGAACATTTTTTTAGTTTAGTTTCTTTCTCCTTTTGATGTTGTGATATGTAGCAAATCGTTTTCCTTGCTTAAGTCCTTTCTTCTCTACCTATGTAAATCCTACCCATTCTTCAAGATATATCTCAAGGACACAGTATCTATGAAGTCCTTCCTACAATTCTAGCACTTAACTAACTCCCATATTGTGTGCTCTGCTCTTCTCCTACATCATGATAGACTTCTAAAATGCTGAACTGTGTAATACACAAGATAGCACTTATGATCTATTCTCTCATAGTATCTTCTGATTGTTTCTTTGATATTAATTTTACCTCCACATCGTATGTTTTTTGAGGCCAAACCATGTCATATTTATTTTACATCTTCATGGCATGGAGTATATGCTAAGGATGTAAGACTTAACACTTGATAGAATAATTTTAAAACTATTATCAGATACCAAATAGTTACTTTAAAATAGTTCACTTAAAATTATTTACTTTCTTTTCTCCTGATATAGATAACCAATTATTTGAATTGGGTTGTGAGAAACTTGGCTGATTTGGAGGTTCAAATGGGAGCTGTAAAAAAAGTGAACAGTTTCTTGACAATGGAGTCTGAAAACTACGAAGGAGCAATGGGTATTGTTCTACGTGTTATTTTCATAATCTTCATCTTTCCATTTTCTTCGCTTTGAACTAAAATTTTCAGTGTTACTTCTTCATTTTAACAACTACACAAAGCTATATGGGAAGGCGAGATTCTAAAGCAAAAGATAAATGGGGCAAAGGAAGTTATTTGGATAATTCAAATTAAAAGGAACTTTTTGTTTGAACTAACTAGAAAATTGCTTTAAATCTTAGCGTCATTTAGCTGTGGAGACCTTCCAAGATGTACAGTGTATAAGCAGCTACAAATAATTTAAAATCTAAAGAATTAATCATGCAACTATTACAAAATACTTAGAGTTTGATAAACCTGGAGACCCCAGCTTCTGGGACAGGGACTCACTATTTGACAAAGGTCTGGAAAAACTAGAAAACAGTATGGCAGAAACTAGGTATAGACTAACATCTTACACTGTATACCAAGATGTGGTCAAAATGGGTACATGATTTAGACATAATAAGTGATACCATAAGTAAATTAGGAGAGAAAGAAATTGTTTATCTGTCAGATACATAAAAAGGTAAGAATTTATGAGCAAACAAGAGACAGAGAACATTACAAAATGTAAACTGGATAATTTTAATTGTATCAAATTAAAAAGGTTTTGCACAAACAAAACCAATGCAACCAAGATTAAAAGGAAAGCAAAAAGCTAGGAAACAATTTTTACAGCAAATGTCTCTGATAAAGGCCTCATATCTCCAATATATAGAGAACCAAATCAAATTTATAAGAATGCAAGTCATTTTCCAGTTAATAAATAGTTAAAGGATATGAACAGGCAGCTTTCCCATGAATAAATCAAAGCTATCTGTGGTCATAGGAGAAAAATGCTCTAAATCACTATTGATTAGAGGAACACAGACTAAAATAAATCTGAGGTACCACCTCATACCTATCAGACTGGCTAATAGATCAGAAAAATGAAAACGATAAATACTGGAAGGTATGTGGGAAAATTGGGAAACTAATGCACAGTCGGTGGAGTTACAAACTGATTTAACCATTCTGGAGGGCAGTTTGGAATTTGATTGCCCAACAGACAATCAAACTGTATATGACCTTTGATCCAACAATACCTCTCCTAGATCTGTATCCCAAAGAGATTTTTTTTTTTAGAAATGCTTACTATCTTAGGGAGGGCAGAGTTCAGGGAAGGAGGGAGAAAATTTGGAAGTCAAAATTTTTAAAGGATGTTAAAATTTGTCTTTTCATGCAATTAGGAAAAAATACTATTAAAATAAAATAAATCATTCCTACTTTAGTAGGACAAATACATCAATATTTCTAAAATATTCATTTTACTGGTTTAATTACTCATCCACCAATAGATTCCTTATTATCTGCTCTAGAATTATAATACCAAAGAATAATTTAATTTTGGACCTAGATATGAACCTTAAAAGCAATCTAGTCCAAACCTCTTAGTTCGCAGATGAAGAAACTGAGTCTGAGAAAGGTTAAGTAAATGGCACAGTTGAGACTAGTAGGTCCAGAAGGCTCCCAGTTCTTCAGAGTTCTAAACCCCATAAGGTGATATGATAAAAATGTGGACCTTAGTATTGGTAGCTTTTAAAGCTATGATTCTGAGCTTTGCTAGGCGAAAATGATTGGCAAGAATTTTAAAGCTGACATTTGAAAGGAGTATCTGAAAATTAGGGAAGCAGGATACTTGTTAACTATCCCAATATAGAGAAAGAAAAAGTTGAAGTTTTAGTTTTGAATTTCTCACCCAGAATGTACTTTTACACAAATAAATATCACAAAATTCATATCAGTGTTACTTTAAATTTAAAAAGAGTTTAGTCTGAAGTAAAGGAAGTATATGGTTTATTGTTGTAAATTGTGTTTATCTTTTCCCAGATCCATCTCAAGTTCCAGAACACTGGCCACAGGAAGGAGAAATCAAAATTCATGATCTGTGTGTCAGATATGAAAATAATCTCAAACCAGTTCTCAAACATGTCAAGGCTTACATCAAACCAGGGCAAAAGGTATAGGAGCTCTGAGTGTCATTGGTTAATATGAGGTTTGGTAATTGATTGGTTATATAGAATGAATGAAAGTGAAGAGCAAGGATGATACCAAAGTCGCCATCATGTGAGATTGGAAAGCTGGTGGTATCCTCAACATTAATAGGAAAGTTCAGAAGAAAGGTGGGTTTTGGGGAAAAAAACTACAGAATTCTGTTCTGTATATGTTGGGTTTGATATATCCATAGGACATTTACTTTGGAATGGTATTTGCCCAAGCTGATTGAACATCTTAACCAAGCACATTTTTGGTGGTCTTTATCCAACATTACACTTTGGCATTCAAATTATCTGACTATGGAATAAAAAGAAAAAGTGAAAGTATATTGGAATTGAAAAGGTGAAAGATACTAGTATTTTCTTATTGGTTTCATAAGTATATTTTCAAAACAAGTAAAGTAGAAAGTAGGTAACAATTGATTGACTTTATGGAACCTCTGCCTTCCCCATCCCAGTCTTTCTTCAGTGTCTCATTAAATTCCCCTGTGTTTTACAGTTGTGTTTTCTCATATATAAGAACTGATTTTCATAATCACTTTTCTTTGGTAATGCCTTATATATGCAAAGGAACAGCATTTTAATTTTAACAGAGTGTTTGTGTAATAAGAAACTTTGCCATAGAGAGGTAGTTAGTGCTCAGAGAAATCTGAATTTCTGGAGACCTCGTGTCTACTGAAATTCATTGAGTTTTAAATTTACTATGGGAGGAATACTGCCACTGACCTTCATGGATAAAAAGTTATTCCCCAAGAAGAGTAATCAGAGAAGATCTCCAGATAACCAAGAGAAAGCTTTCAAGGGACTGGGCTGAAGAGATAGAGAATTGAACAATGGCAGCAAAGCTTCCTCAGCAGGCTGTCCTTGATACCTCAGAGTCTGGCATCTTATCTACCTCTAGCTTATTCTTTTTTTAAAAAGAGCAACATATTTTTCTATCCCCTTTCTTCCAACACATCCTTGGCTATTAAGGTCCCAAAGCTTCTTCTTTGTCAAGAAAAAGAAAGACAGATGGACAGACAGACAGAGAAACAGGGACAGAGAGAGAGGGACAGATGAAGGAAGGAAGGAAGGAAAGGAAGGGAGGAAGGAAGGAAAGAAGGAAGGAAGGAAGGAAGGAAGGAAGGAAGGAAGGAAGGAAGGAAGGAAGGAAGGCAGGCATATAGGCAACTTTTTTGACTTGAAGTCACAACAAGCAGCCCCTTGAGAATTTTTGCATTTAGATTGGTTTCCATCCCATAGTTATTTTAGTTTCCATCCCATAGTTATTTTAGTTATGGTATTAAAAAAGCAATGACTATCAGTCTCATTCTACTAGTTATTATTCTCAAAATGATCACGTTTAAGATAGAGTAAGGCAATTTAATATTCAGAAAGACAACTAAATACAGAGACCGGTGATAAAGAAAGGACAAGACTGTGAGTGGATACAAAGAAAACTGGTGTAGACTGAGATTGTTAGTAAAGTAATTTAACTAGGAAACCAAGTTCATGATATCAGCGAAAAGGAAGATCAGTAAAAAAGAAAAAAAAACCCATCCACAAATAAAGGATTATACTATGAGTATGTAAAAATACTTTTGGCATTTTTTTCTGTCATGACGTTTTTGAGTTAAAAGTAATTTTGTACATTTTCTGTTCTTTTTCATTGACTTGGTATTTGTGATTCACCTTTTCTATCTGGAGGAGAGATGGTTGCTTGTCTGATTGTGTTCTCTGATCTCTTAGTACCCCACGCCCATTACACACACCCCCTCTGTTCAAGAAACTTGAGTTGCTTCATCTAGGCTAAAATATAAATTCCTCTGCTTGGCATTTGAATTCATTCACAATCTGACTCTAGTCTTTCTTCCTAGACTGTTTTCTCTTTACTTGTTCACACATACTCTCCATCAGCCAGAATAGTTTATGTTATCCATACATTACAATCCATCTTCTGCATCTGTACTTTTGAACAGGTTATCCCCAATGCCTGGAATGTTCTACTTCCATATCTACTTGGAATACTTAGCTCCCCTCAGGGCTCAGCTTATGTGCCATCTTCTACAGGAGACTTTTCCTAATTCTTCTAATTAGTTTCACTCTCTATCCCCCCCAAAAAAATTACTTTGTCTTTACTTATTCCTGTACATGTGGCCCTTCCCTACCTCTCCACTCTCCATTAGAATATAAGTCCTTGGTAGGGAGGTATTATTTTTTGTAGCTCTAATTTTACAGCCAAGTACTTTGATTGTCACATAATCACCTAAATGTTTGTTGTAATTGTCTTAGGTTGGCATATGTGGTCGGACTGGCAGTGGAAAGTCATCATTATCACTGGCTTTCTTCAGAATGGTGGATATCTTTGATGGTGAGTTGTTAGGAATTTTCTGCTGGAACTTTCTTTTTCCCTGAAAAAAAAAATTGCGTACTAACTTGTTATTTATATAGTGGTGAAAACAAAATATTTCTAGAACCAAGTGCAGTAAAGTATGTTGAAATCCCAATGGTTTTAGATCTGGCTTCCCACATCAAGCACATCAGGGTCAAAAATTCTGTTTTAAATATAGGAAAGAAAAGCCCACAGCTTATTGCAAAGTAAAGCATTTAGCCTTCATTCTCCCCTCTACTTTAGAAATCATGTTAAATTGGATTAAGATATGGTAGTGTGGCAAAGGAAATGGATAAGAAGATGTTAGGGAGGTAGAATTGATAGGACTTGGCAATTGATTGAATGTAGAGAGAAAGGGAGAAGGAATCAAAGAGGACTCACGAGTTTCTAATCTGAGTGATTTGAACCAACAGGAATAGGGAAATTTGAAGGCAGAATAACATTTAATCATAATAAAACACCTTGTGAATGAATTTCATGGGACTTTTTAAAATAATATATGAACTTGTCAAATGAAATTACATATTTTATGAGAGTCATAGTGTTTTTATAAATCATATCTAATTTGATAATATTTACATGAAATTGTTAGTACTAATAATTACTATTATCATGACAAATAAAGTCATGGAAATAATAGAAATTTATCCATGAAGAGGATCCATCATATTGCTTGATAAAAAAAATTTCAATGTGGTATTCTTGAAAAAATGAGTACCAGTTATCCAACTTTACTATTAAGTCAAAGGGTGGAGCCAAGATGATGGAGTAGAGGCACAAACTTGGCATGAACTCTCACTCCAGTCACTTACAATACATATTAAAAAATGACTCTAAACAAACTTTAGAGCTACAGAACCCACAAAGAGACAGAAAGAAACAAATCTCCTGCTAAAGGCAGCCTGGCAGGCTGACAGGAAAGGTCTATCACAACATGCTGGGAGAAGAGCACAGTTCTGCTGTAAGCTGTGGTTCTAGCCACAGGGCAGCGCAGACCAGCAGCAGCTGGAGCAGACTTCAGGAGAGTGAATCACCAGCAGCTATGGTGGTATCCAGACTTCTCAACCCATAAACACCAAAGACAAAGTAGAAGGTCAGTGTGGAACTCTGTTGGAACAGGGGAGGACAGAAGAGCTGCAGTCTGGTCCCTGCCCCTGGGCAAGAAGGTGGTGCCCTGTGGTTGCCTCAGGAACTCCTGGCCTGCAGATTGGAGGGGGACCAAGCAACCATTCTGAGGGTAATCACTCTTACTTTAACCTACTTGGATCTGGATTATGGTCTTGGGTGGTGGTCCTGGGGTGTGTATCCAATGTGCCAGAGTTTGTAGGCGTTGTAGAGAGGGTAGCTTCCTAATAGCTCTGGCAGGTGCAAAAATCCCAGCAATTTGGGACAAAGCTCTCTTCATTCTGTAAGCAGAGTTCTACCATGGCAAAGAGCTCAAAAGTCAAGTAATTGGCTGGCAATATGAGCAAGCAGGGGAAGCACAAACAGACTATAGAGTCCTTTTGTGAGGACAAAAAAGATCAAGGCATGGAGTGGGAAGAAGACAGCGAAGTCAGAACTCCTGCACCAAAAGCCTCCAAGAAAAATATAAACTGCTTATGGGCCATGGAGGAGCTCAAGGAAATTTTATTTGAAAATTAAATAAGAGAAGTGGAGGAAAAATTGGGAAGAAAAATAAGAATGATGCAAGAAAATCACGAAAAGTGAGTCAAATACACTGAAGAAAATAACACCTTGAAAATGGACTAACTCAAATGGCAAAAGAGGCCCAAAAAGCCAGTGAGGAGAAGAATGCCTTAAAAGCCAAATTTCCAGATGGCAAAGGAATTTCAGAAACTCACTGAAGAGAATAATTCCTTCAAAATTAGATTGGTGCAAATGGAAAGTAATGACTTTATGAGAAATCAAGATACTATAAAACAGATCCAAACAGATGAAAAAATAGAAGGCAATGTGAAATATCTCATTGGAAAAACCACTGACCTGGAAAATAGATCCAGGAGAGATAATTTTAAAATTATTGGACTACCTAAAAGCCATGATCAAAAAAAGAGCCTAGATACCATCTTTCAAGAAATTCTCAAGGAAAATTGCCCTGATATTTTAGAACCAGAGGGCATAATAGAAACTGAAAGAAATCACTGATCACCTCTTGAAAAAGATACCAAAAAGAAAACCCCTAGGAATATTATAGCCAAATTCCAGAGTTCCCAGGTCAAGGAGAAAATACTGCAAGCAGTCAGGAAGAAACAATTGGAGTATTGTGAAAACATGATCAGGATAACCCAAGACCTAACAACTTCTACATTGAGGGATCAAAGGGCTTGGAATATGATATTCCAGAGGTCAAAGAAGCTAGGACTAAAACCAAGAATCACTTACCCAGCAAAACTGAATATAATGCTACAGGGGAATATAAGGTCATTCAATGAAATATAGGATTTTCAAGCATTCTTGATGAAAAAAAAACAGAGCTGAACAGAAAATTTGACTTTCAAATACAAGAAGTAAGAGAAGCATGAGAAGGTAAACAGGAAAAAAGAAATCATAAGGAACTTATTAAAATTGAACTATTTATATTCCTATATGGAAAAATCATAATTGTAACCCATAAGGCTTTTCTGAGTATGAGGATAGTTGAATGGGAATATATATGTGTATTTATATATGTATACATGTATGTATAGGTTTATATATGTATACATACACATGTATGTATAGGAGGGTGTATGTGTATGTAAATATGTATGTGTATGTGGGCATATGTATTTTCATGTATACATAGACAGAGGTCACAGGATGAGTTGCATATGAAGGAATGATAGCTAAAAAATAAAATTAAGAGGTGAGAGGAATTAATTGGGAGAAGGAAAAAGGGAGAGATAGATTAGGGTAAATTATCTCATATAAAAGAGGCAAGAGAAAACTGTTACAATGGAGGTAGGGAGAGGAAGGTGAAAGGGAATTGGGACAACCTTATTCTCATTCAATTTGGCTTAAGGAGGGAATAACATACACACTTAATTGGATATCTTACCCTACTGGAAAGTAGGGAAGAAGGGGATAAGAAGGGAGGTGATAGAAGGGAGGGCAGATTGGGGGAGAGGGTAGTTAGAAACAAACATTTTTGAAAAGGGATAGGGTCAAAGGAGAAAATTGAATAAGTGGGGGGCAGAATAGGATGGAGGGAAATATAGTTAGTCTTTCACAATATCACTACTATGGAAATGATTTGGGTAACTACACATTTACAACCTACACTGAATTGCTTATCTTCCCAATGTGGGTGGGTGAGGAAGGAGAAGGGAAAAAATCTGGAACTCAAAGTTTTAAAAATAAATGTGTAAAAAAAATTTTGCATGTAACTGAGAAATAAGATATACAGGAACTGAAGTATAGAAATCCATTTTGCTCTACTAGAAAGTTTGGGGGATTATGGGGTAGGATATAAGAGAGAAGAGATTGGGGAAAGGGGTATTCAGTAGGCTCACTATTTTGGGATGGATAGAGGGGAAAGACAGGGAGAAAAATTATAACTCAAAATCTTGTGGAAATGAGTGTTGAAAACTAAAAATAAATAAATAAATTAAAAAAAAAAACTATTAAGTCAAGGAAGCATCTCTAAAGTTGACTAGATGGTCTCTGAGGTCTTTTCCATCTCTGAGATTATGTGAGGGGAGGTGTCAGGAACAGATGATCTTATAGATCAGCAGTTGTATTCTTCTGAAGCAGAAGGGTAGGGAAGGGAAGGAAAGAGAAAGAAAAGAAAAAGGAAGAGAGAAAAGGGGAGGGGATAGAAGGGTATAGACGGTATACACACACACACACACACACACACACACACACACACACATATATATATATGTATATATATATATATATATATATATATATATATATATATATGTATGCCAGGCACTGTGCTGATCATTTTATAAGTATCTCATTTGATCCTCACAACAATCCTGTAAGATAGGTGCTGTAATTTCCCCCATTTTACAGTTGAAGAAACTAAGGCAAACAGAGGTTAAACAACTTGTTCAGGTTCATACAGCTAGTAGGTGTCTGAGGCTAGATTTGAACTCAGGTCCTCCTGACTTCAGTGTAGTGATATTTCCACTGTGCCACCTCGTTGTCTCAAAAAAAAGGGGGGGTAGTGTGTTGCATTTGTGACACCCATGTTCTAAGCTTGTTGCTCAGCTCAGAGTAAAGGCTGTAAAATTCCATGGGAAGAACAAATCAGGAAGGTCACACGGCCCTTTTTCTTAGTTAAGTTTTAACAACTAAAATCCTTTTCCCTATATCAAGGGGGTAGATATTATGCCCCCAGAACAGATTATGACCTTCTGTTGAGCATATCTAACAAGTGATATTAATATTTCAACATCTTTTCAATTCAGGAAGGCATTCCTTCTGCCGAACCTCAGAGAAAACACCAGGAATGCTGCAAGGTCAAAGGCAAAGTGGATGACCTCTGCCAGGAACTGTTGGCATTGTACCAACGTTTCCTGTTCCTCTTACATAAACAAAAGACCCATGGCATTTATAATGTCCTTAGACTTTAAAAGCTTGGCACTTAGTTAAGACATGATGTTAATAAGACCAGGGTTATGATTTAGATATTCAGGCAGAATTTTTCTCTAATTCTTAACGATAGAAAGTACTTCTAACCAGGTCAACCATTTTGAACAGCCAAAATACTGTTTCTGAGGACCCCAGGTGACGAAGAATAAGTTGACTAAAATTTAATACCTGAAATATATTGGGGAGAAGGGGTGAAATTGGGAAAATCTACCATATTTGAAAAACGATCAATAAGATCTAGGTATTTAAAAATGCAACACAATAATTCTTTCAGTATATTGGTAGAACACTTAAAACTTGACGTTTTTGTAATTTGATTTTCTTTCCTATTCTTTTCATACAATATAAGGAATCCCTGGAAAAACATCTTTGTTGGTTTCTATGAGCTATATAACTTCAAAGGAATAAAAAAAATTACTTTAAAAGAAAACAATGGAAATTGTAATTTTGCTCTCTCTCCATTTATATACATATATGTATATATACACATATAAAATTTCTATGTGGTAATTTTTACCTTTAAAATCTAGTGTTCAACTTTGACATTCCATTTATCAGGCAAAGAATTACTCCATCTTTAATAAACACATAATTTCATGTTAACTTTACTACATGTTTATTACATGTGTTTATTTTAAACAGGAAAGATTGTCATTGATGGGATAGACATTTCTAAACTCCCACTGCACACTCTACGTTCAAGACTTTCCATCATTCTACAAGACCCAATTCTATTCAGTGGTTCTATTCGGTAAGTCTCTTACTTGGTGTGAGGAGCGCTAAAACATCCCTTCATTCAAGCAATATTTATTAATCATTAAGCATTTATTATTGGGCTAAGGTGCTGGGGGAGATAAAAACTTTAGATAAGACATAGTCTCTACCCTCAAATGAATTACATCTAGTGGGGAAATAGATGCAAATATATATATATATATATATATATATATATATATATATATATATATACATACATATATGCGTGTGTGTATGTATATATATATATATATATATATAAAATATTACATGAAGCCATTTGCCAAGAGCTCTTTCTTTCTTTTGTACTTTTCCCCATATCATGCCTTTATGATCTCTTCTCTAACTTTCTCCTCCTTCACTTCAGTCTCTGAAGAGGAGGGGCCCCTTCTTTTTACTGAAGCCAAAACCTTTTTAGTCAGCCTTGATCCCATCCTATCCTATCTTCTCCTTCAGATTACCCCCAGCATTATTCCCACATTCTCTCTAACCTTCAGTCTTTTTTTTATCTGTTTCCTTCTCTCCTGCCTGCAAATGTACCTGTCTCTCTTTCCATCCTTAAAAAAACCCTCAAAAATAGATATTTAATATATGCTTTTTGAAGGACTGATTTATAAAAATTTCTAGAAAAAAGTGCCTTGTGAGCTTCAAGGGAGTCGGTTGTTACTGGTGTGCAGGATCAGGGAAACTTCGTAGACATGGCTTTTAAATTGGATTTAAAAGATTGATATGAATTCCATGTGTGAATTAAGATAGAGAGGGAAAGTCAAGAAACAATATTAATGTTACTTTGAGCCCTCCACATATATGCTAAAGTTCATGGAAGGTGCTATTCTCTTTAAGTATGTATATAAAGATATCTGCAATTTAGGACTAGATATGTTTATACAAGACAAAATTATCCAAGTGATCATGTTTGAAGTTTTTCCATCAGAAGGGTGGTGCTTAGATTAACCAATTTTTATTATGGTTAGCCTTATCTGAAGGATATAAAACAGAATGTTCCTGAAGAATTAAAACATAAGACAATGCCAGGCAGCATAGTAGTTCATATTTCTCCTTTACAACATGTCTGTGATGTCCCATCTGCATGATCTTTTTAAAAATATCATTATTACTTGCGTGTGATTCTTAGAATCTTCTTCCTTTGTAATAAATTACAGTTAAGTAAAACAAATAAATATATTGTATTATTAATAAATATCTAATAATATCACCATCAGTATCACTATTTTTACCTAACACAATGTGTTTTACTATGCATCATACCACGATTGAATAAATATTCACTTTTTAATTGCTCAACAAATTCCACTTCATTGACAAATTAATTTATTTTCCCCTACAGATTTAATTTAGATCCTGAATGTAAATGTACTGATGATAGACTTTGGGAAGCTCTAGAAATTGCTCAGCTCAAGAATATGGTCAAGTCACTTCCAGGAGGCCTGGGTATGTCTTTGAACACTCCAATTTTGTGTCTCTGTGTGTTTTTTTTAAACAAACATTTATTACATTTGTAATCTGTTCATTTGTAGTGAGTTCATCTGTACATTTATAGTAGGCTCATTAGAGTACCATGGAATTATCCTCATTACACTATCACTTTATACAAGGTTTTTTTGGTCTTTGTTCTTCAGAAGTTAAATCACTTGGAATAATGTCCAAGATGACCTATTTTATACCAAAAGATCTTGCTTCAGAGAATTATAACAAGGTTCTTGTGTATATATTCTAAGCACATTTTAAGGGAAAAAAATTACCTGAAAATGCTAACCTATACATTTTCCCCATGCTCACCAAAAGCCTGTCAAATGTAGGCATGTAACGCTTTAAATTAGTCTTCCCTGTGCATATAATACACAATATTAATTACTTTTACTGAATGGTCCATTAAGTATTGAAGTGTTCATGAAGTGAGTAGAATTGTGTAGAAGGAAATAACCTTCCATCTAGGCAGGCTTTTATTTTGCTATTGGAAGTATACTAGTTTTCAATAAATTTTACTCTAATATCAAAAATATATATAATTTACATCATATCACACTAGCCTGTGTGATAAGTCACTTAACCTTTGTTTCAGTTTATTCATTTGTAAAATGGGAATAATAATAGCACCTACCTCCCAGGGTTTTTGTGAAAATCAAATGAGATAATATTTGTCAAATGTCAGCACCTGACACATTGTAGATGTAATGTAAATGCAAGCTAGTATTATTATCAGGATACTTTTGTTTTGGCTTTACTGTGCCAAGGGCTTGAATTGTATGACTTTCCAGATTCAATTAAAAACATTATCTCTACCTACTGTGTGAAGAGCACTGTAGGGACTGAGTAAGACAGAGTTTAGTAAGTAGAGATATGTCTTTTGGGATGTTCACAGGGTAAGTCTTAATTATGTTCCAAAAATAATAAGCATACAAAGTTTTGTAGCTAAGTAGAGAGAACAAGATGTATCTTTTAATTAATTTCCAAAAACAACTGCCACCAGCATTGCAGAGCAGATTGTTATTATATTTCCTTGTGACTTCCTTGGTCAAGAAGAATGGGTTTGCCAGTCCAAAGTCCTAAAGGAAAATAGGGATGGGGAGAGTGGGTCTGGGGGTTTAAGACTTTCAGACTTACAGATTAGTTTGTGGGTGCCCATTTGGGTTGTGATACACTAGTCTTGGATTGAGAGTATTACCCTAATGGTAGGGTAATGTTTTTCTTACATGCTTATTCGGTCTTCTTTTGGTCCTTAACTGCTTCAGGCGGAGAAGGGAGCATTTGAAAGGGCTCTTTGCTAAAAGGAAGAGCACATCACATTCCTAATTTCATTGCCATTCAGAGTCACTGAGAGTACGAGAGAGGAGGTGAAGAGAAAAAGGAATCTTTCTCCCTATATCATTCATTCTAGGGAGAACAGTTCCCAGGAACATTTATAGATAATACATGTGTTAATACAGCATTTCTTCTTTAATTTAATGACCTGATTGGTTATTTCAAGATAAATATATTTTATTATCCAAGTTGATTACTCCTTCTGCCCTCTACCTTCAATTACAGTTAGAAACTATCGATCAGGATGGGTACCGTTTAGATTGTGATCTACCTGATTCTATTAATCACATTCTGGGCTCTTTCCAGGAAATGGAGTCCAGATTCTCAGGTTCTCTGAATTCTGAATTCCAAACACTGATTTGCCAGAAAACACCTCTAACTTCAGCCTGAATATCTAGTACAAATGCACAAGCATTATCTGGTATACAAGAATAGTGACATGATAGTCTTTAGTTAACAAAGGTAACTAAGAATGAATCTGGACTAGATGCCTCAACAAGTAATCGATGGTAACTGATGTTCTTGCCAATTATATCTAAAGTAATAAAGTCCGCACCTGTTAAGTTAAATGTGCCTTCTGGTTGCTTAATCATTTTCGGTTGTGTCCAGCTCTTTGTGACCCCTTTTGGGGAGTTTTCTTAGTAAAGATACTGAAGTGGTTTGCCATTTCCATTTCCACTCATTTTACAGATTAGGAAACTGAGGCAAACAGGGTTAAATGACTTGCCCAGAATCATGCATCTAGGAAGTATCTGAGGTCATATTTGAACTCAGGTCTTTTCTGAATCCAGGCCTAACACTCTATCCACTATGGCATGTACCTATGTGCTTTTTGTTTTTAAGTCTTTTTAGTTGTATCCAACTCTTTGTTAGATACACCCTATCTGGGGTTTTCTTGGCAAAGATATTAGAGCGGTTTGCCATTTCCTTTTTGCTCATTCTACAGAAGAGGAAACTGGGGCAGAAGTAAGTGACTTACCCAGGGTCACATAGCTAGTAAGTGTATGAAACCAGACTTGAATTCAGGAAGATAAGCCTTCCTGACTCGAGTTCCAGGGCTCTGTTACTGCACCACCTAGCTGCCCTTGCCCATGTATCTTACCTGGTAGTAAAAATCATTTGTTTGTGTCAAAGGGGCCTTATCCAAGGCAGATGGATATTTTTTCAATTCTAATTTAGTTGAGAGGAAAATACATCCCATTTTTGAGTGCTAATTAGGTTGTCTCCGTTGTGAGCAAAAGCTGGAATAACTTAAGAGATATCATGTCATGGAAAAAAGATTGGTGGTGAATTTTAGGTATACTCTCCAAGAGGTTATCCTAAAGGCTTCTCAATACTTCTTTTGATCTTTCCTCTGAGGTCCCAGCCAGCCAAACTTAAGGATTGGTGTGCAGGTAAACATTAACCTACTGCATGCCCATTTCCTATTTTTTCCCTTCGATACTAAGAGATCTACATGAACAGCAGGGTACACAGTCACTTACACCATTATGGCCCTGTCCTTCATTTATATGTAAGTGGTAGGTAGGGAATAGATAGGCCTAATGAATACTTCTGTGTTCACAATGATACTTTCAATAATACCCACTTTGCGAAATGTCAATGCAAAATTATAGGAAAGGAATGTATTGAAAGGGCAATAGTATGTTATAACAGAAAGAGCCTAACACCTTAGGTTTTAGTCTGCTACTCACTAGCAGGATATCTTTAGGCAAGCCATTTCTGGGACTCCGTTTCCCTATCTGTTAAATGTTATTTGAACTACAATAACTCCAAGGTCACTTCCAGCCTTAGAAATATATGATTCAATGATAATATGATTCTGTCCCCAGCAAATTTACTTAGTATAAGAGTAATAAGTATTTATTAAGTACTGTGCTTGGTGTTAAGGATAAAAATACAAAGCTGAGACAACCCCTGCCCTCAAGGATTTTGCCTTCTACTGGGAAAGACACAACCCACTTTTGCCAAAATTGAGATAATCCAAAGTTTTTCTGCCTCGTCCAAGCTCCCTCATTACTGTCTCCAAAAATAATAAAATCATCTGTTACTGGAAACAGTCCAAATTGTACTTTGCCTCTGGAAAACAACATTGTCAGTGGCCTGTGTGTAATCTTGGGACACAGTGGCTGCCTCCCAACACGTCCTACTATTTTGTTCATGGAAATTTTCAGTTGTACTTCTCTGATATGGACCTTACTTCTTCTTATCTAGATGCGGTTGTCACTGAAGGTGGAGAAAATTTTAGTGTGGGACAAAGGCAGCTTTTCTGCCTTGCCAGAGCCTTCGTGCGAAAGAGCAGCATTCTCATCATGGATGAAGCAACGGCTTCGATTGATATGGCTACAGTGAGTGAATAGCTCTAGTTTTTAGAGTTGATTGATTAACTATTGATTGAGGGAATGTAATGTATATGAGGACCTGAGCTTCTTAAAGTCCAGGTGGTTGGCCTAGATTATTGGTCTATGTAAAACACACACACACACACACACACACACACACACACAAAACTTTATACATATATATATTTATACATACATATATAGGTATATTGTGCATGTATACATATATACATATACACAAACACACACATACATACACACACACACACATATATATATGAGTATTTACTAATGCAGATTTGAAACTATTCTGCAACATGTAGTACTAGAGAGTTGCCTGAGAAGTTTAAGTGACAGACAGCATGTATCAGAGGTGAGATTGAATTTCAGATGATGAGGCCAACTTCCTATCAACTTAACCATGTCGCTACACACACACACACACACACACACACACACACACACACACACACACCCCTAACTAATATAACTTCTTGGGAGTTTCCATTATGTACCCTTTAGAATTATACAGATTAGATGAAGAACCCCTTTCAGAAAACTCACAATGTAATAGGGTGGAACTATCTTGTGTGTTTACTGTATGTATATATGTAATTTATTAGCAATCAATGCATAGTATATTATTCTAAAATAATTTTTCATTTCCTTTGACAAGAATAAGCAACCTTTAAAAATTGAAGTCTGGGCTGTGGGATTCCAAATGAGCATTGGCCTATTAGCCAATTTTCTGGATTAGCACAAAAATAACTAAAACTGTTTAATGTCTTTATATGGCAACAGTGCTTATTTGGATTCACGATTTTCTGTTTTACATATTTGTGTGGTGTTTTATATTCAGTGACACACACGTACACACACTCTCTATTTCTAAAATCAATGTAGGATCACTAAAGGACAGCCCTTCCTAATTACATTCATTCAAAAGATAGCTGCAGAAAAAAATAACAGAGCTCATTCAATAGTAACTTGAGCAAACTATAGCAAAGTATTCAATATATCTATCTCTCAGATACCCCCAGCTCCAGATTCTCCTCCTATAAATCTTAAACACAACCTTTAGAACTTCATGAAACAATAGGTTTGCTTACAATACCCTCTTCATCTCTGAACTTGGAAAACAAGAAACAAACACAAAATTTCCAGGCATCCTCAAGCAGTGGAGAAAGTACTATTTCATACTCACTTGCTAGCTTCATATCATTTTTATCTGTTTATTAAATACTGTCCACTAAAGACTAGCCAACACAGCTTAGTTCATTACTATGTGTATTTGGGGAAAACACGCATGCATACGAAATAACAAATTGCTCTAAAATATTCTGTGATTGAACTATTTCACAAATCCTTAAACTGGATGACCAAGCTATTCCAGACTGATGAAGCCGAGAATACTGAGCTGCTTGCTCGTGTGTATCTCCTTAGAGGATAAAGAAAGAAGAAATGGGATCAAATGGCAGTAAGAGAGGTTTAGATCAGAAGAATAAAATGTCTTCACTGGAAGATTTCTTAATTGCTGAAGCAGTCTTCTAAGAAAGATGCAGAATTTTGATCCATGGAAATTTTTAGGGTTATGTGGGAAAGTCAGCCAAACCTCAAACTAAAGAAAATAAGGAATAAAAATAATTCCCTTGCAGAAATGTTGACCATCGCTTACCCCTAGGCCTATCTATAAATATATAAGAAAAATAGGAGAGAAATTGGGGGAATGAAAGAATAAAGAAGAAAAAAGAAGATAAAGGGGAATTCTGGATAAATTGCTTTTGTTTAGGAATGGGGAAAATAGAACTAAACCCACTAAAGAAGCAGGAGCTACAAATGCTAAGTCTGGATCTTACTTTCCTCATTTCTAAAATGGAGTTCTTCCAGTTAGAATTTTAAGGATTAGTTTAGGGGGTTGAAAATGGTGACTTTAGAGCAGAAATGCTTAATTAGGTATCTATGAACTTAAAAAAATATATATATATACATGTGTACATGTACATATGTGCATATATATTTATATTTGACAGCAGTATTTAAATAGAATTGGCTTCTTTTGTAATCCTATGTATTTGATTTTATGCACTTAAAAGCATTCTGAGAAGGGATCCTTAGGCTTTAAGATGAGGAAAGGCATCCATGACACAAAAAATGGGTAAGAACCCTTACCTTAAAACCTTTAGCCATTTCCTTCCCACCGTTGATGGAAGACAGCATCATATAATAAAAAGAGTTGTGTATTTAGAATTCAATTCCAGTTGCTGTCACTAACCCATGTGACTTCAAATAGGTCGTTCAGCTTCTTAGAGCCTCATTTTCCTCATCTGTAAAAAAGTATTTGGTTGGATTAGAAGACTTCTAAATTGTCTTTCAACTCTAAACGTCGAGTTCTTTAGGCACTATTTTAGTATATTGACAATCAGATTTCATAATTCTACTTTTTTCATGGGATAAAGAAACTATACCACATTAAAGATGCCACTATTGGAGATATAGGTTCATTTATCTTAGTATAGTGGTTGTTTTGATTTTTTACATATTTTAAATTTAACCATTTCACGATTATTTGATTTCACCTTCTTCTTAGGTGTTTGATCTATTTCCTTACTTGTAGGAATTTTCACATGATAGGCCAGTTAAAATTACTTTGACTGCTGGCAAAATACTAGAAAAACCATCTCATTAAAGAGCTGTTTTGAGAGTGTTTAGGGAAAGAAGGAGTGATGATCATTTCATCAAGAACAAGCCATGCCAAGATAACTTTACTTTCTTTTTTGATCTGGTCACTAGAATGGTAATTGTACTGTATATAAAGTTATAGACCTATAATTTAAAAAGGCATTTGACAGAATTCTTCAGGATGTCTTTGTAGACACACTAAAGAAATGTGGGCTAACTGATATGATATTTACAAGGATTTGGACATGATTGAATAACTAGACCCAAAGGATGACAATTAATGAATTGATCTCAGCTAGAAAGGGCTTCTAGTGCAGTGCTATAGGAATGGATCCTTCTAAATCTAATCAAAATGACTTTAAAATAAAGGGTAGGGAAAACTGTCTGTAAAACCTTCACACTAGAAACCATGGAGTAGCTACAGTATAGGAAGAAGAACAGTGTGTAAGACACCTAGAATTTCACGGAGGACAAAATAGAAAGAGCCATAAGTAAAACCCAGGGTGCCAAATAGCCATAGACAAATACAGACAAACACTTTAGGCAGCAAACAAAAGAAAGCAAGGATTCTAATAGATGGAGGCAAATTGACTTCAAAGATCTAACTTGGTAGGATGAAATTCATGAAGAGGTAAAAGGAAAGAGGTGGGTAATATATTTTATTGTATTACATGATATATATCATCTCAATAAAACATTCTACAGAACATATTTATACATTATATACAAATATTACAAAATATTTTACATCAAAACAATATGTAGCACTTCTTTGAAGATTCCAAGAATTAGAGCAAGGAAGCAGAGTGTAGAGTATTTCAGTGAAGAGCAATAGAGAGGAAAAGTAGAAGTGATTTTTCACGTGGGCTTATACTACATATCATTTGGACAAGAATATTTTTAAAATGATCATAAAACAGGTTAATAAGTCTAGCGTGCCAGAAGATTGGAGGAGAAATGGGGACTTCAATTATCCAGGCGTCTGCTGGCGCTCTCACTCTGTCAAAAGCAACTAATAAAGGTCTTGTTTTGCCTTTAATGATAATTCTATCCTTCAAAAGGTAGAGGAATCAACAAGAAGGTATTTTATTATGAATTTGGTTCTCACCAACAAGGAGAAGGAGGACAAAATTATGCACCCCTTAGGGGTTTAGGGGAGAAAGAAGTGCCCATTCTTTATAAAGGTTTGTGATTGAAAAGGAGAGGCAAACCAGGTGTAATTAGGGATATATCCTAGATTTGAGGAAAGCAGATGTCAAAGATTAGAGGAAGAATCAATGAACTAAAATTCTATAGGGAAAGTCAGCCCAGGAGGAATGGCTAAATCTCAAGAATGAGATTCTGAAGACACAAAGAGAAGCAATTCAAATGAAAAGGAAAAATAGAAGTTGTCTATATAGACTGATGTATATGCATACAGAAATTACCAATTAACTTGGTTTTTTATGATATGTATAGCCTCCCCTCTAAAAAAAAAAAAGAACTTAATAAGAATCTCATAATGACCAACATTAGCCCTAAAGAAGATTTGAAATAATGCATCTTGTAAATGTGTGTGTGGTGGAGGGGGAAGGGAGGGACCCCATGAGTGTAGAATATTACATACACTGTCAGATACAGCTGATTCATGTATTGGTTTTCCTAAGCAGCCTCCATTCCCTTTTCTTTTTAAATTCTTAGTTAGAAGGAATGATGCTGGGGAGGAGAGGTAAGACATATATAACAGGGAATAAAAATGAATAAAACGTTGATTTAATTTGATATTTTTAAAGAGTAAAAGAAGATAAATCAAGAGCAGGTAACAAAAAGTGGACAGAATGTGGAACCGTCCTATTAAAACTGTGTCGAGTTACAAAGTCCAGAATGACATGAGGTTAATGAAGGACCACAGAAATGGATGTTTTTAAAGCTATAATGAGGAGAAACTAAGGACAACAAAAAGTAGTTTTTCCTCTTAGCTTAATTGGCATGAAAAGGGAGAAAATGAGCAACTTCTGGCACTTTTGTTTTACAGGAAAATATTTTGCAAAAAGTGGTAATGACAGCCTTTGCAGATCGCACAGTTGTAACAATTGCCGTAAGTATGAGAGACATTGTTAATATGAACTTCTTCAGTTCTTTGTTCCTATATCTGGTCATCTTTCTTCAGCTTTGAATGATTAAAATACATTTATATATTTAATTAGTTATCCCACTAACAGTTATTGCATATGTGCAATAGTGAGAAAGAGAGAAAATCCTCTACAGCTTAGAAATATTTTTATCAACATTTCCAAACTACATTTGGGTACCTCAGTTGGAAATTAAGCTAAGACCTAATGCTATAGAATCCAGAGGAACTCATCTAATGTTTACACATTTAATCCCACTCTTTTGAAGTCTAAGGCTCTCTTCCCTAGTACAGATGTTTGTTCATATGGAATAATTCTGTCCTTCAACACATGTCTCAGTTGCTTTCCCAGGAGCATAATCTGGTGGTCTGAGCAGCAGTTTAGGAATGAGGATTCCTAAATTTGATTGCCAACTCTGCTACTGGCTTTCTGCACCTAATATAAGTGCTTTTATTGATACATCTGGGGAAAAATAGTCACTGTCCTACCTTGCAGTACAGTTAGAAATTTTGGAAAGTGCTATGGCCATGTCGTCATTTTTATGTTTGTACCTTCATCTCAGGACTTTTGTGTAATTTATTCTACTTCCTACTTAATATAATCTGACTCTTTTCCCCTTTACTGTCTGTTGGGAAAATTCTTGCTTGGATTCAACCTTACCACTCAACAATAGGCATCTTTCAATAAGCCAACTGCACATTTTCCCTCCTGCTGACTCTTCCTCTTCTTCTTTCTGTTCTTTTCTCTCTAGCATCGCGTGTCTTCTATTATGGATGCAGGCCTTGTTTTAGTCTTTTCTGAGGGTATTTTAGTGGAATGTGATTCTGTTCCAAACTTGCTTGCTCACAAGAATGGCCTCTTTTCCACTTTGGTGATGACCAACAAATAGACCATCAAAATCTACTCAGCGTACAAAGCACCTCATTCTCTGGTAGTTACTTCACCAGCTTCTGTACCATAATGGCTGTATGCAAAGGTGTGGGAATGCAGTGGGGAGGGTGGCTTGCCACAGGTCTATGTTACCCAAAAGAAAAAATTGCCCTGAATGGGGTAAATTTATATTATTTAAATTATGCATATATACATAAACATATGTGTATTATCATAAATGGAGTAAAATAATGATTTCATATATGCACATCAAAAGTGAATCTATTGCCACAAGGTTCATTTTTCATCTAAAGCAGAGGTTCCCAAAGTGGGCAATACCACCCCCTGGTGGGGGCACTGAAATGATCCAGGGGGCAGTAGTAGCCTCAGGTGCAATTGGGGGGCATTGAATAAAAATAAGGGAGTGGTAGAGGAATAAAGAAAGAAGAGAAGATAAAATTTTGAAAAACCTTTTGTACATGTTTCATCTGTTGTGTAACAGAGTGAAAGCTGTAGTGATTACATTATTTTCCAAATAAACACACAAAATGCAAGTTATAACCTATTAGTGATCAAGTCTGCCAACAGGTCTTAACGAGCAAGTGTGGGCAGGTGAGCATGTAGCATATTGTCAGGAAGTCCAGTATGCATGGGCAGGAATATATGTGTGTAATGACTTGTTTACGACATGATACTTTACAGTTATATAATGCAATATTGCATCATCAAAATTTCAGTGCAGAAAAAATACCTACAAGTTTACAATAAATTATTAAATTTAAGATATGTTATTTTAAAAATATATTATTTTTAAATGACACAATTTTTTTTAAAAGTTGAAGGGTTATAGGAGGCACTGAGTAATTTTTAAAGGGGGTGGTAGGCCAAATAAGTTTGGGAACCTCTGATCTAAAGGGCCAGTTTCAGTGTTTCTCAGTGTGTTCCTTATGTGCTTATAAGTACTATGTCATTCATGTTTCTTGCTTGCTTTTGGAGAATGCATGATTTATTGAAATTGGTTTTGTGTGGTTTAAAGTCTAGAAAAGATAACTGGCCCAATTTGACTCTGTGTAATTAGAGGGGAAGCTGAGAAAGGGCATGTGGGAAAGATGGACGAAGAAAAAGACAAATCCTTTTAAGACTACACCTTACGTAAATTAGGAGAGAAATGTTCTCCACCAAGGTTGATAAAGACACAATTGTGAAGTAAAGGTTTTCTTTTGCACCCTGCCCCCCTTACCTGATTTTCTGTACTCTTTCAGTGCCCTCTTCTATCTTATTTATCCTAGATACCTAATGAGCTGAAAATGAGATAATATATTTGCAAAACATTTTGCAAACCTTAAAATATTATATAAATGTTGCTATTGTTGTTGTTGTTGAATGATGATGATTGGAAGGATCATCTAATAAATTCACTGGTACCACTTAAATCAAACCATGTGAGCAACCATCTACTCTGTATTTTGCAAAACTGACCATGATTTCCATTATGCATAGAATGTGGGGCTACTGCATAACTTGGCATGGTGTGTTATTGGATGATTAACTAGACATGAATTGGTATAGAAGGGAACATTATATCTTTTGCCTGATTTTTGCTCCTCTCTTATACTGTCAATACTTCCTCATTACTCTATCCATGTATCTCTTTAACCACCTTCCTTTCTGCAACACACTTGGAAGTTAAGGTACCATTTACTTAATAGAAATCTTTTTTTTTTCAACTGTGGATCTTGCTGCAAGAGAGAATTATGGTTGGAGCCAAAGGTCAGACAGTCTCCCCTTTGAAGGTCTAGAAAAAGCCTTTGTAATAGGGAGGAATTTGAATTTGCCATTTGCCATTTGTTTTTATTTCTATGATAGTGGTATCTGTTTTTTTTCTCTTGACTGAGAACCTTTCTGTTGATTTTGTTGGATAACCTAGAAAATTATATGAAAGTCTTAAGAAGGCCTTTTTTGTAACCAGTAACTCTCGAGTACTGAAGTATTAAGTGTAAATCACTTACTAAATTGGATTATTTCCATTGGTGATTAGGTTAATTCCCTGGGAAAGAATTAGGAATTTCATCAACATTATTACCACTGACAGCATTTTGTAAAAATAATAATAATGATTTGGATAATCAGATGAAACTAAGCCACATTTGCTTCTTTGGCTAAAGTTTCTAGCTTTTTGTTCTTCATTTTTATATAAACACAATTTTAGTGTAGCAAGCCAATGTTTATGACAGTCTATTTATGGATTTGGAGGACTACTTGTTTCTCTCAGTGAATGGTTGAATTATTTTTTTTAATATCAATTGCTAAGAAAATGGAAGAATTAGGGTTTAGTTTAGTTTTTGATTAAAGTGTACAAAAGTTTACATTAAATCTTACACAGTCCATTAAGTCTATTTTTGACACAGACATAAGGGGCTGAGCTTATTCAAAGAAAAGTCCTTATAAAAGGGAAAGCAACTCACTCTCTCCTCCTCAAGGGTGCACTTAAAATATACTGATTGTGGAGGTGGCTAGGTGGTGCAATAAGTAGAGCACAGGCCCTGGAGTCAGGAAGACCTGAGTTCAAATCCGACCTCAGACACTTAACACTTACTAGCCATGTGTCCTTGGACAAGTCACTTAACCCCAATTGCCCTCCAAAAAAAAAGGCCAAAAAGAATATACTGATTGTGTCTATTCAAAGATAATACTGTTTATGATAGTACTACCAATGCATAGATTAAAAAATCAATGAGCAACTTCTAATTCCTGTCACATTCCATGAGTATAATCTGTTCTCCTAGGGACAACTATAGTATCTTGCTTAGACACTGGAAGTGGCCTCAACAAACTTCTCATTGCTGAGAAGCCTCAACAGAGTTTTAAGGGTTGAGGTAGTAAAGGCACTACAAGAAGACATTAAGAAATACTAGTGTACTTCAAGGTATAGAATGACAGATGCACATGTAGTAGGGCCCCCTTCAGAGTTTGGTTAATTGTAAGATGGAAAGGGTTACTCCATAGCTCTCCCAACATTCACCACTAACAGGTATCACCACCACCACCCCAGTCTTTGTGAGGGAATCAGAAGGTTGAGAAAGGTGAGATTTTCCACTGATACTCTTGTCTAACAATCATAATTGCTTCAAACTAGGCACTCCAACTGCATACAGGTAGTACCCTCAAAAGTCTTTTACTGGCATTTATTAGCTTTCCATAATACTTTAAATTGTGACCTGGCCCACTGGTATCAGTTGGATCTAAATAAGGAAGGTAGGTGAGATACAGAATTATGCAGTAGAATAACACTGAAAGGTAGCCAGAGTGTGACTTCTGGAGGTCTACCTTGGGTTGCCAATGTATGTAGAGAATATCCTTTCTCTTCATAACAGGCTTTCAATCCACCAACCCTACCCACCATTTTGCTGCCTCTGTCCTAAGTGGCACTCTCTCTGAGTATCCTGTTCTTTCCTTGGTGACTGCCTTCTTCCACAGGTACAGCTGCCTTCCTCTAACCTGCCTCTTTCCTAGAAGGGAAGTTGTAGAGAAGTACCATCTGTGTCAGAGTGGATAGAGCTGTACCCTGGGGAAAAGACTGTTCCCTGTCCCAGGACAATTTTACCATACTAGGTGTCCATCGTAGACATCAGAATTCCAGCTTAGATCTCTGAACATTGATCTGCCATAGCACCTCATTCATTCATTCAATAAATAGCTAGTGAACTAGTTCACTTGATTTTCTATCACATCATGATAAAAACAAACTGTAGAGATTTTATGTCATAATCTAAGTCAAATTCTGACTTCTTCATATCTATAGCCCTTAGTAGCCAAGATTTAGAAACCTGCAAGTAAATGCTACCTCATTGTATGAAAAAGCTAATTTACCTTCTGCATTTCTTCACTTCTGCCCTAAGAATAATGAATTTTTTGATAATCTGTCTAAAATATTTCATTTTTAAACTCTTAATTTATGCTCATGAAAGATTATAGTGATAATATATTATTGGGTTTGTCTTCTCCCCACACAGCATCGGGTTCACACTATCCTGACAGCAGATCTGGTCATTGTGATGAGAAGAGGGAATATTTTAGAATACGACACCCCAGAGAGCCTCTTGGCTCAGGAAGATGGCGTATTTGCTTCTTTTGTTCGAGCAGACATGTGAAAGGTTGCCTGGATATAATTTACACTGTTAAAGCAAAATGTAACAACTATTTTCTGTTTAATGGAGTATCTTTCCTAGTCTTTGGAAAAAAAGTGCCATTTTAGCTTTTTTCAATTTGTAGCTTAGGAAGAGTCCTTCCCATATGAATGACATTTTTAAAATTATTAAACTATCACTTCACCAAAGAGCATACACATGTTCCCAGCACTAACTTTCCTAATGTTTTTTGTTTCTGCCAGGTATTAATTATGTATTGTTTTACTGCCAATAAAGTAATGATTAGAAGGCCTTAACTCTGAGAATGGCAGATTATATTGGAATGGCCAGGCTGCTTATGAGGGTAGGGATACAAAGCCATACTTTGTTTGATCTGACCTCAAGTTTTTTAGTTATTTACAGTGTATGCTCAGCAACATAACCATTTTATTTGTATTAATATATTTTCATAAACACTCATCACAAAACAGTCACATGTTGTATGGATGTCTTCTGAAGGTTAAGGGAGAAAAAAAGAATTCACTCTCTATATGTTGTACTTTTACCACAATCCTTAACTATAAGAATAGCTCTAGTCTTAAGTCTCTGTCTCTTGTTTTGTCCTGTTAGAAATAAAATCATCAAACTTCTAGTAAATATTAAATCACACTCTAATTTAGCAGTTCTTATTCAAACTACTGAAGGATTTGAAAAACAATACTCAAGCTTTCATCTTAGCCAAAAGAGAGTTCAATAGGCCAAGAATACTTTCTTCTGTAGGTTTCTTGAGGTTAGGTACCTCGTCTTAATCATCTGTATATTCCCCCATATCCGCTAGAATAGTTCCTCACACTTAGTACATGTTTAATAAGTGTTTGTTGGACAAGCGAATTTTACCCTATAGAACTAGAAGTCACAAGTTCATATGTTAACTAGGGTAAAAGGAAATCCTTATTCATTCAGTGATTGACCAGTTATATACTCTGCATGTTATACCCTCTCATCTGTGAGCCCCAGAGCATGAACTTAGATTTGAAGCATTTTCTGGGTACCCACTTAAAGGCATAGCTCATGACTCTTAATCAGTGTGTTTATTTTTCCAGATAGGCAGATGCCACATTAGCTCAAAACAAAATATATTTAATCAAACTGAGATAAGAAAAAGTCCTCTTAAGCACACATAGGGCATGTTCTTCTACAGATGTTCCATACCTGCAAAGAACAGGTTTGGGGGATGGCACACCTACCTACATAGCTAGGAATCTTTCGTGGAGAGCACACTATTAATGATCCAGATGTCAAGGACACACGCATAGCTGGGACAACTGACACTTTCACTACTGAAGAGTACAGATGTCATCTAGTGATGTTATTACTCAGCTTTCTGCTAGGTATCACATTACTGGGCTGGATGTCACATCTTCACTTTGTATATCAGGCAGGAACAAAACCTCATTGGTACTCTTGTTTACTTCTCAGCAAAGAAGTGCTCTAAGTATAAATATATAGACTACATCCTAGTCTTCCCATTTGGGACTCAGAGCATTGAAATTTTCTATAGTGTCAATATATTCAAAATTCAAACATACTTGTTAAACATATTTGCCATAGTTATTTGTGTTTAGTCTAAGTGGAATTTGTTTGTTCTACATAGAATTGTCTAATGATGCTGACAGTACTTTGGCTCATCTTGTCCAACTTTCATTTTAATGAGTATGTGAAAAATGTATAAAAATGTTTTACCACTTTTGCTACATGCATAATGTTTTTCTCTTGTTGAAACCTAAAAGCATAAGATGAAATATAATAAAACCCGATTTAAATAGGCTTTCTGTTAGTCAGGAGTTTTCTTGTATAATTCTGTACACGTCTAATACAGAGATAATTCTTGTAAGCACTTGTCTGACTTTTCATGACCCCATTTGGGGTTTTCTTGGGGTTGGCAAAGATACTGGAGTGGTTTGCCATTTTCTTCTCCAGCTTATTTTACAGATGAGGAACTGAGACAAACAGGGTTAAGTGATTTTCCTTTCTCACATTCCTAGAGGCTGAATAGAATTAAATTAACCACCTATAATCCAGCTTTGTAAATATTTTCCTAAAATCTACTAGCCCCATAAAAGTTTCACTGAAAAAAAAACAGCTGATTTGGTTCACTTCTTGGCTCCCTGGCAATGTCTCTTTCCCCCAGGTTGTATCTTCTAAGAAAGAACAGGATGGCATACATTCATTCAACAAATATTTATTATACATACTGTGTAAAGAGCACTGTTAGGGGCAGTAGGGAGAGTCAAAGGTTATATAAGGCACAATCCCTACGATCATGGAATTTTCAGTCTAGAAACCTGTATTACTGTCTGTGATACAAACTGTATTTGTATACACGTTGTAATCCCCTCTGATAATATGATGTCATGCCACAAAGTGCTAGCACAACCATCACAAAATCAATTTGAAGTTAAATTAATTTGAGCATCATCTTTACTGGTCTACCACTTTAATGGTTGTCAGCATTACTTGTAATTGTTAATCATTGAAGCTGAATGGATACCCACATCTTTACAAAGCTACCATGAATGGATAAAAATTATTTTTATTTTATTTAGTTGGATTAGTGTTTTATTTTGTTATATTATTTCTTAAGTATAAACAAGTGAGTCCTTAAAGGAAAAGAATAAAACTTTTTCCTAAATATAAATACATATATACATAATATTTAAGTGAAAAAATCAACCACATCTATAATTTTCTTTAATGTTTGTAAAGAAAACAAAAGCACAAGTTCATGTATCTATGTAAGTATAATTGGTTTACTGTTACAAAAAGAAATTCTCAGAAATATGTTTTCTCTAGATTTGCTTTTACAAGTCAAATCATTCCTCCAATTCAACAACCATTTGTCAATCACCTGCTAAAATTATGAAGGCTTTAGAATTCCAGTTTGGGTATCATTTGAGTCTCTGAATCCATCTCATAGGAAAGCAGCATGGCATAATGGGAAGGTGACAGATTATGTGAGGAAACCAGATTCTGCCACTAGCTGTGTGACTATGGGTAACACATTCAAGTTCTCGGATTCAAGTTCTTCCCCAGTGATGTAATAAAGTTAATCACTTTTCAAAAGATGTGTCCATATGCCACTCTTATTTTACATATTAAAATATTCTTGCTTTATTCATAGGAGTGACTATTCTCTTATTTAGAATTTTGCTGGCTTTCAAAAGATTCTGAATTATTGCTGATACACCATTATTCTAGCTGTTGAAAGGGCATGTGGCTTTGCTTTTATTAGGTCCCTTTAGAGAACTACTTGCTTCATTAATTTTTTCTTCATAGATTTTGGAAGAAGATTCTACTAAGTGAAACAGTGACATCAATTCAATTCATCATTTTTCAAATCAAATAGTGTTTGCTCTGTTTTTCAGGATTTTTTAATTTGATTTTCTGGTTCTATCCCAATAAATCTCTTACTAGTTAATTTGTAACAGATACTTAATATTTTAGTACTGTGATGGATAGTAATATATCAATTGCCATAATAGCTCTCGATTAGGGTGAACTGTAGGTGTTTATTCTTGGCAAGACCCTATACCTGTTGGTGTAATACATAGCAGCCTAGTGAACACATCTTTCTATCACATTCAATGGTTTTGTCAGTAGACATTGTTGATAACAATTGTCCAAACTGTAAAAACTCCCTATAGCAGAAACCTTAGCCCTGACTCTTGGGAACCAATTGAATGACAGTGACCCTGAGGTATTACAGTATTCCTTGCTATTATACTGGTTGTTGGGGTGGTCCTTACTGAAGCTGGTACCCTATGAGCTCAGGCTGAATACTGGGATAAAACAGGACACTTGGAGATAATTCAGCAGTTAACAAATGGAGATTTACTAAGCCAAAGTGGGAAGATTATTTAGCGAGCACAGGCACTGAAGATATCTTGAGTTGATTCAGTTTGGCCACCTATTATTTTCCACTAATATCAGGAGTATCTGAAGGTCCTTTGGCTGATTTGTACTTTGGCAACAAGGAAGTGAAATCAACAGCCTAACCTTTAGAATCCTGAGCCACAATTTTCAAGGATAGTCTCAATACCCTTTAAGGAAAAACTAGCATAACTTGCCTGGGGAAAGTGGTTAGGATATTGCTCCCCCCAACAATAGTTGAACTACTTTTACTTTTTCCCTATCCTTCTCTCTTTTCACAGACAGACTTCTAAGACAGATTTTAGAGAAATCTAGGACAAAAGGCTATTCTCTTGTCAAATCTAGATCTCTCTAAGCACTTGCCAAACCAAAAAGACACGAGCAGATTAAAAAATAGCTATCTTCAGTTGAATTTACCTTTTTAGAACAATCCCATTCTTAGAACAACCATTACCATACTTTTCCCAGACCCTACCACATCTGAGCTTTTCTAGGCCTAACCAGAGTCTATCTAGTACATAACTACATAACATAACCTGTTTCACTTAATTCCTATATTCCCATATTCCTTCCTCAATTCCTATATTTCTGACCCATCTTTACCCATTTTCAGTTCAGATTTACTGCTCTCAAACCCTGGCCTGATCAAGCAAAACCTTGTATAGGCCTCTGGGCCTAATAAGCCAGCCTCAGGCACCTCAACAGCATCAATTCTCCGTTCTGGCTCCTAAATATTAACTTGCCAACAAGTAGATGGTTTCAGAAAAACCTGGGAAGACTTACCATGAACATTTTGTTTACCATGTTTGCCACTTTACCATGTAAAATGAAGTGAGCAGAGCCAGGAGAACATTATGCACATAAGGCTAATTAACAGGGAAAAACTTAGCTACTCTGATCAAGTCAATGATCCTAGACAATTCCAAGAGACCCATGATGATATCTATCCACCTCCAGAGAGAGAACTGATGAACTCTAAATGCAGATTGGAGCACACTTTTTTTACTTTATTTTTGTTGTCTTATTTTGTTTGTATTTTATTTTTGTAACATGGCTACTATGGAAATGTTTTGTATGATTTCAGATGTATAACTGATATCAAATTGCTTGTTTTACTAAGGAGGGGGGAGCCATAGGAGGGAGCGAACGAATATGGAATTCAATACTAAAAAGAATGATTGTTAAAAATTTTTACATGTAACTGGGAAATAGTTAATGAAATAAAGATGAAAAATTTTTACAATATTAATTTGCAGCATCTGTCTTCCAGATCTAACCTGGTCTTGAGACATCTATATTAACCCCAACTATTTTGGTGGCTAACTTAGCCAAAATACATTTGCTTTCAACATACAATAATGTGATCAGTAATAGCAATAGGACAATCCTTGCTACATTTAAGTCTCATTTTGTGCTTTCAGCCAGAGTTGGCAGTCTTCGATATCACAGAAGGAGCTGCCTTGGTTTAGTTATAAATGGCAAGAGCTTTTTCTTCATAACTCTACCTAAGGATATAGAGACACTGCACTTGTTTTTGTTTACACAACTGAATTAAGTGGTGTGTCATTGGTAAATTTACTATATCATTACAACTTTAGGTAACCATATGGTGACCAGTTATTCTGAGCAATTTTTATAGGTTGAATTCACACTTCATATGGGCATAGTATCAGAGATCTGCAGCTGGATGAAGCCACGAAGACTAACTCACCTAACCCCCTCATTTTTCACATGAGGAAACTGAGGTCCAAGAAATTTGACTAGTCCAAAGTCAAAAAGGTAGTAAGAGGTGAGATTTGAACTCAGGTCCTTTGATTCAACATAGTGTTCTTCCTACTGTACCATGCTTCCATGGCCTTCCATAGCTACAGAGTACCCAGTCTCCAAGACTGTCTGGACCTAATATAAGTCATACATCAGACTTGACCAGGATCATCTTTGGATAAGATAGTTGCCACCAGCTTGGTTTTGACTCCACCTTCATCATCACACCCCCATACTGGGTTCCCTCTGGTATGCTCCTCAAAGGAAAAAGTTCCATTTGTATACTGTCTTCCTCTACTAAATTATAAACTCCTTGATGGTATGTGGGGCACTATTCCCACTTACTTTCCACTAAGGGACCCATCTACTCTGGACCCAGCTACATGTCTAATCTCTAGTAAAAGGAATCAGGCTCCCTTTTCTCACACTTCTTGTCTCCTTATCCTCCCTTTAAATTGTATAAGCATTTTGATAGGGATATAAGTAATTTATAAAGATTAGATTTTGTATCATTTTTGGTTCTCTTTATAGGAGCTGAGTGAGAATGAAGATATTAAAAAATAATCAATGTACAATGTAAGCCAAATGTAGGGCAAGTATTACACACAAAAAGGCTAAAATACCCCAAAAAACAGACAGTGCACATTGACAAAAAGATTTAAAACAGGATTCAGTAACTTAATTTATAACTACAGTTATACGCTCCTAAAAAGTTGATAACAAGTAGTAGTAGTAGTAGTAGTAGTAGTAGTAGTAGTAGAACTGCCACCACCACTACCACCATTAGTTTTTGCATGCTAGATACTTTGTGTTATTTACATTGGTGGATACATGTACAAAGCTTTAACTTTCCTTCTTCCTTTTCAATTTAAAATACTTTTGCTTAGATTTGCAAAACCCCAAGAAAATACCTTCTTAATATCTCTCATTTTGGGGACATCTAGGTGGTGCAGTGAATAGAGCATGGGCCCTAGAGTCAGGGGAACCTGAGTTCAAATGTAATTCAGACACTTGACACCAACTAGCTGTGTTACCATGGGCAAGTCACTTAACCCCAATTGCCTTGCCTTCCCCCAACCAAAAAAAATCTCTCATTTGGTATATTTCATACACAGCCAGGAAATTTTCATTTTTATATTTCAAACTGAGGTCTAAACATCAAATACCATTCTTAGAGATCATTTTCTTTATCTTCTATTTCTTAAATGTTATTTTCACTTTTGTATCCCTTACCTTTAATGGGTAGCAGTGGTAAACACATACACAAACACACACTCACAACACACGCAACACCTGCATCTCTATGGTCTTCAGTTTCTTATCAATATTCTTGGGGAAAAAAATTTAGGTTACCTCTGGTAGCATCATTTGTATTCAGGTAAATCATCACAAGTGAGTGTTAGCCATCTATTTTGACTAGTTTTGGGAATCCTCTGTCTTGGATGTGTAATGGGAGCCATTTATAGAACTGACCAGGGGTGGAACCAAGATGGTGGAGTAGAAACAGTACTTCCAAGGTGCTCTTCCCCCACACCACTTCCAAACCATGTAAAAGGGGACTCTGAACAACTGGAGCCCCAGCACCCACAGAACGACACAGAGAAGCTAACCTCCTGCTGCGGACAGCCCAGCAGCCCTGCAGGGAGTGGCCAGCACAGCACTCTGGGAGCCAAAAGTGCAGAGCGCAGGGAGCCAAACCCAGGTCTGAGTGAGCTGCGGTTTTAGCCCCAGGGCGGCCAGGCCAGCAGTCAGCCAGAGGGACCCAGAACACCAGCAGCTGTGGTGATTCCAGAATTATCTACACAGCTATGCCTAGGACAAAGTGAGAGGTTAGTGCCCTGATGGACTTTGGGACCAGTATGTGGGGAACGCATTGGCTTCCTCCCACGGGGGCTAGAAGCCGCTGAGGAGACATGGCACACTCGCCATTTTGCAGCTCCAGTGGCAGCTTCAGCTCCTGGCCTGCGAACTGTAGGGAGATCCAGTGATCAGTCTTGGGAGGTAATTGCTCTTGCTTTAACCTGTTTGCATCTGGATTGTGATCTGAGGGGGAGGTCTGGGGTGGATATCCAACTTGCCAGAACTGGAAGTTGTGAAGACTCCAACTTTGGGACTGAAGCTCCCCTGTCTGGTGGCAGAGTCCTACTGTGACAAAAAGCCCAAAAGTCAAGTAATTAAGTGTCAACATGCCTAGGCAAAGGAAAAAAATAAGCAGAAAAATGCAACATTACACTCCTATTTGGGGGGCAAAGAGGATCAAAGCATGGAACAGGAGGAGGACGGTGAGGTCAGAAATCCTACTCCAAAAGCCCCAAAGGAAAATACGAGCGGGTTACAGGCCATAGAGGACCTTAAGAAGGATTTTAAAAATCAAATAAGAGAAGTGGAGGAAAAATGGGGAAGAGAAATGAGAAGGATGCAGGAAAAGTATGAAATGAAGGTCAACAGCCTGACTGAGGAAAATAACACATTAAAAAATAGACTAACTCGGGGCGGCTAGGTGGCGCAGTGAGTAGAGTGCCAGCCCTGGAGTCAGAAGGACCTGAGTTCGGATCTGGCCTCAGACACTTAATGCACACACAAACAAAAACCTAGCTGTGTGACCTTGGGCAAGTTGCTTAACCCCAATTGCCCTCCAAAAGGCAAAAAAAAAAAAAATAGACTAACTCAAATGGCAAAGGAGGCCCAAAAGGGCAATGAGGAGAAGAATGCCTTAAAAAGCTGAATTTGCCAGATGGAAAAAGAATCTCAAAAGCTCACTGAGGAGATTCATTCCTTCAGAGTTAGAGTGGAACAAATGGAAGCTAGTGACTTTATGAGAACTCAAGATGCTGTTAAACAAATCCATACAAATGAAAGAATAGAAGGCAATGTGAAATATCTCATGGGAAAAACCACTGACCTGGAAAATAGATCCAGGAGAGACAATTTAAAAATTATTGGACTACCTGAAAGCCATGATCAAAGAAAGAACCTAGAAATCACCCTTCAAGAAATTCTCAAGGAAAACTGCCTTGATGTTTTATATCCAGAGGGCAAAATAGAGGTTGAAATAATCCACAGATTACCTCCTGAAAAAGATCCCAAAAAGAAAACTCCCAGGAATATCATAGCCAAGTTCCAGAATTTCCAGATCAGGGAGAAAATACTACAAGCAGCCAGGAAGAAACAATTTCAATATTGTAGAAACACAATCAGAATAGCCCAGGACCTGGTGGCTTCTACACTGAGGGAATCGAAGGTCATGGAATATGATATTCCAGAGGGCAAAAGAACTGGGAATGAACCCAAGGGTCACCTACCCAGCAAAACTGAGTATTTTGTTTCAGGGGAAAATATGGTCATTCAGTGGAATAGAGGACTTTCAAGCATTCTTGAGGAAAAAACAAGAGTTGAATAGAAAATTTGACATTCAGACACAAGAAGCAAGAGATGCTTGAGAAGGTAAACAGAGAAAAGAAATCAAAAAGAACTTATCAAAGTTGAACTATTTACATTCCTACATGGAAAAACAATACATGTGACTGATGAAAGCTTTCTCATTATGAAAATAATTGAAGGAGGGTATGTGGGCATATGAATACATATGTGAATGTGTGTATATATGTTTACAGTTATACATGGATAGAGGGCACAGGTTGAATTTGGTGGGAAGGGATGATACTTAAGGGGTGAAGTTAAGAGGTGAGAGAGGAAAGTGGCAAGAGGAGATGGGGAGAGACAGGGTAGGATAAACTATCTCATGTAGAAGAAGCAAGGGGAAGTGGTTGCAGGGGAGGGGAAGAACAGGAAGTTAAAAAGGCAAAACCATATTCTCACTGATTTTGGCTCAGGGAGAGATTGACATACATACTAAATGGGATATCTCACCCTGCAGGAGAGTAGGGGGAAGGGGGATGAGAGAGGGGATGATGGAGGGAAGGGCATTCTGGGGGGAGGGGAGGTTGGAAGTACCCACAGGATCAAAGTAGGGAATGGACCAGGCGGGGGGTGGTATGGGTTGGAGGGAAATATAAGCAGCCTTTTACAAAATATCTATTATGGTAATGTTTTGGAAAGCTATACATATACAACACATAATGAATTGCTTATCTTCCCAGAGGGAATGGGTGACAAGGGAGGAAGGGAATGGATCTGGAATTTGAAGTTTTAAAATAAAATCTTTCAAATATATATAAATACTATTATTAATACTATTTTGCATGTAATTGGGAGATAAGATGTTCAGGCATTAGGGCACAGAGCTTCACCTTGCCCTAATGGTAAAGTCGAAGGGGGTATGGGAGAAGATATGGGAGAGAGCAGATTGGATGAGGGGATATCTTGTGGGACTGCTATTCTGGGGTGGTGGGTAGGGGGAAAATGGGGGAAAATTGTAATTCAAAATCTGGCAGAAATGAATGATATAAACAAGAAGTTAATAAAGCATTTGTTTAAAAAAAACTGACCAGTAAAAGCCCTTTCCTTTTGATAATGCACACTGTACTCTACCTAAAGCAAACTTTCATAGAGCTTGAGTAAGTACTCTATTATAATTTATTCTCTGCTTTCTGGTGAGCAAAGGCTTTTAATTGACTGCTGAGCCTGAATTAAGAATAAATACCATTGTCTACCATTGGATCCTCCCTGTTGACCTTAGGTTGAAGAAGAAGAATTGCTATGATCCCTCAGTGGAATTTATTGTGAAATGGAGTGATATGGCCAGATTTACACCTTAGGAAAATCACTTGGGTGACTGTGAGAAGTGGGAAGAAATCTGAGGCAGGGAGACCAATTAGGCCATTGCAAGAATACAAACATCACCATCATCATCATCATCATCATCATCATCATCATCATCCCTAACATTTATATAGCGTTTTCAGGTTTATAAAACACTTTCCAAATGTCAACTAATTTAACTAGCATCACACTCCATTTGTCACTGTGAACCAACTCTCCTTAGAGAATAAGATCCTTTATCTTTGTCATTCAGATTGTTTGAGGGTGCTTACAACTCACCTTCTTAGCCTCTTGTCAACACTATGAAAATTTCTTTTGCCTTAGCCATTTGACAATCACAACCATCTTTCTTATTATCTCATTAACTTCTTACTTTGTTTTATTTTAACCTTGATTACCAACTATCTTCTTCTTGGCTCTTTTTCTTCCACTGGTCCTATTTACCAATCCTTCTTCAATTTGAATACTTCTCTTTTTCCTCCTTGATATCAGATTATTCTTCAAGGTATCCCAAAATTTCCCCCAAAATCACCTTCATAGTTTCCTTCTCCTCCCATTCATTTCAAGTCCCTCTCTATCCTTGTGTTCAGATAATTGCCCCTTCTTGTCATCTGTCATCCCCCACCCCCGTCTCTCTCTCCCTCTCTCTCCCTCTCTCTCTCTCTCTCTCTCTCTCTCTCTCTCTCTCTCTCTCTCTCTCTCTCACACACACACACACACACACACACACACACACACACTCACAGTTTTGTCTTCTCCTTCCATCCTTATAAAACTCTTACACGGCTTTACCATTTCCTCAAACTATTATTATCCTGTATCTCTTTTCAATCTCTTTCTCCTTAAGTCAAAGAAAAACCTTGTATGTGATTCTACTTCATCACCTCCAAATCATTTAACTTCTTATAATCTTGATTCTGACTGTATCATTCAAGTGAACCAGTGACTCAGATTACCAGCGATCTGTTAATTATTAAATCCAATGACCTTTTCTCTTTTCTAATTGTTCTTGAACTCCCTACTAGTTTTTTTTTAATTCTATAGACTGTCCTCTCTTCTACTTTCTCTAGGCTTTTGTGCTGCTTTTTCCTCCTAGTTGTCTTTCTATCTATGTAACTACTCCTCAATCTGTTTGCTGGATCATCTTCTTTAACTTACTTTTAAGGGTTGGTATCAGATGGTTGACTCATGCTGAAACTTTGCCCAGGGTTTTTTTCTTCTCTCTCTCCACATACTTTCTTTCATCAACTTCTGTGGGTTTCATTATCATCTCTATGTAATGGTCAGACTCAGAAATACAGCTCTCATTTCCCCTGAGTTTCAAGCCCCCATCACAGCTACCTGCCAAAACTCAATATATTCAAGATTATCTCATTATATTCCCCCCTACTTTATTTCTCTGTTTCTATTGAGGGCCTTATTCTTCTTCTAGTCATTCAGGTATGCAACCTCAGAAGAAGATGTGATACTTCACACATTCCCATTGATCTTCACTATGCCATTAGTTGCCAAGACCTGATGATCCCACTTCCATAGTATCTCTCAAATCCTTTTTTCTGTCCACCTTTAGGACTTTATCATCTCTCACAAAAATCAATGTAATCCTAATTGGTCTCATAGTTTCCAAACTCTTTTCTACAATCTGTCTTCTACATATCTGCCAAAGTCATCTTCCCAACAGAACTCTTTTCCTACAACCCACACTCTCTTTTGAATTCCTCTATTACTTTTAAATGTAATAAAATGTACTCAGTAACCCAGGTTTAAAACACCAGTGTCATCTTCAACTTCTCACTTATAGTCACCCTACATGTCCAATCCATTGTCAAGTCTTGTCACTTCTTCTTTAATAACATCTCCCATATATGTACATTTTCTTCTCTCTAATCACATAACCACTACTCTGGTGCAGGCTCTCATTACTTCACACCAGGACTATTGAAACAGACTTGTTGGTTTGTCTTCCTGCTTCAAGTTTGCCCTTCCTCCAGTTCATCATGCACTCAGTCAAAGTGATCTTCCTAGACTATATGTCTGACCATGTTGCCTCCCTACTCGATAAACTCCAATATCTCCCCATTATTTCCAGTATCCAATGTAAAATCATCTGGCTTTTAAAGCCCTTCATTATCTGGTCCCTGCCTGTTTTTTTCTATTCTTCTTACATTTTACTCTCTTCCACATATACTATCATCCAGCAATATTGGTCGTATTGCTATTCTTTATACGTGACACTTCATCCCATGACTCTCCCTTTTCGTTGGCTATTTCCCATGCCTGGAATGCTCTCCATCCTCACTTCTGACTCCTGGCTCCTCTGATTTTCTTCAAAACTCAGCTCAATTCCTACTTTCCATAAGATGTCTTTCCTGGTCTTCTAACCACCCGTGACTAATTCCTTCTATGTGAAATTACTCTCCATATACACTGTATATGTCTTATGTGCATATAGTTGTCTATTGCTTGTCTCCTCCTTTAGACTGTGAGCTCCTTGAGGGCAGGGATCATATCTTTGACTTTCTTTATATCTCCAACATTTAGCATAGTGCTTGGCATCTGGTCAATACTTAATAAATGCTCAAAAACCTTTAGCATCTTACAACTATCTCTAGAATAAACTATGAATTCCTCTGTTGGACATTTAAAGCCTTTCACAATGTAGTTCCAGGTAACCTTTCCAGGTTTATTATACATTAATCCTACATTACACATTTCATGTACTCTATGTTCCATTCACCTAGCTCACTTGCTCTTCCTAGTACATGACATTACATCTTCTTCTGTACGCCTCAAGCCCAGAATGCATTCCTTCACTTCTGTCTCTTAGAATCACAAACTCAGTTCAAATGATACTTCTTTCACACTTTTTTTTATTCCCTAATTCTTAGTGCCTCCCCCCCAAATTACTTTGTATTCACTAAACACACACACACACACACACACACACACAATTTTGTATTTACATGTGTCCATGCTGTTTACCTCAATCTAAATTAAAATCCTTGAGAGAAGAGATTGCTAGATATTTTGCCTCAGTTTTCCCTGTGCCAGAGAAATAGTAGCCACTTAATAATGCTTGTTGAATGAATGAATGATTGAATTTCAAATTACTCTATGTCATCCATAAAGGTTTGTTGAGTCCTTCTTGTGACAAATGCTGCTTAATGATAACCAGCATTGGGGGCCTATTTGTGACTCGAGGTTGGTTGTTGTTTGTTGTTCAATCATTTCAGTCATGTCCAACTTTTCATGATACCATTTAGGGTTCTCTTTGTAAAGATACTGGAGTGGTTTTTCATTCCTTCTCTAGCTCACTTTATAGATGAGAAAACCAAGGCAAACAGGATTAAATGACTTGCCTAGGGTCATACAACCTCAAATTTGAGGCCAGATTTGAACTCAGGAAGGTGAATCTTCCTGACTCCAAGCCAAGGACTCTTATTTATTGTACCACCTCATTTACTTTTCCATGTGCAGTTTGATTCCATAAATTGGTCTTATTGACATGATTATGTAACCAATAATTCCAGTTTATCAAAAACTTCCTGCCACTTATTAGTGACTTAAAGTCACTGCCCTGAAACTGCTATTTAAGGTCTAAAATGAATATGGCTCAAGTTTATAGCGCAACTGCACAATAGAGTTAAATGTTACTTCATTATTCTCATTTCTCTATTCTGAGAATGAGCTACAGAATGTAATTGTTTATATAAATTATCAGTTGTTATTAAGTAAAAGACCATTGACCTTTGCTATTACCAGAACCAGATGGATTTAGGCCAACTTGTCTGCCTCTAGGCATTTGCTTTCTTAACTCAGGGTAGTTTGGACTTTTTTCCAGCCCTGGTATCTGCTGCAGAGAGGAGTCTAGAAAACGTATTCTTATCTCTTTACTTCAGACATTTATCCTTCGAAATAGAACATAAACAGAAATCCTGAAAAATTTGTGTTTGTTAAATTATGTTGCTAACCCTGATTCCCAACCAAATCCCTACCCCATACATATTCACAGCATTAGTTTTCACTGTGTCTTGTTCTTTGCTTAAATAAAATTTGCATAGTGTTGCTATGAATATAAACAACATGTAATCAACTTAATAAAATATATAAATAAGGTAAATGCCCTTGTGCCTTAATGCTAGAGGGAGAGGAAATCTTTCCTTTATAATATTCCACAGATAACTCTCCTAAACTGAAAGCTACTTTAGAAGGATTTTTCCCTCCAGAGTAGAGATTCTTAATCTCTTTGTGTGTCATGGACTCCTCTGGTGGCCTCTTGAAGCCCAATACTACTGTGGTTTGTTGCCTACGTAATTAAAGAAAATATTATTCTGGGCTGAGCCTGATTCAGGTCAGTCTTCTGGTAGTCTGTGTTTGATATTGAAACAAAATGAGCTACTCTTGGTAATTCACCAACAAATGAAGAGAAATTTAATTAGTCATAGCCGAAAAAGGACATTCAACAAGTTTAGGCAATGAGGACACAGAGCTGATTCAGCTAAACAAGGCTCCCTTATCTACATTGTCTGTCATTGTCTATCAAGAGAGGGTCACCAGAGAGAGTCTCTGGAGATTCTCATGGTTGTTTTATAATCATGAGACAAAGAAATGATGTCAGCAAGACTGAGTCTTTAGTACCCTGAGCCAATCAAGTTTCAAGGATGGTTTTAATACTTTTAGAGGAAAAATGAACCTAAATTGCATGAGAGTAAGGGTTAGAATATTGATCCCACCACAAATGCTAAATTTCAGTTAGAGGTTAATAAAAATAAAGATGCAACTCAGTCCTAGATGAGGAGGTGTTGTTGAAAGGAGAAGCTATACCTGACTCATTCCCTTCCTGGAGGTGACACACCTCAGAACTATTGGCACAGAACTGAGAGAATCCTCTTCCAATTCTAGGCTAAGAATCTCTGCCTTTTCTTATAGGGAACAGTAGCATCTCAGCTGAAAGAACCATCTAGCCCACAGCTGAGTTTTAGGCTGGAGAAGGTACCTGGGGATTGACCCATCCACTGGGGATGTGTTCAGTTGAATGACCTACCAGGTTCAGCCTGGCAATAAACTCATCATTCAACCAGACAGAATGCCATACCTTGTAAAGAGCTAGCATAGCCTGACAATGAAATGATCTGTCCATCCTACTGACATACCTCACATACCTCATACTGACATACCTCACGGTGAAGATTATGAGGATTCTCTGGTGGAAAAAGGAACATTGAAGCCCTACAGCTCCAGGATTGTACATTCCCTTGGCCATATATGTTCCTTAAACCTATGCCTCACTCCCATTGTACTTGAAGTTTGTACCTACTCTCCATGAGGATCTCAGGAGCATAGACTCTGTTTGTGGGAGAGTACAAACCAAGTTTTTCTTGGGGAGGTTGGGGGAGGGAGAGGAGATGCTCTGTAATTATTGTTTATTTTTTCTATTATCGTTTGAGTAAATGAATTTACTAAGCATTAGTTGAGTTTAGTTGTTAATGGGAAGTTTACTGGTGGGTGCTCATAAAATATGGTTAATCCACTGGATTAACCCTTGAACCTGAGGCAACAGTTCCTGGAGGGATCTAATTTGCCAGTGAGAATGCAGGTTTGGGAGAATACTCCAGAAAGGATTCTTTGCAAAAATCAAAACAAACAAACAAAAAAGAAACCTAAATAATGATAACTAACAGCTGTCTAGATCTAGATGATTATGGTTTACAGAGCACATTATATGCATTATCTATCCCAATTGATTCTTGTAATAGTCTGGTGATGAGGGGCGGCTAGGTGGTGCAGTGAGTAGAGCGTCAGCCCTGGAGTCAGAAGGACCTGAGTTCAGATCCAGCCTCAGACACTTAAGGCACACACAAATAAAAACTTAGCCATGTGGCCTTGGGCAAGTTACTTAACCCCAATTGCCCTCCAAAAGAAAAAAAATAGTCTAGTGATGTAAGCAATATAGGAATTATTACCCCCTTTTTACAGATGAGGAAACTGAAACAAAAAGTAGTTGTGACTTGCCCACAGTGCTCTAGCTCAAAACCCATGCTTTTTCCTCTCTAGCAGCATACTGTAGGTGAAGATAATTGCATCTGAGAGAATTGATGTGCTTTCAAAGAGAGAAAAAATAGAGGGCAATGAACTGAGGCTAAAAATAAGAGGATTGGAGGGGAGGGAATGAGCCCTGTGGAATTTCAAAAGCATGGAGACCTCTACTTGGTCCTATGTTCTTTAACATTTTTATGAGTAAATTGGAAAAAGGAATAAATGATATTCTCATTAAATTTGGAGAGGATACAAGACTCATGGTAAGGATCCAAAAAGAGCTTAAGAAGTCAGAGGATTGGGCTGAATGTATTAAGATGAAATTCAATAAGGATAAATGTAAAGTGTAATCCCTGGGAACAAAAACAATCATCTTCACAAGTTGTTCTGAAAAACATCTGGGAATTGTGATGGTTTTAAATATGACTTCAATTCAATTTAATTCAATATGATTCAGAAATATGATGTAGCATCCCAGAAAACTAATGGGCTACATTAAATGTATGTATATGGAGTAGGGGGTAGCTTCCAGAAATAGAAAACAATCCCATTGTATTCTGCCCTCACCAGATTTCAACTCAAATTTTGTGATCAGGAGAGAAGGGGCAGAGCCAAGATGGATGGCGTAGAAGCAGGAAAACTCCATCAGCTTCCACTATAACCACCTCAAATACCTATAAAATATGACTCTAAACAAGGTTTAGAGCTACAGAACCCATAAAGTGACAGAGAAAAACAAACTTCCTGCTGAAAACAGTCTTGCAGGCCTGCAGGAAGGGCCCATAGCAGTGTGCCAGAAGCTGAGCCCAGACTACAGTGAATCTGTTTTTAGCCTCAGGGCAGCCCTGACCAGCTAGAGTGAACTTTGGGAGAGTGGATCACCAGCAGCTCTGGAGGTTTCTAGGATTATCAACCCATAAATGCCAAAGACAAAGTAAAAGGTCAGTGTGGAACTCTGTTGGAACTGGGGCTGATGGAAGAGCACAGTCTGGCCCCTGCCCCCTGGGGTGAGAAGTGGCAGAGGGTTCCTCCGACACATGGCTGCTTCAGAGCTCCTGGCCTGCAGATCATAGGGGGACCAAGCAACCATTCAGGGGGTATCGCTCTTGCTTTAACCTGCTTGGATCTGGATTGGTGGTGGTCTTGGGTGGAGGTTCTGGGGTGTGTGACTGGTGCCAGAGCTTGTGGGAGTTTCAGAGAGGGCAACCAACTAATAGCTCTGGCAGGTGTGAAAACCCCAGCAATTTGGGACAAAGCTCTCCTCTCTGGAATCAGAGTTCTACTGTGGTAAAAAGTCAAGTATTTGAGTGGCAACATGAGCAAGCAAAGGAAGCAAAGCAAGCACAGCAGTCAAACCTTAGATTCCTTTTTTGGGGACAAAAAGGATCAAAGCATGAATCAGGAGGAAGACAACAAAGTCAGAAATCCTGCAACAAAAGCTTCCAAGAAAAATATGAACTGGTTACAGGCCATAGAGGAGCTCAAAGAAGTATTTCGAAAATCAAGTAAGAGAAGTGGAGGAAAAATTGGGAAGAGAAATGAGAATGATGCTAGAAAATTATGAATAGCGAGTCAGCAACCTGACTGAAGAAAATAACATCTTAAAAAGAAGACTAACTCAAATGGCAAAAGAGGCCCACAAAGCCAATGAGAATAATGCCTTAAAAAGCCAAATTTGCCAGATGGAAAAAGAATTTCAAAAGCTCACTGAAGAATAATTCCTTCAAAATTAGATTGGAGGAAATGGAAGCTATGACTTTATGAGAAATCAAGATACTATTAAACAGATCCAAACAAATGAAAAAAAAAATAGAAGGCAATGTGAATTATCTCACTGGAAAAATCACTGACCTGGAAAATAAATCCAGGAGAGATAATTTTAAAATTATTGGACTACCTGAAAGCCATGATCAAAGAAAGAACCTAGAAATCACCCTTCAAGAAATTCTCAAGGAAAACTGCCCTGATATTTTAGAACAAGAAGGCAAAATAGAGGTTGAAAGAATCTACCAATTACCTCCTAAAAAGATCCCAAAAAGAAAACTCCTAGGAATATTATAGCCAGGTTCTGGAATTCCTAGATCAAGGAGAAAATATTACAAGCAACCAAGAAGAAACAATCTGAATATTGTGGAAACACAACCAGGACAACACAAGATCTAGCAGCTTCTATATTAGGGGATCAAAGGGCTTGGAATATGATATTCTAGAGGTCAAAGGAGCCAGGATTAAAACCAAGAATTACCAGGGGAGGGGAGGAACAGGAAGGCAAAAAGGCAAAACCTTATTCTCATTGAATTTGGACCAGGGAGAGAATGACATGTATACTAAATAGGATGTCCCACCCTACAGGAGCATGGGGGGAGGGGGATGAGGGAAGGTGGTAGAGGGGAGGACAGGCTGGCGGGGAGGGAAGTTGTAAGCACCCAATGTTGAAAAGGGACAGGATCAAGGTGGGGAGTGGACCAGGTGGAAGGTGGGATGGGAGGGAGGGAAATATAGTCAGTCTTTTACAATATATCTACTATGGTAATGTTTTGCATAGCTACACATGTACAACATATACTGAGTTGCTTATCTTCCTTTTAAAATCAAATTTTAAAAAAATATATAAATACTATGATTAATACTATGTTGCATATAATTGGGAGATAAGATTCGCAGGCAATGGGGCGCAGGGATTCACCTCACCCTACTGGAAAAGTTGAAGGGGGTATGGGAGAAGAGATGGGAGAGAGCAGATTGGATGAGGGGATATCCTGTATGACTGTCATTCTGGGGTGGTGAGTAGGGGAAAAATGGGGGAAAATTGTAACTCAAAATCTGACAGAAATGAATGATATAAACCAGAAGTTAATAAAGCATTTGGGAAAAACAAATAAACAAACAAACCAAAAAACCAAGAATTACCTATCCAGAAAAACTGAGTACAATGTTTCTGGGGAAAATATGGTCATTCAAATTTTGTGTTGTTTTGGGAACCAAGATTTAAGAAGGATAACAAGAAACTGTAGAGTGTCCAGTGGAGGAAAGACATTATGGTGAAAGCCCTTGAGTCTATTACATATGAGGATTGAATTAAGGTTGGTATTAGCCTGGAGAAAATAAGATTTTGGGTGGGGAGGGTAAGGGCAGGGATATAATAACTATCTTCAATCAGAGTGCTGTCATATGGAGGGTAGGTTAGACTTAATCTATTTGGTCCCAGAGGGACAAACTGAAAGTAATAGGTGGAAACTGCAGAGACAAATTTAGACTTAACATCAGGAAAAACTTCCTGAAAATTAGAGATGACTAAAAGTGGAATGATTCTTCTTGATAAGTAAGTGGATTTCCCTTTCTTGGAGGTCTTCAGGCAGGGGACAGATCCCCACTTGTCAAATATATAACCATTAGGATATCTTTCATATATAAGAATTCTGAAATTTTGTGAGTTAGGGAGCAAAAAAAATCATCTGTTGAAAGAAACAAAAAAGGAGTCAATAAATGATGTCAGATCCAATGACTTTTTCTCAGACATCATCATTTGGACACTACTGATTACTCCTTCCTCCTTTTAAATGTTCTTTCCCCATTAGGTTGTTATAACACTTCAATCTTATTTCTCCTCTTATGCTATCATTTCTTCTCAATCTCTTTTGTTGTGTCATGCTTCAGCCCACCAATCCATCCACTACCACCACCCCTCAGCTGTGAATGAATGTAGTCCAAGGCTCTATTCTGAGCCTTGTTTCTTGTTTCTCTGTCTCCTCTTCCTCCTCCTCAGCTCACATGTTATCTTCTCTATGCAAAATAGGACTAGACCTGAAATTTCATTGGTATAGGGAACTTCCTATCACTGTAGGTCAGCACCTTCCCTGCAACTCACGATTATGAGAGAGTTGCCAAGAACAGTGGTTTCAAACTCAAATAGAAACTGGGACACTAATTTCCACTGAAGGGTCCTTGTAACTTAGTTTATGGACTTTTAAAATGCAATGTTGTCAGTGTTTTATTCTATTTTATTTGTTTTGTTGAATATTTCCCAATGACACTTTTATCCAGTTCAGGCCACACTCAGGGGTGTTGCTGGCTGTGTGATTGACACCTCTGGCTTAGAACACTTAGAGACTGTGTCTTGCCCAGGGTCCCACAGCCAGCATTTGTATGAAGTGGACATGAAAGATCTTCCTGGAATCAAGGTGATCTTGATTTCCCCATGCCATAGTGCAGATGGCTTTCAAATCTATATCCACATTCAGCCCTCATCTATCTGAGCTCCAATTCTGCATCACCAGTTGCCCATGGAATATCTCCACTTTGAGGGCCCAAAGATGCCTCACATCAGGCCAAACAGAACTCATTATCTTCCCACCCCTCTCCTAACTTTTCTATTTCTGTCAATGGCACTACCACCCTTCTAGTCATCCAGGTTCACAAGCAGGTTCAGTCATCTTCAACTCTTGGCTATCACACAGCCCCTAAATCCCATTAGATGCCACTACACAGATGTCAATGAATCTAAGTCACTCCCTGATGCAAGAAACTTCAGTGATTCCTGTTGCCTCTAGGATAAAATACAAATCTCCTATCTGGCATTTAAAATCCTCCACAATTTAGCTCTAAACTCTCTTTCCAGACTTAGCTCACATTCCTCCTCCCTCCCCCATACATTCTACATTCCAGTCAAACTGGCCTATTTGCTTTTCAACATGCACAACATTCCAACCCCCTCTTACATGTACAGGATGACCACCATATCTAGAATAGCCTTCCTCCTTGCTTCTACTTCTTAGAATACCTAGCTTCCTTCAGAGTCCGGCTCAGATGCCACCTAATAGCCAATGCCTGTCCTGATCTGTCCTCCTCCTCCTCCTCAACACACACACACACACACACACACACAATTGTTAGTGCTCTTCCTCTCCATGGAACTGATTTGTATTTACTTTGTGCCTAATTTGTACATCTCTATCTGCATATATGGCATTTCCTCTGTAGAATGTAAGCTCCCTGAGGGCAAGACATGGATTATTTTAGTTGTTGTATCCCTAGCCCCAAGTACCAGTTCCTGGTATATATATTAGGTGCCTAATGAATTCTCATGGGATTAAACTGAGTACCATGATAGTGAAGTATCCTGGAAACTAAGAAAGGATAGTTGTGCTCACATTACTGATGGGCCTGTCAGTAACAGTGTTAATCATTAGGGCTAAGACAGGGGTGGGGAACCTGTAGCCTCAATGCCACATTGGCCCTCTAGATCCTCAAGTGCAGCCCTTTGACTGAATCCAAACTTCACAGAACAAATCCTCTTAATAAAAGCATTTGACTCAGTCAAAAGACGTTCCCAAGGACCTAGAAGGCCACATATGGCCTCAAGGCCACAGGATCCCCACCCCTGGCTTAGAACATGCAAAGAACATTCAAATGATCAAATTCACCCTTTGGGGGCTATGTCAGTAGATTCATAGGGCAGGATAACTGTGTCATCAAAACTCAATCTGAATATACAATATTTGTAGAGATTCAAAGACCTGTTTAAGGTAGTTTTCTTTCTTTCCCCTCAGACAGATCCAAGCAAAACAGTATTCAGTGGGTATCTGCTTAAGGCAAATGTAGACAATGGATTTATGTTGTTTAATCTAGGATTTTTTTTCATGATCCATGCCATTTGTCTACATAGTTGTAAGAATTAATGAGGTCATATATGTGAAAATATTTCACAACTAAAGAGAAGTGTTGGTTTTTGTGGTTACTCTTTTCACTCAACAATCAATCAATCCATAATCATTTATTAAGAGACTACTGTTACAGTCATAGTACTAGAAACTAGAAATGCAGAAACAAAGAACAGTCTTTGTTCTCAAGGAACTTACATTCTTATAGGGGAGATAACACATGTATATATGGCTTTAACATCATTGATGTTCCTGTGGAGCAGGCCTGGGCTTTATCCTTACCAGTCCATTTGTCATCTTTTTTTTCAGCCACCAATTTCTCCTTCCTACCTCCCCTTCTCTAAGGATATTTAATCAGTCACTTTTAAAAGATGAAATAAATGTTATAAAATATAGTCGTCTCCTTTTCTGTTAGGGAATTTGTATCAAATTATAAAATTTTATCAGATGGAGCTTACATCAAATGAAAATTTAGGGATGTAATTATGATGTTTCAGAGTTCCCAGTTAGGAAAATTTCCAACCCTAAGGCAGAGGTATGCCTCTCTGCCATAATTTAAATTTAGTTTATCTCTAGCTAATCCCTTTTCTCTTGATGTCTGAATGAAAAATCGAGATACAGAGCATGTTTAGGAAAAGAACAGATCCGAGTGTATTACCATGCCTGTAAAAGAGAGGCACAAAAACCAGACATTTTTGAACTTTCCTCAGTCCTTAAAGAGAAAAGTACAAATCTACAACATCATTCTGAGTCTTCAGCTCTGAGATGTCTATAGGAAGATGAAGGTCCTTTTTTTGCATTTTTTCTTGTCAGAATTCAGTCTTTTCTTTTTTTCCTATCCGTCTCTCTTTTCAGTTTCTTCTTTCGTCTATTGCCCTTACCCTATGCTGCCAATTATTTCTGGCTCAGCTCATGGGGTCTTAAGAAAGGCTAAGGATGGGGCAGCTAGGTGGCACAGTGAGTAGAGCGTCGGCCCTGGAGTCAGAAGGACCTGAGTTCGGATCTGGCCTCAGACACTTAACGCACACAAACAAAAACCTAACCGTGTGACCTTGGGCAAGTTACTTACCCCAATTGCCCTCCAAAAAGCAAAAAAAAAAAAAAAAGGCTAAGGGTGCTGTCTTCCCATTGTCGATGCCCACTTAGCTCTTGAAGTTCCTACTCTTTCTTCTTTCATGTCTCTAGGACTGTATGTGCCTTTACAAACTCCCAAGTTTGACTCAAATGTGTCTTCTACTTCAAAGGACATAATTGTCCTAAATCGCACTCATTTTTGAGGAGGAATACCTGTCCCTCGGAACTCTAATCAGTTCTCACAGATCCATAAAAATACACATACAAAGAATATGCAAGGTATTCAGGGTGAGGTGTGTGGAGACAGTAATGGCTGAGAGAAAGAGGAAATGCTTTATGTAGAAGGTGTCACTTGATAGAAACTAGAAGCTGAGATGAGATGGGAGAACATTCAAAGCATGGAGGAAAATGAGATAGGAGATGGAGCATCATGTGACAGGAATAGCAAATAGGACAATAAGACCAGAACATGTAAATGAATGGATGAGGGCGTCATTTATAATAAAATTGGAAAGACAGGATGGGCTCAGGCCATGAAGAGCTTTGGATGCCAAAAAAGAGTTTATATTAGAGATAGTAGTAGGGAGTTTATTGAATAGTGTGGTGATATGATCAGACTTGAGCTTTAGGAAAATTGCTTTGGTGGCTGGGAAACCAGACGAATATGTAATTGGGGGATTGGGGTGACTAGGTGGAGCAGTGAATAGAGCACCAGCCCTGAAGTCAGGAGGACCTGAGTTCAAATCTGAACTCAGATATTTAACACTTACTAGCTGTGTGACCTTGGACAAGTCACTTAACCCCAATTGCCCCTCCAAAAAAAAAAAGCAAAAAAAATGTAATTGGGAAATATTTAGCAAAAGCAATAAAAATACAATAGAACATGGATAATGTTATTTTGTCTGAGGTAACTAAATGGCTCAGTGGATAGAATTCTGGGCCTGGAATCAGGAAGACCTGTATCAGATCCAGCCTTGGACACTTACTCTAGTAAAGCTGTATGACCCTGGGCAAGTCATTTAACCTCAGTTTATCTTAATCCACTGGAGAATGAAATGACAAACCACTCTAGTACCTTTGCCAAGAAAACCCCAAGTGGAGCCAGGAAGAATTGGATATGACTGAACAATGTTACTTTGTGATTTTCTAAGTCAATACTCAGCCCCCAGGGATCCTTACATATGGCTCAGTGGCCCTATTGCTGTTTGAGTTTGACACCACTGGTATAGACAGTGGATTGAGGGAATGAGAGACTTGAGACGAGGAGACCAATCAAAAGACCATTTCAAGATCCAGCTGAGAGGTCATAAGGACATGAGGTAGGATAGCACTTATGTGACTAGAGAGAGCTTTTAGACCATTCTGTGTACCCACAGTGGTGAGCACAACTGCTTTTTTCAAGTATCTGGGAGCAGATGGGAAAGCACAGGAGTAAGAACTATCAGTGATAGATAAGACAAAGAGGATGGGCTCAGTCTGTCAGTAAATCTAGACGAGGCAATAGAGAGAGCCCAGTTGTGCTTTAAGGTTATCATGCCATGGGAGAAAAGAACAAATAAGTGTAACCCTTGTGTCAGACATAAAGGGCCTAAGCATACTTGGATACTTCTCACCTCTTGATTCATTAAACTCACCTAGAAAATCTGGGAAATTCACCATAAGATGCCACTGAATTTGCTATCACCATTTCCTCCTATAAGTACATACTTTACAAAATTCAAAAAAGAGAAAGGAGGCTTCATCTACCACAACTGAAGATAAATGCTACATCTTTTTTTTGCACATCTTTACTGTGTTATGGCAAAATATAACCTTTTTTGTTAAATGCTCAATGACCTTCTTTTTTTAATATAATATTTTATGGCTCAGTGACTTTCAAGTCTTTCATTTCATCCCAAAACTGAACCAAGAGAGTGCTGGTGTTGGGCCTGCCTCTGACATTCACATATATCACTTACCCAGCCATGACCCTAGATCAGGTGCTCATCACCTCTTACCTAGATTTTGCAATAGGCTGTTAATTGACTTCCCTACTTTAAATCCATCACTTCTATCTGTCATACACACAGCCACCAAGGTGATTTTCTTGAATTGCAGATCTGACTATAAACCATTCCCTTGTTCAGCAAACTCCAATGGCTCCCTATTACTTCAAGAATCAAATATATATTCTATTTAGCATTTAAAATTCATCACACCCTAACTCTAATCTTCCTTTCCAGCATTATTATATATTTATATGGATGCATCACAATCCAATCAAGCTAACCTTATTTTCCTTCCTTCATAGATGGTACTATATCTCATCTCTTTTGACTTTTTATTTATTATTCTTCTTTCTTAAAGTTTCCTTTAAGGCTCAGCTCAAACTCTACTTTCTCCTGGAAGCTTTTTATGATTTCCCCCTAATGGGGTGTCTGACATCCAAAATTATCTTGTATCTGTTCTGTATTTGGTATATACCTATGTATGTGCATGTTGTTTTCCTTGACTAGAATGTAAGCCCCTTGAGGAAAGGGACAATTTCACTTTTATCACTATATATCCAGTATTTAGCATAGTGCCTTGTATATAGCTGGTGCTTAATTAATGTTTGTTCATCTATTGTTGATTTTCTAGGCCCAGCTTTTCTCTACTCTATCACAAATTCTAAGATGGAGTGGTCACTTCCCCATATGCTCACCCTAATTTTTACTTCATTTACTTTACTAATATTTACTTTACCAACCAGTTCCTCCTTGTTGCTGAGAATCAGATCCAGAATAGCAGTTATGTTCATAGGTTCCTCTACCTTTTGAATGATCAAATGATCATTAAGACAAGCTAGGAAATTATTGTCTAACCTGAGGTTACCTGAAATAGAGCTCCAAATATAGATTCAGAAACTCAATGGCAGGGGAGGGGGAATAGACTAGCAGGGTAGGATGACATGATGAGAAATTGTCTCTAGATTCTAGTATGAACCAAAACTCACAAAGATGGCACTTTTTCCAGCTTCAGTCTTATCTGTCTGGTTGCTGGTAGAGTTCTGTGACTTCTTGCCCAGACTAGGCCAACTGGAAGCAGGGTAGACTGACCAGTCATCACACCATTGTACTGCCATCTCTTCATCTCCCTGACCTAATTTAGTAGAGAGCCCCTCTCTGCCACAATTGTATCTTTCCTCATTTCTTGTCCACACTCCCAGCACAACTTTTCTTGGCTCCATGTGCAGCATGGGTAGTGAACAGACAGAATGGAAAGGATACTATTCTAATAGGGAAAAGAAGACATAAACATATAATAAAATAAAATAGTATATATTACTAAGAGTGAACAAGATGTGTGTGTCTTGGTGTTTGAGGTGGGCTTTGAAGCATGTGGGATGAATACCACTCCTACATTCTTTGTCACAAATTATGTATGCTACTTTCTAAATTATTTAGAGGCTCCCTTCAAAGCAAGAAAAATCTTGGACTATTTCAGCCAATGACATATAGATCACTGAGCTTGCTGAATCTCAATCAGTACTATTAACATCATTTTCCACCAAGCTGTAACATGTAATTCTAGCATTTAGCAAACACTTGTAATTATGTGGATTAACTAGCTTAATCAAACATATAAATCCTTCATTATTGACATCTATAAATCAACATATTAACTTTTAACAATAACCATAGACATAAGCATATAATCGTATTAACAATAATAAGTCAAATAGAGCACATGAAAGTTTACAAAAGAGTGTTTTTTTCATAGCATTCATTAAAAAGCATAAAAAGGAGATATTAGTCCTTGTCAAGAATAGGTGACTCTTGTTCCACTCCATTGTCTATAATATCTAAGACAAAGGAGCTCAATGGAAGGAAAACCCAAAGAAGTCCCAACACATCAGGATTCCTGAGATTTGTGCCTAGATGTAGGGATTGAAACAGCAAGCAAATACATGTACAACACATACTGAATTGCTTATCTTCTCAGAGGGAGTGGGTGACAAGGGAGGAAGGGAATGGATCTGAAAATAGAAGTTTTAAAATTAAATGTTTCATAAGATATTCAGGCATTGGGGCCCAGAGATTCACCTTGCCCTAATGGCAAAGTCGAAAGGGGTATGGGAGAAGATATATGAGAGAGCAGATTGGATGAGGGGATATCTAGTGGGACTGCTATTCTGGGGTGGTGGGTAAGGAAAAAATGGGGGAAAAATGTAACTCATAATCTGGTGGAAATGAATGATGTAAACCAGAAGTTAATAAAGCATTTGTTTAATTTTAAAAAAAAATTAAAAAAATGTGGAAAATAAATAAATAAATAGATAGAGAAAGAAAGAAGAAAGAAAGAAAGAAAGAAAGAAAGAAAGAAAGAAAGAAAGAAAGAAAGAAAGAAAGAAAGAAAGAAAGAAAGAAAGAAAGAAAGAAAGAAAGAAAGAAAGAAACAGCAAGCAAAACGTCAGCTAATGAATGAGTTGCTGAGAGGAGTGATCCCAGCAAGATGGTTTTCTTGTTGGCTTAAGAAAGTCATGTTATGGATGGTGAAGATCTGGCAAAGAAAGCAAATTTTAGAGCCAGAACTTGAAGCAAAGTCTTCTGATTCAAGCTTCACTCGTTTCTACTATGCCATGTTTTTCAATTTACATAGGATAGAAATAGATTACAAATCTGTACATCTCCTGGAGTCCCGCTAATCCAGCTTACTTAACAGAATATTTTGCAGCCTACCAGCTGCAAATCAAGCATGACAATGGAGCAAGTGGATGCAGCTGTGTCTTCCCCAGAGTCAGGCTCAGAAAGAATGAAGAAGCCTGTGTTTGGCCACAGGAAAGAACAGGACTGAGAGAGAATGTAGAAGGCAGGGATTATGGCTGAACCTCTGCTTTGCCTACCAAAGAGCATCATAGAGATGGCAGTCCCCATTCCAGTTAAGTGCCTTTTTTTATTCTTTGCATGAGATTTATCTGTCCCTTGAATCTAAAACTTCTCCTCTAGAAAGTCATCAACATACTTCCAGATGGGGTATTATGTCTTTCTGGGCAATGTTAATGCTGTAATTGCACATGGCATCATTTACTATAAGTGGTGGCTGTGGGACAAGATTCATATGCAGTACTTGTCAATCATGAAGAGCCGAGCTAATTTTAATGGCAGGCAGAGTGAAGTTATCTAAATGGTGTCAGTTGAGAAGATACCTAAAGCTCCTATTTCCCCAAATATTTCACACACAGTGCCTAAAAATTTCACCAGAAATCCTCCCTTTGGATTAAGGCATTAAACATCATTGTCAAAATGCAAATATATCATTCGGGAGGATTGAACATCTGTGGCCATTATCAGTCAGCAATGTCTTGACAAATTAGTTAATCATCAAACTATATAGAAATTTTGAATGATTTTCATTAGTAGTAAATACATGGGGAAAGCCACCTGCGCCATTGAGTCAAATTACCATCTCACACTCACACACACACACACACACACACACACACAGCAAGGATTCTGAGCATGTTTAATCAACACATGGAAAGAAAACAGGGTATGATCATGGTATCCAGTGGCTGGTGATATGGAGATCACTGCAGAGAAGTAAAATATGGTAACTGGGAACTTCCTGAATAGTGTTCTGGGAGAGGCAGTTAGCAATCAATACAGCAGGGCTCCATGTTGGAATGGCCAAGGAAGCTGCCCTAGCAGTGGAGGAGATGGTCAAACAGGAGGGACTCAGAAGCCAGAAACTCCCAAAGTCAGTGCTTCTCTTGGTCTTGGCTAGCCTGATATTGAACGGGGCCTCCAACTTCTTCTTTCTTCTCCTGACTCATCACTCAGAGAAGAGAATAAGTTAAGCCTGTGGCTGGTCCCAGCAAAGTGTCCCATTCTGACCTTGAGTGTAGTGCCCTTCTCTGCAACTTCTGAACTATGTCACTTCTAATGTCCAGTTCCTCTCTCGATTTCCTGGTAAAGTTTCACTCCTGAAAAAAAAAAAATAATGATTACGTGTGCATGGCAGTGGGGGAGTGGTATGGAGGAGATTAGGTAGAGGGGCATGACAGATGAATTGATTTCATATTTAGTCAAAGAATTAAAATCTGGAAGGGACTATAGCAATCATCTGGTCCAACCACCTCATTTTATTGATGAGGAAAAAGGGCCCCAGTGAGTTAAATGCTTTGTATAAGGTTATACACATAATTGTGAGAGAGCCAAGACAAGAATCTAGATCTCTTGATTTCTGGCTGGTTCTTGCTCCTCTTTTTTCCACTCAATAATCATAATTCTTTAGTTCTTTGCCATTTCACAGAAGAAAAAAAAGCATTAACCTCCCATTCTTAATCTTATGATATTGAAATAATAAATTCCAGGGTTATATTACCTTTTGCTAGAATATATAGTTAATGATACTTTATTAAATTAACATTTTTCATATATAGTGTTTTTTTCTTATTTTTTTGGCTCAAAATCTAGACTACCTTTCTGTTTACTAAATTTACTAAATACCCATATATATTAGGCACTGTACTATATATATATGGAGTGCCAAAAAAATTAATTCTGAGTAATTGGGGGAAAAGCACTAAAAACTGGGGAAACTAAAATATATCTCTTGAAGAAGGTGGCATTCAAGCTGAGACTCAAAGGAAGCTAAAGGTCACAGAAATAGAGATGATGTGGATTAGAATTCTAGGCATGGATAATAATGTGTGCAAAGGTAGAGGTGAGAGAGGAAATGTCCCAAACAGAAAGTTACCCATTTAGGTTGGAGCTTAGGGTGTGGGAGAAGAAGCAATGTGTAATTGTCCTTGAAAGATAGACTGGAATCTATCTGAAGGACTTCAATTCTAAATATAAGAGATTGTATTTATCCTAATGGCAACTGAGAACCATTAAAGCATCTTGAACAAAAGAGGGAGTGGGGGACATAGTCAAATCTGCATGTTAGGAGGATAGATGACAGAGATGAAAATGGAAACATGGAGACCAATTAGTCGGCTGTTGTAATAATCTAGCCAAGAGATAATGAAGGCATGAAACAGGGTAGTTGTGGTGTGAACAGAGGGGAGATGAATAAAAATGTATTGAGAATGTAGAAAATATATAAGACTTGGCAACTATTTGGATATGGATAGTAAGAGTAAAAAGCAGAGGTGGCTCCTAGGTTATGAAGCTGGGTTACTAAAAGAATGATGGTCCCCTCAACAAAAATAGGAAATCTGGGAGGAGTAGGTTTAGGGGGTAAATGAAGGGTTTTTTTTTCAACATGTTGAATTTCGACATGTCTGAGACATTCAGGTGGAGATGTTCCCTGGTAGTTGTAAATACTGGTTTGGATCTCAAGATAAAGATTAGAGCTGACTTTCTACATCTGGAATTAGTCTACATAGAGAAGATATTGAACCCATGAGTGTTGATAAAGTCAGGTGTAGAGAACTTTCAGGGGTTTCCCTCCCCTATACAATTATCTGAAAGGTTAAGGGGAAGATAAGCAGGAGGACATATAACCTTGTTTGGATGTAGAAAACTTTTGGGGTCCTATGGCCTTGCTAAAGGAATGTAACCCTCCCCTATACAATTATCTGCAGTAAGGAATAAAGAGCAGAGATAAAGGAAAGAGAAGCAAAGACCTAGGACAGACCCTTTTAATTTTCACAGAGGTCACGAAGACAAAGTTTCCTAACATTGCTTCCCTTACCCTGACATAGCTTCCTTCTTCCACACAAATTGGTTGGCCAGATCTTCCCTAATGTAGCATCCCTGAGGGGATAAAAAGTCCCAACCTCTGGTAGTCAGTGTACCAAACCATAAGAGTCAGTATATCTTGATGACTGATTGATCAGAGTAATTTCTATATGGTGATAAGGGGGGCTGAATCCAGAAAACCAATATAGTGTCCTTGTTGCATATTTTTCATCCATGAGGGCAGAGTAAATCTCCTTTATTAAATGTTAAATGTTCAGTGACTTATGAGTGCCTCATTTCATCCCAGCATCAAACCTGAACTGCAAGCATCAGAACCATGCCTACAACACCCAGGTAGGACAGAGTAAAATGAGGAATTTGTTGTGGTTGTGGTTTGTCCTTCATTTTCAAAGAGGACCATGACATCAGAAAGACAATGGGATGACATGAAAATGAATTGGATTTGAGTGAGGGAGGGCTGTGCAAAGTCACCAGCCTCACTTTTTCTCCAGAGCCATCTGGGTCCAGTGGCCAGATATAAATCAGAATAACTGGAGATGACCCAGGATGTAGTGGGAGACCCTGGCCTTTCTAAGCAAAGGTCTTTCCAAGGTCTCACTTTGAGTGTAGCAAAGTCCATTCAGTGAATAGGCCTGTTTAAGAAGCAAGTCAAGGGATGGGTTCTTTAATCAAAAAAAGAATTAAAATCAAGAAGACATCATTGGATTTATTAATAGATATCACTGCTTAACTATGGAGAAAACATTGTCAGATTAGTGGTGGAGATGGTAACATTAAGAAATGAACACATGGGGAGGCAAGATAGCGGAGCAGAAATAGGAAACTCTGACCTCCCCCCACAATTACCTCAAATACCTATAAAATATGACTCTAAACAAATTTTAGAGCTACAGAATCCACAAAGTGACAGAGAGAAACAAATCTCCTGCTGAAGGCAGCCCAGCAGGCCTATAGGAAGGGTTCATCCCAGCACACTGGGAGTCCAGAGCAGGCCCACAAGAACCATGTGATTTTAGCCCCAGGGAGGCAGCAGAAGCTGGAGCAGACTTCAGGCAAGTGGATCACTAGCAGCTGTGTCAGTTTCCATACTTTTCAAGCCATAAACACCAAAAAGAAAGTAAAAGATCAGTCAGAACTCTGTTGGAAAGGAAGGTTGCAATCCAGCCCCTGTTTTTGAGGACAGAGGTGGTGGAGGCACTGTGGCTGCAGCATTTGCTATGAGGCTGCCTCAGGAGCTCCTAGCCTACAGATAATAGGGGGACAAAGCTATCTTTCTGTGGATAATCACTCTTACTTTGACCTGCTAGGATCTGGGTTGCTTTCTTGGGCAGTGGTCCTGGGGTGAGAAACGACAGTTTGATAGTGTGGTGTCTGTAGAGAGGGTGCCCTCCTCAGACCTCTGACAACATTTTTGAAAACCGAAGCAATTTGGGACAACCCCCCCCTCCTCGCTACCCCCCCTCCCCGAAGAAGAGTTCTACTGTGGCAAAAAACTCAAAAGTCAAATAATTGTGTGGCAACATGAACAAGGAGAGGAAGGAAAGCAAACACAGCAATCAAAACTTAGATTCCTTTTTGGGGAACAAAAAGGATGAAAGCATAGATCAGGAGGAAGACAATGAAGTCAGGCTTCCTGCATCAAAAGCTTCCAAGAAAAATATGAACTGATTACCAGCCATTGAGGAGCTCAAGAAGAATTTTGAAAATCAAGTAAGAGAAGTAGAGGAAAAACTGGGAAGAGAAATGAGAATGATGCAAGAAAGTCATTAAAAGAGAGTCAACAACCTGAGGAAAATAATACCTTAAAAAATAGACTAACTCAAATGGCAAAAAAAGGCCCAAAAAGCCAATAAGAAAAAAAAAACTGAATTTGACAGATGGAAAAGGAATTTTGAAATACCACTGAAGAGAATAATTCGTTCAAAATTAGATTGGATCAAGTGGTAGCTAATGACTTTAGGAGAAAACAAGATATTATAAAACAGATCCAAACAAATGAAAAAATTGAAGGCAATGTGAAATATCTCATGGGAAAAACCAGTGATCTGGCAAATAGATCCAGGAGAGATAATTTTAAAAGTATTGGGCTACCTGAAAGCCATGATCAAAAAAAAAGAACCTAGAAATCATCCTTCAAGAAATTCTCAGGGAAAATTGCCCTGATATTTTAGAACCAGAGGGCAAAATAGAAATTGAAAGAATTCACTCCTCACCTCTTGAAAAAGATCCCCCAAAAAACTCCTAGGAATATCATAGCCAAATTCCAGAGTTCCCAGGTCAAGGAGAAAATATTACAAGCAGCCAGGAAGAAACAATTTGAGTATTGTGGAAACACAATCAGGATAATACAAGATCTAGCAGCTTCTATATTAAGGGATCAAAGGGCCTGGAATATGATATTCTGGAGGTCAAAGGAGCTAGGATTAAAACCAAGAATCATCTAACCAGCAAAACTGAGTATAATGTTTCAGGGGAAAATATGGTCATTCAATGAAAGAGAGGACTTCCAAGCATTCTTGATGAAAAAACCAGAGTTGAATAGAAAATTTGACTTTCAGGGGGCGGCTAGGTGGCATAGTGAATAGAGCGCCGGCCCTGGAGTCAGAAGGACCTGAGTTGGGAGCCAGCCTCAGACACTTAATCCACACAAACAAAAACCTAGCTGTGTAACCTTGGGCAAGTTACTTAACCCCAATTGCCCTAAAGGGGCGGCTAGGTGGTGCAGTGAGTAAGAGCGCCGGCCTCGGAGTTGGGATGACCCGAGATCAAATCCGGCCTCAGAAAATGAGCACCCACACATAGATAATGACTAGCCGTGTAACCTTGAGCAAGTTACTTAACCCCAATTGCTTTAAAAAAAAAAAAAAGAAAAAGAAAATTTGACTTTCAAATACAGGAAGCAAGAGAAGTATGAGAAGGTAAGCAGGGAAAAGAAATCATAAGGAACTTATTAAAATTAAATTGTTTATATTCCTACATGGTAAAATGATAATAGTAACTCGTGAGACTTTTCTCAGTGTAAGGATAGTTGATCTGAATATATATGTACATATACATATATATATATACATATATATGTATACATACTTATATATGTTTATATAGGAGGGTATATGTGTGTATAAATACACATGTGAGTGTGTGTCTATATGTGTACATGTATACATAGACAGAAGGCACAGGATCAGTTGAATAGGAAGGGATGTTATCTAAAAAAATAATTAAGAGGTGAAAGAGGAATATAATGAGAGGAGATAGGGAGAGATCTAATAGGGTAAATTACCTCATATAAAAGAGGCAAGAAAAAACTGTTACAATGGAGGAGAAGAACAGGAAGGTGAAAGGGAATGGGTCAACCTTACTCTCATTGAACTTGGCTTAAGGAGGAAATAACATACACACTAAATTGGGTATCTTACCCTACAGGAAAGTAGGGGGTAAGAGGCTAAGAGGGGGGAATGATAGAAGGAAGGGCAGATTTGGGTGGGGGGAGGGCAATTAGATGTACACACTTTTGAAAAGGGACAGGGTCAAAGTAGGAAATAGAATAAGTGAGGGGCAGGATAGGATGGAGGGGAATATAGTCATTCTTTCACAATATATCTACTATGGAAATATTTTGTGTAACTACACATGTATAACTTTGAATAGCTTGAAGAGCTTGTCCTCCCAATAGGGATGGGTGATGAGAGAAAAAAAGGAAAAGAATCTAGAAATCAAAGTTTTAAAATCAAACGTTAAAAATATATTTTTAAAAAGAGTTGTAAAGTGTTTTATCTACATTATTCATTTGATACTCCATCCAAAAGCATTAACAAATAGGAAAGATTTAGCAATTATATGTTTGTCTTTGACAAGGCTCTTTTAATTACTCTTTCTAGCCCCCAGTTTCTACATTTGCAAAAGTATAATCATAAAAATCCACTAATGGGGAGTTAATAACATAATTTGTTTCAGAACATAAATGCTAATCAATTCAATATGACATCGTCTTCATTACTTTCATCAAATAAGCATTTATATATAATGCTTTAAAGTTGGCAAAGCACTTTACAACTATATCTCATTTTATTTTCACAACAATCCTAGGAACTGTGTGCCATTACTATTTCCATTTTGCAAATGAAGAAAGTGAGGCAGAAGTTATGTGATTTACCCAGGAGCACACAGCAATAAAATTAAAAAAAAAATGAACACATGAGAAAGTGAAGGGGAAAGTATATGTAGACATATTTTCTTATTTCTCCAGCATAATATTTTATTCTATTGGATATGGAGAGGCACCAGACCCATAATTTCATTGCTATAGGGAATTCCCAGATGAAGGAACTTTCTACCAATGCAAGTCAGAATGTTCCTATAGTTTTAGAATATTGATAAAGGTGGGGGAAGGAAAAGAGGGTTATTCACATGTGTGCAACATTGCATATATTATCAAATGTTTTCAAGATGTTTATTTTGCTTATTTTCTCTCCTTTTTATTGTTTCTTTTTAAAATATTTCTAAGAACCATTCCTCAATAGGTAAATAAATAGTCAGGACAAAAAATTCTAAATTATTAGAACTGATGTAAACTCTAGAGATCATACAGAAGAATCCCTTCACTTTTTTACACTTAATGAAATCGAGGCCCAGAAAACATGAGTGACTTGTCTAAAATATTTCAGTTAATAGCAAGCCTCTCAGCCCAGTAGTCTCTCCTCTATCCCACACTGTCTCCTTAAATATCCTCAATTCCCAGGCACTGTAGCTGTGCCTTCTATTGCTGACATTTTTGAAAGGTGGCAATAGGCAGTCATACTGCACAGAGTCCTGGAAAATGTAAGAGTCCCCTTCCAAGGGTTTTATGAATCAGCCACTCTGTAAAACATCATGACATGAAAACATAGCAAAGGTACTGGACATCCCATCCCTAGGAACTGCCCTTCTCACAAAAGTTTTGGCAAGTGCTCTGTAAGGGTTGAAGGATGTGATAGATTTCAGGCACAAAGTGACTTTCTTTTTTTGGCATGAGTACATCAAGAAAGCAAACTGCAGGCCTTTAGCATCACTCACAAAGCTCACTGAGGTTTGATGCAGGTTCCTCATACATTAATTTGTAGTTTGTATTTTTGTATTTTGGCAGAGAGTATTATTATTATTAGCAATATTTCTGAGATTGGGCTAGTCCATTGGGGGTGAGGGTGTGAATGCAAAAGCAAAAGCTTTTGTTTCTGCTCCCTTGTTCTGTTGTTAGCTTTCCTAACTTACCCTTAATTCCATTTGATTCAATTAAATGTTGACTTTTGAGAAAGAATAAAGGAGGAGCTGTTTCTACAAGAATAAAATGAAAGAATATCTCTCAAATCCTACTTGTCTCTATTCATATAATCACTGTCCTAAACCAAGGCTTCATCAGCTCTCCCCTGAATTATTGCAAAGGTCCCCCTGCTTTAAGTGTCTCTGCATTCCAATCCATCCTTCACTCAACCAACAAATTTACTTGCCTTAAGCTGAGATCTGACCAAAACACTACCCTGCAAAATAATCCTGGTGGTTCCTTATTGCCTCTAGAGTCAAATATAAATTTCTTTGTTTAGCTTTTAATTTTTCTGCTTAGCCTTTCAGAACTTGGTCCCATACTTCTTTACACATTATTCTCCTTCTCTGTATGGTCTACCAAACTGAACTTCTCTCGTTCTTTACACAAAGCACTCCATTTCCCAACTCTGTGCCTTTGTATTGGCCATCCCCTACACCTAGAATGTATTCCTTCCTAATCTAGATCTTATAAAACCACTAATATATTACAAGGATGCTAAAGTACCACCACTTATACAATGCCTTTCCTGATGCCCAAAATTGCTACTTCCTTTCTTCCCTAACTACTTTCTCCTTATCTTATGTTCATTTAGTACTTATTCTGCATATATTTCTTCTTTATATGCTTACACATGTGCACGTTTTCTCCACTGATAAAATATAAGCTCCTCGAGAACTTTTGTCTTAGTAGCCCAGCACCTACTACAGTGGCTGGCACATAGGTGGTCTTTAGTAAGTGTCGGTCAATCAGCTGACTGATTGCTAGCTAGCTAGTTAAATCCTATGAATCCCAATACATTGTTTTATCTACAACACAGTGCTACCTCCTGCCACCAAGAAAAGTTAAGCTGCTTCTCCCATTTGAAGAAAACTCCACAAAAGTGAATTTCTAACATGCTGTTTTGATTACTAGTTTATGTAACACTTTTATTAAGTTGATTCCAAAGTAGCATGTTCCAAAGTGGTTTAAATGAGGACACTAATAAAGCAGAATACCAAGCAACTAGACCAAACAACCATTTCTTTGGTCTGCTAACATAAAACTCCCTCATCTCCTTTTTTGGAGACTTTCTGAATCCGCTCTAATAAGGTTGGGAGTCCAACAATAGAAAATCCACAAACAGAAGCAAACTGAAGGTCAACAAGCACCTTTATCCTTTATTATCATTGGAAAGTCTATTTGTTTCAGTTTCTATTTTTTCTCCACGGATTCTATTTGCTAAAAAAGAAATAGAGATAATTGCCAAAGCATTTGCTTAATAGTAGCTTCATTTATTTGCAGGTAGACTTCAGTTCTTGCCAAAACTGAGAATATGCAAAATGATGGAAGTAAAAATATAAAATGGAAAAGTTATGAAATAGAGTTTCACCAGATCAGCAGGTTTCAGGGGAACTAGATAGCAGCTAACCTGCATATAAATAAATAGGGTACCCAGATCTGTAATAATCAATTATTATCTGACTGCCTAGGCTTCTCTGACATGGAAAGTGGACAGTTCCTAACTGAATGTCACTCCCTTTATTACAATTAAAATTGGAAATATTTAATTTAGCAAACATTTTCAAGTATCTTCAATGTTCAAACTAAGTAGTCTCTAGGGTATGGTTGCCACTTCTGTTCAAATTAGTCCTCATGCATTAAAAAAAAAGAAAGAAAAAATGATTTTCATAAACTTTGGCTTATGTGGTATATTTTAGGGATTTAATAACTAAACCAAAAATAAGACTTCAGTGAAAAAGAAAATGTTCTCTTCAGTATTATGGTATTAATAGTTACAGGATCACTGTTAAGGATGGACAAGATGATAATGACTGACAGCAAAGAGAAGGTGGAGTTGCTTGAAGCTTCTTTTACTTCTCTTTTCTCTGCCAAGAAGCAAGACTTTGGGACTGGAAAGGATGGAACAAACATGGCTAATAGGGAGTTGATACCCAAAATGAAATAAGAAGATAGCAAGACATGATGTAACTGCAGATGTTGAGTTCATGTCACCTGGCCAAAAATTAAATAGATCTTCGGTTACTAATAGAACTGCAAGTGTTTTTTAATTGCCATCAGTGTTATTTGAAAGATACTTGAAAAGAGACCAATGGAAAAGGGTAAATGTTGTTCTCATTTAAAAATGAAGGGGAACTGAATTTACAAACCTTACATAGGTTAATGACATTGACTTTAAATTTTGGTAGAATTCTAGGACATTTCATTTAAGATCATTTAAAAAGGAAGCAGTACTCATAAAGAGCAGTATGACTTCAGCATGAATAGGTCCACCATTTGGTAGTTATCAACAAGCATGTATTAAGTGCTTACTATAGAGTGAGCATTGTTTGACATACAGGGAAAGAAATACAAATCAATGAACATTTATTAAGTGCCTATGTGCCAGGCACTGTGCTAAGGCCTGGTGATACAAAAAAAAAAAAAAAGAGGCAAATGATGGTCCCTGCTCTCAAGGAGCTTATAATCTAATGGGGGAAACAACATGCAAACAAATACAAACAAAACAAGATATATATGAGATAAATAGGAAATAACAGAGGGAAGACACTAGAATTAAGAGGCATCAAAAAAAGTCTTCTTATAGAAGATGGGATTTTAATTGGGACCTAAATGAAGGCAGAGAGGTCAGTGGGCAGAGTTGAGGAAGTGATAGAGCATTTGTCCTTAAGGGTCTCACATTTTATCAATGGGTGGTGGTGGTGTGGATAGAGAAGTAAATACAGGACATTAAAAAAAAAAACAGGGCAGCTAGGTGGCTCAGTGAGTAGAGCGTCGGCCCTGGAGTCAGAAGGACCTGAGTTCGGATCTGGCCTCAGACACTTAACGCACACACAAACAAGAACATAGCCCTGTGACCTTGGGCAAGTTACTTAACCCCAATTGCCCTCCAAAAAGCCAAAAAAAAAAAAATACAAAATTACTTCCTGGAGGGTTGGATGGTATGGGTGATGGGGAATTTCACAGATGGGGTAATCAGAAAAGGTCTCTTGAAGAAGATAGCACTTGAACCCTAATTCCCTATTAACATCAACAGTACCACCATCCTCCCAGTCCCCGAGGCTCCCAACCTGTCATTTTTAACTTCACTATCTTTCACTCCCCCCCCCCCAATATAAAATTTGTTGACAAGGTCTCTCAATTTCACCTTTGAAACATATCCAGAATATGCCTCCTTCTCATCCTAGATCAGACCCTTATTACCTTATGTCTGAATTATTGAAATAGCCTACTTGTTGGTCTGCCTGTCACAAATCTCTCCTCACTTCGATTCATCCTCCATTCAACTGCCAAAGTGATTTTTCTTAAGGCACAGGTCTGAGCATGTCATGTCCTGCTTCTACTCAATAAATTCCAGTGATTCCCTATGACCTCTCGGTTCAAATATAAAACACTCTGTTTGGCATTCAAAGCCCTTCATAAGTTAGCCTCTTGACTCCCTTTGCTTGGCTCCCTTCTTATACTTTGCATACTCTGATCCAGCCATGCTGTTCTTGCTGGAAGAGGCTTGTAGAAACGCAATTTGTCACTACTGCTGGAGGCATATGCATTGATTTAAGAAAAGTGGAATAAAATCTTGCCATTAATACTATGAAAACTAGTTCTGAAAGAGTTAAATAAATTCATCTATAAGAAACAGTACATTCAAATTCATTAAAGTCTAATTTAAGACCAGTTAGTATTTAATGAACACATTGTTTACTCTGTGTCCATCAGATTCCGAGACTTGGGAATCGAAGGTTTTGTTAAACGTTAAATGTCAAAATCTCACTCCTTGATTTTGTGGTAGGTAAAATACAGTTTCCTTTTTCCTGATTCTTTTAAAACCTAACAGCAAAACCACTGCAGTGCACAAAATATATACCTTTTCTGTTCTTACTTACACTAGTTTATCTTCCACATGGTCTTAAGAAAAAAACAGAACATTACCTTTACAAGTCCTAATCAGAAGTCAACTGGTCTTTTGCAAGCTGAAGTTAGCTTTGGGCTGGCAGGTGTCTCTATTGAGGGTACAATTTCCTCATTAGGAAAAAACTGCATGGTGCATGGCTACAATCCACTAAGTGGGAAGAGTGACATTTGTAGTCAAAGGACCTGGGTTTGAATTACATTTCATACTGCAGTTTTTTTCATCTCTAGTGACTTGTTATATAGCCACCTAATTCTATTTTTTCCAAATTACTAATTTGTTTTCAGTTTTCAGCATTCACTTCTATAAGTTTTAAATTTTCTCCCCCTCCCTTCCTCCCTAAAGTCACGAGCAATCTGATGTGGGCTCTACACATACATTCCTATTAAACACCGAATTCTATTTTAACCTACAGACCCTTTTCTTCATCTGCAAAACAAAAAGGGGGGGCGGGGAAAAATTGGCCTATAAATGACTTCTAAAGTTCCTTTAACTTCCAGGTCCTATGACTTAGTGTGTAGCATTTATTGTGGGATTGTGGAGAAAGTGCTAGCATTGGGGTCAGAGGATCTGCATTTAAATCTCATTTCTGCCCATCTACAACCTATGTGGTCTTTTGTAAGACACTTCACCTCTCTGATTCTGTTTCCTAATCAGTGAAATAAGAGGGCTGGACCAGATGACCTTTAAGGTTCCTTTTAATTCCAGACTTAAAATCCTGGGATACAGTTTGGACGCCTTCCTTGTATAAATTCTCTGGTCTCTCCTTGGCTGCTTGGAGTATCGCGTCTGTTTCTAGGTTTGGAAAAAAAAAAGAGAAGAAAAGTAACATTCTCCTTTACGTCAGTAAACGCTGAAATGTCCTCCCCCTGCCTGCCGGGAGCCTTTTAAAAACTCCAAGCTAGGCGGTAAGAGGCTGGGGCTACAGGGAAATGAGCTTTCTTCCCAGGTTCCCGCCCTCATCTTTCCCCATCCTTCCCCTTCAGATCACAGCTCCCTCTGGCTTGCGCTGTAACTCCCCGGGACTCGCCTCAGCCTCCCCCCCCCCCCGCCCCCCTTCCTAGCACATCGCTCCTCTGCCCCACAGCATCGTAACCCTGGCGCACGTCAAACCACTAACCCAGAGCGTGATTTATTGAGCACCACCCCTCCTCCAACTTTATCTTTCCTCCTTATGTCCACTACCCCCAACCCCATACACAAAGGGAAGACAATTAAGCTGGGGGAGGGGGATGCTGTTACCTCCACTCCCTCCCCCACTCACAATTAATTTGTACCTATTTTATTTTTTTTGACTATTCCTTCCGAGATCTGTCCCCTTAGTGATGAGTAATAGCCTGCTTCTGTGCTCTGGGATGGATGGAAGCTTCAGTGACTTGACTGGTGGTCAGCCGGCAGCAAGGGTGAGGACTCCAGCTGTTCCAGCTGCAGCAGATTCTTGTAAGTTTCATCTCTTCTGGGGGCAGGGGCATCGTCTTCTCCCTTCAACTTTTCCAAGAAGGTAGAAAAATGGAGAACAAAGTAAAAGTCTCTGGTGTGTACTTTGTGTCCCCTAAATTCTAGAATTTCCTTTGCTTAGACTGAAGTTAATTTTTCTTGGTCTCTTTTAACTAACTTGTGGTTTTTGCATTAATTCTGTAGTTGGAATTAATTAACTAATTGCTTTGCAACTAATAATTTGCAGTTTGAATTTGAAGGATGATTAGTGTCTATTATTTTATTAAGTATAATGAAAACATAACTTATGTGATGCAAAAATAATGAATGCCTTCAGACATTGCCTGCTTCTAAAAATGTTCAAGGAAGTTTTCTTGTGGATTTTGCTCTGTGGATTTTGCTATTTCATTATAACTATTTAATGTGCATTATCATTCTTTACTGCCCTAACTGGAGTTTTGCATGTGATTATTCCTTTTAGAAGTCCTATTAACAAATATAATTTATTCAGAAAACTCTATAGAGAGGGGGAGCTCCTTGTTTGTTTTTGTTTTAAATGAGGTTTGGATGTGCTTACATCAAGAATGAAGGGGAAAATTGAAGCCAGACCAAAAATCTCATCTGAAATAAATATTTAGGAAAAATCAGAATTTTGCTCAAGTAATCCAGAAAAATGGCTCAGTTTTCCATATTACTTTGCAGGGATGTAAGTAATAGCCAATATCAGGCAAGAAAGTGAATTTAATTTAAATTATATAGATAATGGTCTCAGTTCTCCAATGTATGAACATGGATTCTTTGAATAAAAGTATTACAGAGATAAGAAAATGAGATTTTTAAAAATCATCTTTCTCCCTGTGTAGGAAGACAAATCAGAGAGGAGAAGATAGGTGAAGAAGAATTTATAATATAGGTTGGCTATGATAAAAGGAAGATGTTGGCCAGAAAAAGCATTATTCCAGAAGAATATGTGCTGGCCCGGATTGCTGCCGAGAATCTGCGCAAGCCACGCATCAGAGACAGGCTTCCTAGAGCTCGCTTTATTGCCAAGAGTGGGGCCTGTAACCTGGCCCATAAGAACATTCGGGAGCAAGGGCGCTTCCTCCAAGACATCTTCACTACCTTGGTGGACCTGAAATGGCGCCACACACTGGTGATTTTCACCATGTCCTTCCTCTGCAGTTGGCTGCTTTTTGCCATCATGTGGTGGCTGGTGGCTTTTGCCCATGGTGACATCCACGCTTACATGGAGAAAAGCGGTATGGAGAAAAGTGGCGTGGACTCCAGTGCTTGTGTGACTAATGTCAGGTAAGAATGTAGTTAGATTATGAACCAAAAATGCCTTATCAGCTATCACTTTATCACTCTTTATAGTGGGTTCTTAACTTTTCTGTTGTGGTTGTTCCATAGACCCCTTTGTCAGTCTGATACTACATGCAGATTCCTTTTTAGAATACTATTTTAAATAAACGGCATAAAATAAATAATTTTGCAAAAGAAGTCAAAGATGGATGAAAATAAAGAATTCCTTCGAATTCATGGACTCCTGAAATCTGTCCATGGACCCTTGGTGGCCAGATCATGGATCCCTGGTTAAGAACCCCACTTTACCATAAGTTTGCCTGGAAAAAAAGTGAAGGGCTTGATACAGTCTCCCAAAACAACACCTTAATTGTAACAGGTAACTTGGAACATCTGAAAACAAAAGTTGCTACTTTTCATACAGTTTATGTCTAAAAAACCAACTTAAGTGAAAACTTCTTGACATGTCTTCCTTAAAGTCCTGCCTTCTTGAAATATATTATCTGATATATTTTTAGACTGATCTAAAATGAGTTTTTGTTGGGCATTTCCCAATGTAACTTTTTAAAAAGATGAATGGGATATTTTATTCTGGCAGTACATACTTGAGTAAAGAAATATAAAGCAAAATGTTTACTTTTCAATACAGAAATATTGTAATCTATTTTAAATGCACCCAGACAAGTCTATAGAGACAAATAAACTGATTGAATCATGGGATTTTCCCCTTAACATTTTCATAAATAAAAAAAAGGTCATAAAACTACATTCAGTGTGGTCCCAAATTAAAATATCATAAGATATAAAATAACTTACCTAAAGGCAAAATCTTCCTTATCATGACTCATCTTTATGTATTTTACTATGAATAGCTATTTTTGAAATTAGATATTTAAGCATGAATCAATGCTACAAGACATGTATTTTTTTTTAACAATATTCAGATAGAATTGTCACTGAGGGATTTGTTTATAAGGAATGCATTTAATGGTGCCTTCTCATTTCCAAATGGATGTAGAAAGGATTCATACTTCAGGAACAGCTGTACTCAGTGAAGGCCCTTTCAGATCTAAGATTCTAGAAATCCAGTTATGAAAGCTCAAGGAAAAATCAGTCCTCACATTTTTCTAAATCTTGGGATGTTTTTAAAAATCTTATTTCTTAAATATTGCCAATATATTTAAGTAAAGAGAATTTTAACTCTCATGGTTGAAGATATGACAGGAATATTTGGTTGTATGGGTTTTTAATCTTCTATTTTTATTTGTTTTTAGTGTAACATTGAGTAAAGATTATTTATACTAGTTGCAACAATTTCACAAAGTTACTGTTAGGTGACAGAAACCGAGATGGAAAAATGCCAGGGGATTTTATAAAGTATTCCAAATTTACATACTGCACATAACTAAAATCTTTCATTAGTTCAAAGAAATCTTTATTTTCAAGAAAATGTAAAGAATAAAATCAATACTCACTTCTTTGTTAGGAACGAACAAGCCTGTGAAAAAATTACAGTTTATTAATCTTAGGAAGTGTAGTAACAGACTTTTTTTTTTCTAGAGATAGTAAGCAATACATTCAGGTGAACGTTATCAAATTTTTTGCATTAATTTTGAGTACATTTGTAAAAAAAATTTAAACGAATAAAAATTCAATAGTTGTTCAATAACCGAAGTAAAGCAAAAATCTTACAAGTTGTGGGTGACTGAAGATATAACATGCTTGATTATAAAGCTAATCTTAATTCACTGTTGAACTTGGTATTGTTAACTCATATTTATTTTGTGAGAAATAACTCATACTATTATTGTTTTGTGAGAAATATTTTGATCAATTTATAAAAACATATCACTGATCATGATTGGATAAAATGAAATAATGAGTAAACATATGGTTAACTTTATTGATAGCATAGTAATGTGGGATTTTGTCACAAAAAATGTAATTCAGTAATCTATAAGTGATTCTTTTAAAGTATTTAAATATTTTTTTAAATCAGTAATCAGCAAGCCTTTATTAAGTGACTGTCCTATATCTGGTACTGTACTAAGCATGGGACATAAATATGCAAAGAAACAATTTTTATTCTTCAAGAGTTTACATTAAAATGATGGAGACAAATACTTCTACAAGCATATACAGAATAAATATTGAGAGAATAAATACAAATAAATTCAAAATTTAACAAATGCATATGCATAAAGTTGTTTGAAAAGCAAGGCACTAGTAGCTAAGGCCAGCTGGAGAAAATTTATGTAGAAGGTGGTGCTTAAGCTGTGTCTTAAGGAAGAGAAGGATTCTATGAAGGGGAGGTGAGAGAGAGTACATTTCAGGCTTGGGGGATGGACAGTTGCAAAACTGCAGACATTGGAGATAAAATATTGTGTGGGAGAACAGAGAAAAGACCAGTTTGGCTGGATTGAAGAGTGAAGGAGGGGGAATAATGTCCAGCAAGTCATTAAAGATAAGTTGGGAACAAATTATGAAGAGCTTCAAAAGCTGAACAGAGTAGTTTATATTTGATCCTAGAGGCAGTAGGAAGCCACTGAAATTAATTGAAGAGAATGACCTAGAAATACAATCAAGGAAAATCACTTTGGCAACACTATGGAGGAAGAATTGGAGAGGGAAGAAATCTGAGGGAGAGAGACCAGTTAGGAGACTAGATGATGAAGACCTGAACTGAGGTAGTTACTATGTAAATAGAAAGAGTCAAGTGTGTTGTGGAGGTAAAAACAAAATTTGGCAAGTGATTTGAATATATGAAATTTAAGGAGAATGAAGAATCAAGGATAACACTGAGGGTAAGAACCCCCAAAACTGGAAGAATTGTGGTGCCTTTCAAATAGAGAAATTTGGAAGAGGAATAAATTTTGGGGATGTTCACATTCTTTTTTTGGACATATTGAGTTTGAGATGTCTTTAGGATATCTAATATGGAATGTCTGATAAGCAATTGATATTGCTAGACTGAAGCCTGGGATGTACATACACACACACACACACACACACACGTTTCTACAGAAATGATAATTAAACTGATGACAGCTGACAAAGTCACCAGAAGGGCTAATGTATAACAGGATATAGCCTTGGGGAACACTCACAGTTAGAGGGTATGATGTGAATGATGATCCAACAAAGGAAACCAAGGAATAATCAGACGATAGGGGAACTGGAAGGAGAGGCTGGTCAGCAGTATAGAATGTAGGAGAGAGATCAAGAAGGATTAAGATTGAGAAAAGGCCATCAGGATATGTTAAGGATTTTTTGAAAAAGAAAACATATTGCACTGTTTTATCATGCACTGGATAAATAAAAGTAATTTCTGTCTTCATTGTATTATTTTGCTTTCAAAACTCTGAATGAGTGCTGAGGTGTAGGAAAATGATTCACATGGGCGTTGAAGAATTGGACTTGCCAAAGTAACCATTGTGCTTTTAATCTTTGCAAAATCCCTTAACAAATCCTATAAAATGTTTTTAATGTAATTTTAAAATTCTGTTTCTTAATAGTATTCTCTCCTAACTCAGGATACAGGAAACAATATAGTTTGTTGGCTTTTTTTGGAGGGCAATTGGGGTTAAGTGACTTGCCCAAGGTCACATGGCTAGTTTTATGTAAAGTGTCTGAGGCCTTATTTGAACTCGGGTCCTCCTGACTCCAGGGCCTGTGCTTTATTCACTTCACCACCTAGCTGCCCCCAATATAGTTATTTTTAACACAAATATTAGTGACCATGATATTTTATACTTCATTTTTATAAACCATGAGTCCTGCTGCAAACCAAAATTTGATTGTTTGGTGGATACTCACCAGTACTTTCAAATAGCATTTTATCCCTAGACTTTAAAAATAAGCATTTTCACTTTTGTGAAATGCAAGAAATTATAATTCCATTTTAAAATGTTCTGCAATTTGTTCCTGGTTTCTACTACTTATACAGCTGAGCTCAACATCAAAAAGCACAAGGAACAGTAGAATCCAGTCAACATTTAGTTATCATGTTTCACAGCTGTCCATAAGGTAAACAGTCACACAATATACTTAAGTCCATAATTCCAGGTTGAGAAGTCAATAATGGCCTTATACAATTAGCTGGCTGTGTTATCCTGGGCAAGTCACTTAACCTCTGCTTGCCTTGGGTTCTTAATGAGGACAATAATAGCACCTGTCTCTCAGAGTTGTTGTGAGGATCAAATGAGATAATTGTAAAACACTTACCATAGTGCCTGATGGATAGTAAGTACTATATAAATGCTAGCTATTATTATTACTGTTGTTGTCAGGATCAAAGGAGATAGTATTTGTAAGGAGCTTAGCATGGTTCACACAGTAGCTGCTATATACTTATAGCTACTATTATTACACATTCTCCCTATGAATGTAATAAAAACTGATCTTGAGTTTGCTGTGTTGCTGCTTTAGTTACTTCAGTATTTGAAACCAAAAATGTATTCTTTGCTACCACTTTTTGGAGGATGCTCTCCTGTCACTTTTTGGACAATGGGACATCAAGTCAACAAGTGCCTTCCACATGCCACACGCTGTGTGAAGTGCCTGGGCTACAAACATGGGAATGAGACAGCCTTTGCTTTCCCAGAGCCTGCATTCTGCCTCTTGATGTTTTGTACAGGTAGTACATGAAATAGCTACAAGCAGTACAAAAAGAGACGATTCGGCCATGCCCCTCTCCTTGATAACTGGGCTAGTTGCCACTTGATCATCTTCAGAGCCCGCAGATGATTGCTGGGTTCTTTGTGCGGCACTGTTTTGAAGGACTAGGTCGTTGAGGCTTCTTTTTCATAGAAGCACCATAGCATGGTGGCAAGTAGAAGCAGCAGTCTTGGGCTTGAATTCCTCCCCAGATGTTCCATAGCTGTGTAATCCCTGCTGGTTGTGTGATTGCAGGTAAGTCACCTGGGCTCTCCAAACTTGAGTTCCTCATCTGAAAATAGGGATAACAATACTCAAACTAGTTCCTGTCCACATTTGTGAGGAAAACATTTTGAGAACCTTGAGGTGCTATACAAATGTGAATAAGAAGAAAGACTATTATTATTACTATTATATGACTTCAACATAAAAAACTTGAACCATTATATTATTGAGAGCAAACATGAGCAAACAAAGCCACAAACATCTGCTGTGGCTGAGTAGAAAGATCACTGCTCTAGAAATGATGACTTTGGGGAAGTCATCTAGCCTTTCTCTATCTGGCTTCCTCATCTATAATCTTACGTAGCTCACTAGATCACTTTGGGAATAAAATGAAATAATTTATGTGAAAATACTCAATTTTTCTGGGTGATACGTCATGATAAAACATATATATATATATATATATATATTTGTTACATAAATTTGCATGGATAGTGTGTCATGTATATTTGCATTCCCCGGTTCTCCTAAACTGCCCAGTATATGCTATAAATGTTTGTTGATGTCTATTATTTTAAAGTTCATAATTTATCAAGTGGTTTAGAAAATCAATAACTTAAAATTACTCAATTTATGTACTTAAATAGTATAAGGACTAAAGTTCAGTTTTCAAAGGGTATTTTTGGTATAATCTGTGTCCTGTACACTAGGATTTTTAGAAATGACTTCTCAGTTTGAGGGTATAGCTGTCTTGGGCTGCTTTTGCTTTTCATAAACTAAGCATGTTTTTGTTGGGTTTGATGTTAACAGTAAAGAGGTAGTGTATTCTTGATTTCATAAAAAGAAGAGTCCCCTGAATGGACTAGAAATAATTGCAGTAAGCTAGAGGTCTAGAAAATAATGTGCCTCTAAAAAGTGAGACATTTATTTCATTCTTTCCTTTTAAGGAAAGTTAATTTTATTAAGTTACTATATTCATTTATAAGTTATTAAGTTACTATATTTACTATGTTATTAAGTTACTATATTACTATATATGTTACTATATTACATTTATAAGTTATTAAGTTACTATATTACTTAGTTAATTTTATTCACATTTTTAAAGGTTCTTGAGTAAATAAATTGTACTATTCAAAATCTGTCTTAGTGACATTAGTCTGGTATATAATTTCTTACAGGTCTTTTACCTCTGCTTTCCTCTTCTCCATTGAGGTTCAAGTGACAATTGGATTTGGTGGGAGAATGATGACAGAGGAGTGCCCTTTGGCTATCACAGTTTTGATTCTTCAGAACATTGTGGGGTTAATTATCAATGCAATCATGCTGGGTTGTATCTTCATGAAGACAGCTCAGGCTCACAGACGGGCAGAAACCTTGATTTTCAGCCGGCATGCAGTAATTGCAGTACGAAATGGCCGACTGTGCTTCATGTTCCGGGTAGGTGACTTAAGAAAAAGCATGATCATTAGTGCCTCTGTACGAATCCAGGTTGTCAAGAAAACAACCACCCCTGAAGGGGAGGTAGTGCCTATTCACCAACTTGATATCCCTGTTGACAATCCCATAGAAAGTAACAATATTTTCCTGGTGGCTCCTTTGATCATCTGCCATGTAATTGATAAGCGCAGCCCATTGTATGAGATCTCAGCCACTGACTTGGCCACCCAAGACTTAGAAGTCATAGTTATCTTAGAAGGAGTAGTTGAAACTACAGGCATCACCACTCAAGCTCGGACCTCTTACATTGCTGAAGAAATCCAGTGGGGTCACCGATTTGTATCTATCGTGACAGAAGAGGAAGGTGTATACTCTGTGGACTACTCCAAGTTTGGCAATACAGTCAAAGTGGCTGCTCCCAGGTGTAGTGCTAGGGAGCTAGATGAGAAGCCTTCAATCCTTATTCAAACACTTCAGAAGAGTGAGCTGTCCCATCAGAACTCTCTGAGAAAGCGCAATTCCATGAGAAGGAACAATTCCATGAGAAGGAATAATTCCATAAGGAGGAACAACTCTTCTCTGATCGTGCCAAAAGTACAGTTTATCACACCAGAGGGAAATCAGAACACAACTGAAACGTGACCTTGGGTCAACACAAATTTAATCTCTTGACAAGTCAATGAGGCCCATATCAGGTACTCACTATGGACTATTACCTAGGACTGCAAAGGCAATTACTTGTTCTACAGCTTTGTCAATTCACTAAATTGTACTCCTATCAATACAGCAACACTTGATATTATCAATAAACAATAGCACCCAGAGCAAAGACATCATCAGTCACACTTTTCTTATAAATTTGGTTTTTGTAGCCAAAATTTTTGAGTTGTCAAAGAAATGAAATATTCTTATTCCTAAAGGTGGAAGATATTTTCTCAAAATGAATTAAAATTGCCCTTAAATATGTTTTTTTTTACTGTAATAATTAATGCAAGCAAAATGTTGTATCAAGAGGGGTTGTAGAAAATTATATTGAGTACTAATAACTTGGTTTGGAAAGCTAAGTCAGAAAATCTTCTTACTCACTGAATCATGACATTTTCTTTAAAAATGGGAAACAAACCCTGGACCCCTAACATGAAACCACCTTCCCGCAGGTATAAGTTTTAATAAGTCAGAAGGAGCATAGAATTACATCGTCAGAGATGGAAGGACCCTTACAAGTCCTTAAGTCCAACCTTCTCATTTTACAATTGAGGAAACTGAAGCCCAAAGGACTAATTGATTTACCTGAGATTATAGGGCCAGTATCTGAGATGGGATTCCAACTTGCATCTTCCTTAGACCAAGTGCAGGACACTATCTAGCACACCACACTGCTTATCGTAGAAGATTATTGTGTTTCTCTTTGCCTTTAGGAGTCCAGTCATATAGCTCTTGCCACTCCAAAGCAGATCCTACTTTTGATACCCCTAAATAGCTCCATATCATTTCCATTTTTTCTTTACTATAGGCCATAGGGTAGATTTGGATATGGAGGCTTGGGACTAAGGTGATGGAGTGAAGATGACTGTATCTCTGGTTCCTTAAGAAAGAGGTGCCCTTCCTCACTGAAGCTTGAGCAACAGGTCAGCACTCTTTTAAGGGATTCTACTCCTGCCTGCCTTTTTTCAATCATGAATTGAATACATAATATACAAAGAGTAAAAAGTGCCTAATATGCATTCTTGGAGTAGCTTGTATACTGGGAAAATCTGACTCAATATTTCGGCCAATTGTAAGAAATCAATTTAATACCTATGATGGATATTATTCTTTCACTTAGTCTTTCACTTAACTGTTCATGATCTAGTCAGAGAATAGACATAGTAGGAGAAGCCTATACCGGTTTCCCGGTAGTGTCCTTCCATATTTGGTGGAATATATAAAGTCATTGGGCATTTTTAGCCTGGAAAAGAGAAGAATTTGGGGAGGAGGGTGGATGAAATGTCTTTGTAAATTTGCAGGGCTGTCACGTGGAGGAGGTGTTAGACTTGTTCTGGTAGACCTAAGAGGGTAGGAGCAATGGATTGAAGCTGAAAAGGGCAATTTAGGCTTTATTTTGGAGAAAACTTTCTACCAATTATGGTTGTCCAAAGTTAGAATGAGATGCCTGGAGAGGGAATGGATTCTTCCTCCTTGGAGGTCTTCAAGTAAAGGCTTAGTTGGACTAGATGACCACCACTGATATCCCTTCTAATTCTCAAATTCTGTGATTCTCTGATACCTATTTATGCTGTAATTGGGCCAATTACACTATAGATTAAACCTTTTACTTATCAGCTGAACAATTGTTGTGAAACAGGAGAATCAAGTCTTTTGGTCAATATAGATGTTGAATTTATTCACATTTAGGATTATCAATTTAGAGCTGAAGAAAATCTCAGAGGTCATTTAGGCCAAACCCCTCTTTTTACTGATAAGGAAACTGAGACCCAGAGAGATTATGTGACCTTTTTGAGGTCAAACAGGTAATAAAATGTGGGGCTGTATTCTTATCTTTTAGAAGAGGTAACATAGTGGAATGGAAGGTTCTGGAATCAAATCCTGTGCCTGAAACTTCCACTGATATTGGGCAATCCACTTAATCTCCATGGATTTGAGATGGAGTAAATGGCCTCTGAGATTTCATCTAAATCGAGTCCTACCTTTCTATTTCATGACTGAAAAAAAAAGTATGAAAATTAGACACAAGTATAATTCCTTACTAGGTAGAGCAAAAGAAGAATGGATTCGTCAGGTATGAGCCGAGAATTCCTTTGCACCCTTTCACCTGTGCCTTAAATAGAAAAGTCTCATGCTATCATCAAATGTGATGGGCACTGTTAAAAGGCAGACCTCTAAAGGAGTGACTGAGAGTCTGCAGCCCACTACAGAGCTGTTCTTGTAGTGCTCATTTCCTTGGCATGTTGGCCTTAAATGAGAAAACAAACAAACATGGTGCACAGAGGAGTGAGGAAATACAGAGTTGCCTGGTGCAGGAGGAGGGTACTGTTTTATTGCTTTGGGGCAGAGGTTGCCAGCAGTTGGATTAGCTCCCAGTCAGTCAACTGACTCATGCTACAGTTGAATTCCTTGCTCCCTTCCAGTTTCCCTTGTGTGTGACAGGAATGAAGAATTCAAAGGAAGATGTAGTATGGGGTAAGAAAAACAAGCATGGGGGTAGAGGCAGAAGCAAAAAAAAAAAAAAAAGATAGTTTGAGCCTCAATTGGTGTGTGATTCAGACCTAATATAGAGCAGAAGCTGTCATCTGGAGGCCAGAAACTTGCTGCTGAGCATCCTTCAAAGAACCAGAATTCAGTTTATAAGATCTGGAGATAAAAGAGCCTTCAGATATCAGCTAATTTTACAGAGGAGAAAACCCATACCCAGAGAAGTAAATGACTTGCCCAAGAACACATAGGTAGTGACAGAGCAGGGATCTGCACCCAGGTCCAATGACAATAAATCTGGTACTTCCCAGAACCAAAACTAAGAATTTTTATATCTGGGCCAAGAAGCAGGAAAGGTGCCTTCAGTTGGGGAATGGGAGAAGAGACCAGACAGAGAGAGAGAGAGGAGAAGAGGAGGAGGACCATCTCTTTTAACTAATTATTCTTGTTAACCTGGTGCTCTTTAGGAAAGCCCTGCATAGCCATTTCAGGAAGATTGGTAGGGCTCAGGGCCATAGAAGGAAGCAGGATGGTGTAGTGGAAAGTTGTTTTTAGAGTCAGAGGACCTGAGTTTAAATCCTGACTCTGGGACTTACTACCTAGATGATCTGAGCAGGTTATTTAACCTAGCTAGGACTCTGTTTCCCCATCTATAAAAATAAGAGACCTCTGAAGTCTCTTCCTGCTCTAGGTCTATGAACTCTTGCCCACCCACCTGCCTCTCTCCTTAGTCACCACAATCCAGTTGTTGCCTACACACAGAAATGACTCTGGCATTCATCCCTTTCCCTCCTTGAGCAGACAGTAGGTGAGGCATAGCTACAGGAAGGAAGTATCAGAAAACAGGGACCTTCTCTTATGGGAGGAAGGTAACAGGAGTGGGATCTTATATCGGCAGCACTGGAAGTGATGCCATTCTAACTTGGGCCAAGATAATGTGTGCCCACATGGTCTCCTTCCACCATGAGTATGGGGAGGTGATCCTGTTAGTGGAAGAGGCCCTGCTGTTTTTGGTATAGAAACAGTCTCAGGAAGGAGGGGGTGGCACATAATCTCACCTACTTCCTATGCACCAACACCTGTCTCCTCCTCCTATTTTTTGAACTGGTTTGGTCTGAGAGGAAGAACTGACACCCTTACAAAGGCAGGAGGAGTTGACCACTTATGGCAATTGATGCCAATCAGATATCCTGTCCTATTACTCCCAGAAGCAGTTTAGTGCTAGAGTGTTGATGCCCAATAGATTCTTTAATCCTGGCGTCCATCTTCTCCCCAACCATTGCCTTGGGTCTGAGCTCCCTTCTAGTGGGGGGATGGTAATAGAGAATTTCAGGGCCTGCTGGTGCCAGGATGGGCTTTCAAATCCACCATTTTGTTTTGCCATCACCATAGCCCAAGTACCTAATGATTCTTAGCTCAGAAACTTAAAACTTTGGAGGCTTCCCATTGTTCCTATCCTATACCTCCCTACAAACCTTGGTTTGGTGAGATATCCTCAGATACTAGCTGCACATAGTCTTACAGAAGAGGAAATGTCTGACTCCAATTCCCCAGGTTCTAGTAAGGGCAGCAGATGAAAGCAGAGCAGGTCCCATGGCAGTTGAACTAGGTAGTCTGAAAAGTCAGGAATGTTGGCACAGGGTATAGAAGAGGGGTTATCACTATGTCTTTTAGGAGGTACTGGGAACAGTTCTACTTTCAAAGAATTCGGCAAAAATGGCAGTGTATAGAGCAGTGAGCCTGAAATCAGGAGGACCTACATTTAAATACTGCATCAGACATTTACTAACTATGTGACCCAAGGCGAGCCATTTAAACTTCCATTTGCTACAGTTTCCTCAACTGTGAAATGGGAATAATAGCACCTACCTCACAGGACTGTTATAAGAATCAAATGAGATAATCCCTTTCAAGCACCTAACACATAGAAATTGCTTAATAAATGTGATTTCCTCTCCTTTTCCCTTGCCAACATCACTCTACAGTGTGAGGGTCTATAGTCAATGCCCCCATACCGATGGCAAGGTTGGCTTTTGACTGGAATTCTCTAAATTTAGCACCTTCCAAAGTAAAGTCTCAGTTGTTCCTCCCTGGTTTGATTTCTGCTCTTTCATCTAAACTAGGAAGAGCATACTGGAAATACAGGCAAAACTTTCATCATAGTAATTTGTACTCCACAGCTTTCCCCTAGCAATGCAGCTTTACCATAATACTCTCCAACTGAGTAGAGACTATGTTCTGGGCCCATGGCATGTTGAGAAAAAGGTCAAAAAGCATCACCCTGATGGCACAACAAGGAAATCTCTCAGCTTTAAAAAGTAAACCTAGCTTACCCCCAGAGAAGAGTTTACATACTCAGGAGAAGCTTCAAATCCCTTATCCATTAGTTGGAATAACCTTTGTGTGATTTGGCATTTGTAAAACAAAATGTCTACTATAAATCAATAGTACAACAAGGATGATAAGATAATCACGTTCCCTCTGGCTTCTTCTCCCCCTCTTTTCTGCCCCCAACTTTTGTTATTTTTAGCATGTGGAAGGTGGGGACAAAACTAGGATTACTGTCTCTAAGGACTAGTGTATGAAACTAAGCATAACAAATTCTACAGGCTGTTAAAGAGGAAGACTAAGGGTCAGGCTCTTCCCATGATCTTGATGCAGAATTTTCACCAATAATCATGGGAATTTCCCTACAGGCTAGAGAATATACCCCTTGATAATTGACTCTCATTACATATGTCGTGCTGACTTAAGTTTAAATTCATGAAAACTTTAATTAACTTTTAAACTTAAGACCAAAATGCCAAACCACAGCTTGATTTGATTTTAGATTATTTACATCCTATAATAATATACTCTAAAATGTTGTATAATATCAAAATGTTCCCATGGAAATTCTCTTGGTTTTACTATGGTAGTCTCCCATTCTTAGATAAGGGATTATTATTCTATGAACTAATATTTTATGAATATTTATAAAATATCTTCTTCGTCCATTAGCTATTTCAGTGATAACAATCAGAATGCAGAAGGGTCTACTCTCTTATGATACTACCATTGAAGTAATTATTTACCAAATTCAAACCAACATGTTAATTTTGATCAGAAAGCACATACATACAAACACAAATGTACTGCAAAGGCTAACTTAAAGGCAAAAAAGGCTTACACCTACCAATCACACATAATAACAGAAATTGGAGACAGTGAAGAACGATACCTTGAAATAGCTCCACCTAGGGGAATTTTTGCTCTTCTGCTTTTATTCCTTCCCTTTTTTTTAAAATTTTTTTTGAAAAAGAACAAACAGAGTCTTAAGGTTGAGAAAACTTGGAATCCTAAAATCCAAACATCCAAACTCTTTGGAATACAGAATAGCCATCTAGCTAAGCAGTGCCGTAGGCCTTATTTTTTTTTTTAATGTACACTTCCTACTCATCAAGGACATGTCTTTGCTATAGCTCTCTCCAACTTATGATTAGAAAATTCTAGTAACTGTTGTTTAATGTCCCCACACCTGGGATAAAACAAATATAACATAATTGAAAGACAGTCCCATACTTCCAATCTATAACTATATTCTATGGTGGTAGCTCTCTGTCTTTCAAAGGAGCCTATCCATACCCTACAGCACTCAGGCCATAGTTCCCCTCTTTCAAGGTCCTCCAGCTCTATCTTTGAAAGTTAAAAATATGTGATCCAAAACCAGCATTCCCAAACTTTACCCAGATAGTATAATTTTCAGGTCTGGCGCCTCCAATAAATCATGAACTGTTTAACAAAACCCACCCCCTCCCAACTTTCTCTAGCCTGGACTTTTTTTTTACCTCCTATGTAAATGAATGGGCAGTGGAAAAAGAGAAGAAAGAGATTGCTAGGTTGAGCTCCTTCTAGGCATGGAGCTCTATCTCAGTCCTTAGCATCAAATTGCTGTCTTTATTATGCATATATATATGAATATAAAAGCAGCAAGCCTTTCTTGGCTTTGAGCCATATCCTACTTAAAAATAATTATAACTCAGATGTTTGTACTATCTGGATAATTGCTTTATGTTTTTAAGGCTACATTCTAAGTTGAAATATAGCAAATATATCATCAATAGCCAAAATAATGAATTCCACAGACACTTTAGAAAAGAGGAAATTATTCTATTTGTTCTCAGTCAAACAGGATTTGGCCAAAACATTTATCAGTCATTTTCAAAGCAAGTGTGGCCATAACTTAGCAGTTCAATTCAACAGATATTTATTGAGAATTTATTTATTGATATTAGGGTTGCCTAATATCACTAATATCACTGCACTAGAAGGCTTCCAGAAGAGCATCCCTTCATATTGAAAGCACAAACAAGAAAGTCTCATAGTCTGCATATAATGAATCCCACTTCAACTCCTATAAAGAGATAACATTATCTTCCTAGCCACTTATCACATGAAACCTGGAGCCCAGTGGCTCCTGGGGGGAATCTAAGGAAAAAAAGCCATTTGTTAGAAAACAGCACTGGAAAAGTTCCTAACAGATCACAAATTTATATACCAGGATTTGTTTTTGAAGATTTACTAAGTTCAGATAGTTCATTACATCTACATTTCTATTTTCTGTTTTGAGTCGTTTCTTTGTGTTTCTCATGGATTCCTTAGGTACTACCTTGAAGAAAACCACAAGATTTTAGTAACCTTGATCAATGTAGATTTATTAAAAAGAAATTTAGCTATCAATATGTTCAAACAATTTTAACATTAAGAGATTATTGTATAACATAATTCCATTCAACAAAAACTATCATTCATAGATTCAATGTAATTTACTTTCTTTACCTTTGTAATTTTTTAAAATAACATTTAAATGAGAAATTTAAAGCTTTTAGAAATATCTAGATTTTAAAGTACTAAATCAACAATAAAATATACAAAGAAAAATATCGGGCGGCTAGGTGGCGCAGTGAGTAGAGCGCCGGCCCTGGAGTCAGAAGGACCTGAGCTCGGATTCGGCCTCAGACACTTAACACACACAAACAAAAACCTAGCTGTGTGCCCTTGGGCAAGTTACTTAACCCCAATAGTCCTCCAAAAAGCAAAAAAAAAAAATCTATTAAAAATTTCAAACAATAGATTCTTCTCTAAGGAAATGTGGGTAAAAAAAAAGAATTTTTAAATTAACTGGTATCAGAATTACACAAAGTCAGAGTTGGAAGGATCCTCAATAGCCATTTAGTTCAACTCAAACATCAGTAGGAATTCCTTCTGATGACTGATAGTCATCCAGTATATAGAAATGTTATTATTACCTAAATTTGATATATATTAAAATGAATGAGCTATATACAGTAGATCATTTGTTCTAAGTAAAAAAATTATTTTCTATATTTCTTTATGTAATGGAAACATTTGTATTTGGCAATTTTCTCATTAATAATAAAAGTAATTTAAAAAGCAATAATTTGAGCATCAATAATAATATTTAGGGGGCGGCTAGGTGGCACAGTGAGTAGAATGCTGTCCCTGGAGTCTGAAGGACCTGAGTTCAGATCCAGCCTCAGACACTTAATGCACACACAAACAAAAACCTAGCCATATGACCTTGGGCAAGTTACTCAACCCCAATTGCCCTCCAAAAAGGCAAAAAAAACCCCAAAAACAAACAAAAACAAAAACAAAAATAATAGTTTAAGGCTTTCCCATTTATCTCCTAGAGAGCTACATACAAGTGCAAGATAACTGCTTGGGTTAGTACATATTCAAAATATCAGCTCATGAGTCACCATTCAGTGCTTCCCTTATTCTAGAGCAAAGCAAAAGACACATTAGCTCAGAGCAAAGACCTCTAATTAAACTTCATAGCAAAATAATAAGGAAAAGGTCTCATTTGTGCCCACAAGAGTGTGCTTTCTCACAGATTCCTGTGCCATCCAATGATAAGGAAAATACTCATATCCTGGACAACTCATAGTCCTATTTTTGTGACTCAGTTGGAAAACCTCTGAAGCTGACACTTGCTACTTTTCTTCTTAATAATTGCTATTTTTCTTGCTACTTTTTCTTAATAGCATTGCTACTTTTCTTCTTAATAGGCTTCTGCTTTGGGCAGCTAGGTGGCACTGTGGATAGAGTGCTGGGTCTGGAATCAAGAAGGCATCTTCCTGAGTTCAAATGTGGCTCCAGACACTTACTAGCTGTGTGGTCCTGGGCAAGTCACTTAACCCTGTTTTCTCAGTTTTCTCGTTTGTAAAATGAACTGGAGAAGGAAACAGAAAGCCACTCCAGTATCTTTACCAAGAAAACCCCAAATGGAGTCATGAAGAGTTGGACACTACTGAAAATGATCAAACAGGTTTCTTCTTTGTTGAGCTGCTACTGCCATCTTGTGCTTCTCTGAAGAATTCCAAATGGGCTACTTTCCTCTCAGGGAATATCTACTATTCTTTTGTGAGGCAGTCCACAGCCCTAGGATATATCACCTTTTTTTTAAATCAAATTCATAAACACACCTAACCAGCACAACCAAAACTTCACATAAGATCTGGTTTGGAGACTACTTTCATTTTCTTGTGAGAGTCATCAAAATTACCCTAGAGTTTTACTCAGCCATATTGGAAGGGAACATGGCAGAAATGATGATATCCTATATTCCTGAAGCTACCCACATTCTCCCAGTGTTAAAAAATGAAGTCCCCGGGGCGGCTAGGTGGCGCAGTGAGTAAGAGCGTCAGCCTCGGAGTTGGGATGACCCGAGATGGAAACCGGCCTCAGAAAATGAGCACCCACACATAAAATAATGACTAGCCGTGTAACCTTGAGCAAGTTACTTAACCCCAATTGCTTTAAAAAAAATGAAGTCCTTGCAAATAACACTAGGTACAAATAAGTCATAAGTAATTATCTCAAATATACAGAATTTGATTCAATTTAATAAGCATTTGCTGATATTTCTGGCACAGATGAAAAGTTCCAGCTAAACCTAACTTCCTTGAAGTCTATATCAAGAACAAAAAGCTGCTCTGTATAAAATATAAGAGTTGTAAACAAAAATGATTAATGAAAAATCTACAGTAATCTTTTGAAAAATAACAATAGAAGTCCACTTAAAATCCCACAGGGCTTCTTAAAACTTTTTCCACTGGAGATACCTTCAGCGCTTTGATCAATACCAAGAAAAAAGATAGATCTCCTCTCTCTCATCTGGCTCTAAGCTCAAGTTAAAAGCTGATAGAAATAGATATAAAGAGAGAGAGAGAGAGAGAGAGAGAGAGAGAGAGAGAGAGAGAGAGAGAAGAAGAAGAAGAAGAAGAAGAAGAAGAAGAAGAAGAAGAAGAAGAAGAAGAAGAAGAAGAAGAAGAAAGGAGGGGGAAAGGAAGGAAGGAGGAAAGGAAAGAAAGATAGATAGCATTTATTAGGTACTTATGATGTTCCAGATAATATATTAAGCACTGGAAATACACACATAATGAAAAAAATAAACTTCTCCTTCAAGAAGCTTACATTATGATGTGGAAAAGCAATACATAAAGGGGAGCTGGAGGATAGGGAGGGAAGAATAACTAATAAGCAGAAAAAAGGAAGGTGGAAATGTCAGGAATGGTGCTGGGATTGAAATGGAAAGGAAGTGACTTCCAGTTCATACTGATCCTTCTCTAAACCAGTTCAATCCCAGTAACTGAAGATCCAAGAGAAGTTCTCAGAAACATCAAGTGTTAGGAAGATGGAACTTTACCAGTTTACAAGACTTAAAAAACGAAAAAAAATTAAGAAAAAATCCTGAATACAGGGTAAAGAATACTATGACTTAAGAGAAACTTGGGATAAAACAATAGAAGGGAAATACTTATAATAAAAAGAGAATTTTAAGTAGAATACTATTAAAAAAGAATGGATAGGCCATAATTATTCCAAGAGTAGATGAAAGGTTTACTAAGAGAAATGAAGGGGAAAAGTGAAAAGAGATAAGGAGTCAAATTGAAGCTCTTGGGGAAAAATTTGAAAAGATAATAAATAACTTAGGACAAAAGAAAACCTTACCAAAGTAGCAAAAATACTGGTAGCTATTGTCTATAGCCTTCAGGTCAAGCTCCTTCCTTCTTCAAGGAGTTTAGGTACCAAATTCTCAGTTTTTCTCTTCTCCCCAATTTCTGTCTTCATATTTCAACATATGTATATTTATATGTGTATGTATATGTATATGTGGGTTATCACACATACACATATTAAACATTTTAACTGCTCAGTTTTTCAATCTTACTTCCTGTGACCTACTCCTCTGCCTCACCTCAACTATACAAAAAGATGATCATGTTCTTGATCTTGCTATTACCCATGAATGTACTGACTCCATGTTCAAGAATTCTGAAATCCACCTATCTGACCATAATCTATTGACTTTACCTCTTACTCTGCCATCCTTTGCCAAACTTTACTCTCCATCCACACCGTGAATTCCAATTCCTTAAAACCCTCAGTTTCTTTCCAGACCACCACCCTATGCAATATCCACTCTCTCCTCTTTTTCTTATCTTGATCTCTTGATGAACCAATTCCACTCTACATTGTCCTCTTTTCTTGAATCTTAGACCCTCTTATCACATAGCTGATTGCATTTCGCCAAGCATCTGCCATGGATCACATCCATCATTCGTAATCTTTACTTCTATATACATGCTGGTGACTGAAAGTGGAGAAAATCATACAACTATTCTGATTGGGTACACTATGAATTTATGTTACTGAGTACACTACGAATTTATGTTATACAACCTCACTGCTACTAGGCAGTCCTTCCACTCCTCCTCAATAAATTCACTATCCCACTTTCTATAAGCAGTTCTTCTAAACCTTTTCATCTCCTCTCAAGCCTCCTCCTACCCTCTCAGCTGAGAGAAATTTTTAGAGAAAAAAAAAACAGGCCATTCACCACAAACTCCCTCTTCTTCCTATTTCCTCATCTCCCATCACTCCCATCACCCATCAATACCTTCTGCCACTGTCTCTTCCTTCACATGATGAAGTGACCTTACTCCTTATCATGGCTAATCCCTCTATTTGTTCAAGTGAGACTGTTCCATCCTATCTCCTCCAACAGATTGCCGCCTCTGTCATCACTACTCGATCATTATCCTCAATTTTCCTATGTCTACTGGCTCCTTCCCTAATGCCTAGAAACATGCCCGTGTCCTACCATTCTCAAAAACATTCAATCCTTCTTTCTCCTTTGCAATCCTATATTTCTTCTGCCCTTTGTGGTTAAACTCCTAATAAAGGCCATCTATAATACATGCCTCCACTTTCTCTCCCCTCTTAATCTTCTTTTTTTCCCCCAAATGCTTTATTATCTTCTGGTTTACATCATTCATTTCCACCAGATTTTGAGTTACAATTTTTTCCCATTTTCCCCCTACCCACCACCCCAGAATAGCAGTCCCACAGGATATCCCATCATCCAATCTGCTCTCTCCCATATCTTCTCCCATACCCCCTTCAACTTTACCAGTAGGGCAAGGTGAATCTCTGTGCCCCAATGCCTGCACATCTTATCTCCCAATTACATGCAAAATAGTATTAATAATAGTATTTATACATATTTGAAACATTTGATTTTAAAACTTCAAATTCCAGATCCATTCCCTTCCTCCCTTGTCACCCACTCCCGCTGGGAAGATAGGCAATTCAGTATACGTTATACATGTATAGCTATACAAAACATTACTATAGTAGATATATTGTAAAAGATTGACTACATTTCCCTCCTACCCATCCCACCCCCCACCTAGTCCAATCCCTACTTTGATCCTGTGCCTCTTCAAAAGTGGGTGCCTCCAACCTCCTCTCCCCCAGCGTGCCCTCCCCTCCATCATCCCCCCTCTCTTCCCCCTCCCCCCTACTCTCCTGCAGGGTGAGATATTCCATTTAGTATGTATGTCATTCTCTCCCTGAGCCAAATTCAATGAGAATATAGTTTTCCTTTTTGCCTTCCTGTTTGTCCCCTCCCCTGCAACCACTTCCCCTTGCCTCTTCTACATGAGATAGTTTTACCCCCGCCCCGGTCTCTGCCCATCTACTCACCACATTCCTCTCTTGCCTCTTAACTTCACCCCTTAAGTATCATCCCTTCCCACCAAATTCAACCTGTACCCTCTATCCATGTATACCTGTAAACATATATACACACATTCACATATGTATTCATATGTATTCATAGGCCCATATACCCTTCTTCAATTATTTTCATACTGAGAAATGTTTCATCAATTACAGTTATTGTTTTTCCATGTAGGAATGTAAATAGTTCAACTTTGATAAGTTCCTTTTGATTTCTTTTCCCTGATTACCTTCTCAGGCATCTCTTGCTTCTTGTGTCTGGATGTCAAATTTTCTATTCAATTCTGGTTTTTTCCTCAAGAATGCTTGAAAAGTCCTCTATTCCACTGAATGACCATATTTTCCCCTGAAACAAAATACTCAGTTTTGCTGGGTAGGTGACCCTTGGGTTCATTCCCAGTTCTTTTGCCCTCTGGAATATCATATTCCATGCCCTTCGATCCCTCAGTGTAGAAGCTGCCAGGGCCTGAGCTATTCTGATTGTGTTTCCACAATATTGAAACTGTTTCTTCCTGGCTGCTTGTAGTATTTTCTCCTTGATCTGGGAATTCTGGAACCTGGCTATAATATTCCTAGGAGTTTTCTTTTGGGGAACTTTTTCAGGAGGTGATCTGTGGATTCTTTCAACCTCTATTTCACCCTTGGGGTCTAAAACATCAGGGCAATTTTCCTTGAGAATTGCTTGAAGGATGATTTCTAGATTCTTTCTTTGATCATGGCTTTCAGGTAGTCCAATAATTTTTAAATTATTTCTCCTGGATCTATTTTCCAGGTCAGTGGTTTTTCCCACGAGATATTTCACATTGCCTTCTATTTTTTCAATTGCTTGGATCTGTTTAATAGCATCTTGATTTCTCATAAAGTCACTAGCTTCCATTTGCTCCAGTCTAATTCTGAAGGAATGAATCTCCTCAGTGAGCCTTTGAGAATCTTTTTCCATCTGGCAAAGTCAACTTTTTAAGGCATTCTTCTCCTCATTGCTTTTTTGAGCCTCTTTTGCCACTTGAGTTAGTCTATTAGGTTAGGTATTATTTTCCTCAGTCAGGCTTTTGACTCTCATTTTATATTTTTCCTGCATCCTTCTCATTTCTCTTCCCAATTTTCCTCCACTTCTCTTATTTGGTTTTTAAAATCCTTCTTAAGGTCCTCTATGGCCTGTAACCTGCTGATATTTTCATCTGGGGCTTTTGGTGCAGGACTTCTGACCTCACAGTCCTCCTCCTGTTCCATGCTTCGATCCTCTTTGCCCCCAAAATAGGAGTCTAATGTTGAATTTTTCTGTTTATTTTGTTTCCTTTGCCTAGGCATGTTGCCACTTAATTACTTGACTTTGGGGCTTGTTGCCAGAGTAGGACTCTGCCACCAGACAGGGGAGCTTCCATCCCAAACATTGGGGTCTTCTCAACTGCTTGAGGTGTTAGTTGGATGCCCTCTCTGAAGCCCCCACACACTCTGGCAAGCTGGTCGCACACCCCAAGACCTCCACTCCAGACTGCAATCCAGATCCAAGAAGGTTAAAGCAAGAGCAATTACCCCCCAGACTGATCCCTGGATCCCCCTACAGTCCACAGGCCAGGAGCTGAAGCTGCAACTGAAGCTGCAAAATGGCAGCTGTGCCACAGCTCCTCAGTGTCTTCTTGCCCCCAGGGGAAGAAGCTGACACATTCCCAAATACTGGTCCCAAAGTCCATAGGGCACTAACCTCCCACTTTGTTCTAGGCATCTATGTGTTGGTAATTCTGGAAAAGCCATAGCTGCTGGTGTTCTGGGGTCCCTCCAGCTGGCTGCTGGTCCAGCTGCCCGGGGCTAAAACCTCTGACTCACTCAGTCCTGGTCTTGGTTCCCAGAGTGCTGTGCTGGCCGCTCCCCGCTGGGCTGTTGGGCTGTCCTCAGCAGGAGGTTAGCTTATCTGTGTCGTTCTGTGGGTTCTGGAGCTCCAGAGGTTGTTCAGAATCCCCTTTTACATGATTTTGAAGTGGTGTGGGCTGGAGTGCCATGGAAGTACTGTTTCTACTCCACCATCTAGGCTCTGCCCCCACTCTTAAACTTCTTAAAAACTGGCTTCCAATTATCATTCCACAAAAACTGCTCTCCCTAAAATTACTCATAATCTCTTAATTGCTAAATCCAATGGTCTTTCATCAATCTTAATTCTCCTTGACCTCTCTGGAATTTTTAACACTGTTGATCATCCTCTTTTCCTTGATACTCTATTCTCTCTAGGTTGGGGAACATCAGTCTCTCCTGGTTTTCTTTCTACCTGTCTAACTCATTAACTGATCTTGGCAAATAAAAGCGAGTAGGAAAGAGTATGTAGAAACATAATAAAATGAACAGGGAGTTGAACTGGAAAAGGGATTAAGGGGTTTAAAAGAGAGGATGGATTTAGAGGGGAAAGAGTCCCAAGGAACATAAACTTCAATTAGCAAGAGTTTCAATTAGGAAAGGATTGTGAAAGGGAAAAAATGAGAGACAAAGGGCAAAACCTAATATTGTAACTTTGGTCTAGGGTATAGGAAAAGAGTAAGATAAGGCTGTTTCAACTATAGAGAACTAGCACTGATATATTCTTCTTCTTTTCTTTTCTTTATCATTTGTGAACATAGAAAAAAGAACAAACTGTTGTGGTGGAGGATTTGCCCACCCCAAAACTGTTAGGGTTTCATGATGTGTTGTAGTGGAACTGCCTCAAAGAGTTCAGAGTCAGAATACCTCTAATACAAGTATAGGCATTTGCTGAGATTGATGCCTCTCCTGAAGCAGGCTAAATTCCAAGAAGAACCAGCAGCTTCAGAGAAAGCAAAATGGACTTTTATAGGGTAAAGATTCTGATTATACAATCAAAATTTACATAGAATATAGGAATATGATTAATATTAAAAAGGAAGGAGGAGTTTGTTAAGGGATTAGGAAATGGAAGAGGGGTCCCACCTACGCTTCGGTGGTTAAACATTCTGGTTGTGCTGCCCTCTAATTGGCTAGCTGTTGTGGTCCTTTCTGGTCAAGATAGGTAGTATGATCCTGTCTTGGGCTAGTTGGATGATGTGATTGTGATTGAATATAAGAACACACCTGTTTCCGTGGGAACAGGTCTGGGCACTGAGATCTGATTACATTGGGTAGGAATATCAAAATTATTTTCATATAGCATCAAGAACTGACCATTAAGAGACACTTATTCCATTCATTCCATAGAATTTAAAGCGAGTGCCCCCATCTTCTATCTTTCTCCCCATCTTCCAAGTGTGTTAGGAGTCTTTAAACCTCTCCCATGTGGGATTAGGGAGGGGGTGCCCTTTCTCCATCCCCGCAGTAAGATAGCTTCAAATACATAGCAGATGAAATTGCAACAAAAAAGTCAGAAAATGGATTTCAAAGCCCCAATTATCTCTTCTTTTTAAGTTTCCTGAGAATAGGTGACTGAGTAGCAATCCTGAGAAGAAGGTGTGCTATTTTGAAGGCAATCTTTTAAAGTATGAAAGATAGGGATTCCCTGGCTTTTAGTGCTGATTATATTTTGGGATGAGCCATCCAAAATTACATCAGCCCTTTTGAAGGAGATAACCACCGACAAGAAGAAGGAGTCTGAAGATTGGCCAGACTTGCCAGAAAACATAGACCTGGAGAAATTTATTTCAATAATAGAGAAGTACGGTGCAGGTGAAATGTCAATTCAGTAGTCTTGCAAAAAATATTTTACGTTTTGATGTTTTAAGCATCAGGTTCCTGGAAGAGGAATTGATTGAGGTACTGATGAGTTATTATAGCTGCTCATTTAAGTCACTGTTAATGTGTTCTTGTGATTCCTTTATGTTAAATATTTCTTTTGTGTGGAAGAAATAAATGTTTGCTCTATGCCTGGTTTACATTATATATTAAGTACCTTTCTGTTCCCACCTTTGACCTTCTCACTTTGAGAGAAACTCCAGATTTGAGCCAAACCTAACTCTTAACTATTTTTTTCCCCTGGGCTCATTTTGGGCCTCCACATCGAGGGCAGAGTCCTTGGTGGTGGTGGATTCCAGACTAAACTATAACACTGACTACTGTGTCTACCAACCATGAAACCGAGCATTTACTTCACAAAAAGATCACCACCTCCTACCAGAACCAGACAATATGTTTGTTAATCTGGGTCAGAGTGGCCGTGGGAAAAGTGTACAGGTACCCTCCCAAGTATCCTTGCTAATAAACAGCCTTCTCAACCAAGTGATGAGAATGGATTCTTTAGCTCAAATTCAAACCTCAAGCAAAACTCCTAGATTGACACAGCTAACACAGCACTTTACTGGCTCAGTCAGACTAGCACAACAAACAAATAATAAATCAAACCAGCTGAGAAAAATGGTATGAATTTCATAGGCTTAGTTTCTTTTGGCATCCAGTTTTATTTTAGCAATAAAAACAATTGAGGGCTAGAAAAGGGATATCCAGCATGACAGTGGAGTAAAAAGAAAACCTAATGCTCTCACTAATTCAGAAACATTGCTCTATCCCCTCCATTTACCATCAAAAAAGAAGTAAGGAAGAAGGAAAAAAGATAGAAAAATGTAGAAAAATCAACTGGGTTTGGGAATACAGCTACTTCCATAGAGCCCTTGTGTCCCACTGCTCTTATTTATTTAAGACAGCATTAACTCATTACCTTCCTTGACACAAGAGACAGGGACCTACATCACAGACATCATCTCTTTGTTAGTGAGGGTATAGAGGTTACTGTGGCCACTTCAATTCCTAGTTCTCATGCTGACCTAGGCTGAGGAACCCTAAAAGCATTACCCATGGGGTACCCTATGTCTTCCTCCATTCACCTATGGCTGATAAGATTTTGAGAATCTTCTGGCCCACCAGGCCACGTACCCCCTTCACAACCCAAAATAAGAGGGAACTTCACTCTTTACCCTTACACCAAATCTTCTCCTGCCTGAAGTAGCCTTCTGCCAGAGGAGAACTGTGTCTGTCTCCATGTAGCTCAGGCTCCTTCCCCTCTTCCTTGAATGATCTTTCGATACTCTCAGGAAAGTCTCAGACTGCTTTCAGATGCTCCCTTGTCTTAAGAGGGGTAAATCTCTTCCACCTTCATCAGAAAAGCTTCATATGGCTCTGAACTTTCCCCTTCTCTCTTACCCTGACCACAAACCAGAGGCAATCCTGCTCCTTGTTGACCTTCCTAAAAGCTCCCCTGCCCTTGGGAAATCAGGCCAGGATGAGAGCTCAGGTTGCTCTGAGCCCCCTGCTGGAGGCCACATCACTCCTCCTGCTTAATAAATGTTTGTTCCCTCCTCCCACACTATTCTCCGACCTCTTATCCTATTTCCTACATTGGGAAAGCACCCTAGATGGGACTCTGATGTTTCTGCTCTCCTCCAGTGCTATGGCTGAGGGGACACAAAGCTTCCTCTCTCCACCAGCACTACCACTCTCATACCTATACTTCACTAAAGACTTCCATTGGACTCACTTTACTGAAGCATTAAGTCCTAGATCTTGCTAGGTTTGCCGAGGTTAAATCTGTAAGACCTGACCCTTCTGCCACTCCAGTTATTGAACAGGAGAAGAGAAAATCCAAATTTTAAAAATAGAAAATCCAAATTTTAATTCAATAGAATTTCATCAAATATTTATTAAGTGCCTACTATGTTACCAAAAAAAAGGAACTGACTCCTTTTATTGCCTTGTAACTAAGCACATTTTCTAGTCTGTTATATTACTATCAATACATGCAAGTCAAGAAGCATTTATCAAGTGACTCCTGTGTTCCAGGCCCTATGCTAAGTTGTTATTGTTACTGCCAAGTACTGAGAATACAAAGAAAGACAAAAACAGTCCCTCCTCTAAAGGACTTCACAAATCTAATGGGGGAGAAAACACATAAGCAACTATATAGAAACAAAATATAGGCAGGATAAATTGTAGAGAATCAATAGAAGGAAGTCACTAGTAAGGGAGGGAAGGATCTAGAGAGATTCCCTGCAGAAGGTGGGATTTTAGCTGGGCCCTAAAGGAAGTCTGGGAAAACAAATGAGGAAGGAGAGAATTCCAGGCATGGGAAAGCTAGTGAAAATTCCCAGAGGAATTTCTGAGGAACAACAAGGAGGTCAGTGTCATTGGATCACGTTGTACATGGAAGAAAATGAGTAAGAAGCCTGGAAAAAGGTGGGAATGAACCAGGCAGCCTTTTTTTAAGGGCTTTAAAAACTAAACAACAGATTTTAATATTTGATCCCAGTAGTAATAGGGACCCTCAGGAGTTTTTTGAATTGGTATGACGGAGGACTTGGTCAGGCCTGAACTGAACTTTAGAAAGTTATTGATTAGGTCTGAAAAATGGGGTAGGAAAATTAGTTTTTAATAAAAAGTTTCTTTGGTATAAAAGGCTCTTTTAAATATCCTTTGATTTATATTAGTCTTAGTGGAAGTTACAGACTATCTAGTTAATTGTGTTTTTATTACTGGCAAATAACAGTTGAGACTCTTTTAATATGAATTTGACTATTATGCTAGACGTTTGTATTGTAGCAACAATAAAGACAGAGAGATTGCCTTTAAATAACCTTATTTTTTTTTGTGAAGTTCTTATCAGTGAATGGAGTGTGACTACATTTAGAAAATGAGAAGTACAACTCCAAAATGGGGACAATATCAAACATCTTTTCTTTTTCTTTGTCAGTTGATATGCTTTTTGGATCACTCTTAATGATTGTACAAAATTTCAATTCACCTTGAATCATTAAGCACCAACTACGCATTAAAATCACTGTTCTAGGGGCAGCTAGGTGGTGCAGAGAACAGAGTACCAGCCCTGGAGTCAGGAGGACCTGAGTTCAAATTGGCATCAGACACTTAACACTTATTAGCTATGTGACCTTGGGCAAGTCACTTAACCCAAATTGTCCTGCCTTCCCCCTCCAAAAAGCAAAAAAAAAAAAAAGTGCCCTACATAAAATCACTGTTCTAGGTTCTGTGTGTGATACAAAGTTTAGGTAAGACATGGTCCCTTTCTTTGTAGAGCCTGTAGTCTTGTATCAAGACATGACATCTACACAAACAACTAATAGAAAACAATAACAAATAATGCAACATAAAGGTATCAGATTTGGAGAATGCCTATGAACTATGAAAAAAAGCATCACTAAAAAGACTATGTACTGGTATACACTCTTTGTTGGAGATAAGAGAGAATTGTAATCTGCTAGGGAATATATTCATTCAGGAAAGGAGGCGATGCAGTTGCTGCCTCATGTAAACTGCTAGAAACCATGAATTTGCTTCATGTGCCTCCAGATTAAACACCTGGAAAAAAAAAGAATTACTTGGGGACTAGTTACTAAGCCTTCTATTTATGGCAAGAAATCACTAGACAAGATGAAGTTCTTTAAAGAAGGAAATGGGACACCTTTCTCTTTTGCCATCCACCTGATGACAAGCATGACATCCTAAGACTACCCACTATTGACAAATGTGGTGATTTCAAGTAGAGTATTCACTTACATGGAGAGGAAGACTATGGACTACATCTGGGAAATGCCACAGAGATAAAATGGTAAGAACCTGAAGAAGGAAATTTGATCTTTTATTAGAGAGCCCAATGGGACCTACTTCTGATGTCTGATACACCTCAAAGATAGAAGTCTTCATGTTGTCACTGAGATATTTGTGGCTGAATAGTCAACCTGGTGACACTGAAAGTACAGAGGGCAGTTATGATAAATACATAATGACCTATTGAATAAAGATCTCCAGGTTTGGGCCGAGATTGGAGAAACTATTTCAAGAAGCAGTGATGAAAGTTGCAGAAGCTATGAAACACATTAACCAACTTTTCCTTCTCCAGCTCATTTTACAGATGAGGAAACTGAGGCAAACAGTAAAATGACTTGCCCAGGATCATACAGTTAGTAGTGTCTGAGGCTAGATTTGAACTCAGGAAAATGAATCTTCCTGATTCCCAGCCCAGCATTCTATCCACTAAGCCACCTAGCCACCTTTGGGCCACTGACATCAAAAAAAGAGGCCAGCCAATACCAGACCAACTTTACTGAAGAAATTCAAATTAAGTCTGCTGTCTGTTTGATGGTTGTTCAGAGATAATTTTTCTTCAAGGAAAAGGAGGCCTAGGTTCAAGAAACCAAGGATATCCTCTTTGGGAATAGCCCCAAGGGAGTGAAGCTAAAATGGGTAAGGAAAGCATCAAACCTGAATATTATAAGTTGGTCACTCCAATTTTCTAAGTTCCATGAGGACATTAAGTCTTTTAAGACATTGGGTTTCTGCTTACTTATTATTTCGGGGAAAGGATGAAATGAGGTGAGAATGGTTACATCTCTTTGAGTAACTTGCTATATTTATCTTTTAACCAAAAACTCTGGTAAGAGAACTAAATTCTCAACCTAAATTAGAAAAGCATCACTGCATGTAATAGACCACTGTGTTATAGCTTTTACATTACTTCCATGAAGTTGAGTCAATTTTACTGGCTGATGTAGACTCCAACCCAAGAATTAGTCAAGATTGTGAAAGTTACTGATGTGTTAACAGTACTAGGCTAAAAGTGGACTGGAAAGAATTCCTAATATATACAACTGTAATGTGTTTGAAATAACTATAAGAACTTCAGCCAGTCTATCATTCTTTGCCTGATTCTCATCTGTAGCCATCCTTGGGAACGAAGTTCACTCTTTGAAAGCAATAAAACGTGAATTTTCCAATTGTCTTACATTTCTTTTGTATTTTTTATACTTAGTTTAAAATATTTCACACAGTTGTTGCTCATTCAGTTGAATACAACTCTTCATATCCCCACAGACCACAGGATGCAAATGCCCATGGGGTTTTCTTGGCAAGGATACTACAGTAGATTAAGGCAAATAGAGGTTAAGTGACTTGTCCAGGGTCACACAGTTAATAAGTGGGTGAGGCTTGATTTGAACTAAGGTCTTTCTGACTCCAGGCTCAATGTCCTATGCTATCTAGCTGGAGTCAGGAAGACTTGAGTTCAAAGCAAGCCTCTCTTACTAGCTGTGCGACCCTAAGCAAGTCACTTAACCTTTTTTGCCTCAGTTTCCTCATCTGTAAAATGAACAGAAGGAAATAGCAAACCACTCCAGTATCTTTGCCAAGAAAACCCCAAATGAGGTCATGAAGAGTTGCACACAAATAAAATGACTGAAGAATGACAACAATAGGCCATGCAATAGAAGTCCAATGATATTGGAAGCACAGTATGAACAAAATACACACAGAAGCATAAGGAAAAATGAGATAAGAGCTAGTTTTCCTGTTTGTCTATAACACAGAATAGTCAAAGGAAATGGGTAGGAAAGGAGGCTAAAAAGGTAGCATTGAGTTAGACTGGAGAGGGTTTAAATGCTAAGTTAAGGAATTCACACTTTTAACTGGTAGCAACTGGGATCTAACTATTGGAGTTTCTTTAAGAGGGAAGTAATAGCACCAGTGCATTAGGAAGCTTACTTTGGTAATTTCAAATTGGAGAAATGTATGCAAAGTAGGATTCATAAACATTAATATAAAGGAAGGTTTTATTAATGAAAGTGTCAGTTTAGCTGGGTCTTAAAGGATTTCAGTAGCCAGAGATGGGGGTGGGAAGGGGAGGAGGAAAGGCATTTCAGTCTAGGGAATGGTATAAGCCAAGCCATGGGAGCTGGAGCATGCAGAATGTATTCAGGGGATGACAAATAGTCTGAGTTGACTACTGTGTAGAGAACATGAGGAATGGAGTTGGAGGATAGGATGTAATGCAGCACAGTATCCCCCAAGTCTAGGATTCACTCCTCATATCTAACTCTTTACCAACTTTAAGTTCCTTCAAGGTCCAGCTCTTGTACCAAGTCCTATTAGAAGCCTTCCTGATTCCCCCAACTATCAATGCTCTCTCTCCCTTCTCAAATGATCACATTTTTACTTATCTGTTTGTGTGTTATATGCAGGGGCAAACAGGTGTCACAATGGATAGAGTGCTGTTCCTAGAGTTAGGGAAGATTCATCTTCCTAAGTTCAAATCTGGTGTAACAAACTTCCTGACTGTGTGACTCTGAGCAAGTCACTTAACCTTGTTTGCCTCAAGTTTCCTCATCTGTGAAATGAGCTGGAGAAGAAAATTACAAACTGCTCTAGTATCTTTGCCAAGAAAACCCTAAATGGGGTCACAAAGAGTCAGACATGACTGAAAATGACTCAACAACATCAACAACTATTACTACAACACTGTTAATAAATGCTTGTTGGTTGATTCAAGCATATGGTAATGAGGGTGTTGTAAACTAGGTAATGTTGGGGGAGGGGAGAAGAATAGTAGGAGTCAAATGGAAGAGATATTGCAGAGATAAAATCAATAGGATTTAGGAACTGACTAGATTTGGTGGGGAAAGGGAAAGATTACCCCAGGGAGCCTAATTTAAAACAAGAGAGTAACCTGAATACTAAGAGATATAGACTTATACTTTGTCATCATTTATTGTTGGACCACTTATTCAAATTTTAATTGTTATCTATGTCACACAGGAGTAAGTAAAATTGTATCAAGACTTAGGTAGCATTATAAAATGAGAGACTACTAACATAATATTTATGCTTTTCTCCAAACACATTACATATTTTAAAATTCTTTCCAGAGTAGTTTTATTATAGCCCTGCTTATACAGTAGTAAATTTCTTAACCCAACCTGAATAATTGTCAAAATCAGGGAACAAATGCTGATTTCATTTTATAATCAACAGATTCATGATTTTATTGGTGTGGGTATTTCCTTCATTGACATAAAACATGACCCCTCCATACTTGAGTAGATCATTTTAATGAGTTACCAGGGCCAAAAATAAAAATCACCTAGTGACAAGCCTTGTGCTGAGGAGTCTGAATTTTTAAAATGGTCTTCCTATAGTAAAAATACAGTTCTCCCTAGGTCAATATTTTTTCAACTTTCTATGCCATGCCAGAATTTATGTGGTACTAGCATAATCTTTGAGAAGCCAGAATAATAAAATTTCAAGATTAGAAGTGTATATCACCAATGTGACACCCACAGTGGCTGCTATGAATATGCAGGCGTATTTCCAGGTTTGAAACACAAGACATAACAGACACTCTTCTTTGAAGACAAAAACAAGATATTTATTCATATACCAGAAAGCCAAATCCACCATGGTAATAAAGAAGTTGGTACACATTACCAATGCAGGAAGCACCACCATCCCCAAGCCTTCCCTCCAACAGGCTTCCCTGCAAACAAGTTCACTTGGGCAAAATGCCCCTCTTTCACCCATGCTAGCTACTCTGCCTCTCTCTGCCTTCTCTCTCAGCTCCATTTCACTCTCTCTCAGCTCTGCCTCACCCATACTTCCTGCTCTACCCATTCAGCAAGCTCCTCCCACCACAGGCTCATGTGACTCAGGCTCAAAGCAGGTCACATAGGCCTATTAATGGGTAAGAAAGATCTTCCCATTCCATTAATAATACAAAGTGACAGAAGTGACCAGCAAGTCCAACCCATACCCCAAATAAAAAGATTTTCCTCATTTTGTAAGTTTGTAGAAGGCTGGAGCTATGATAACTTTCCCTAGCATGCATGAAATACTTGAACTGGAGAACATACCAAGTATTTGAATGCAGAGTAGACAAAAAAGTTTAGGGGGTAAACACTACCTTGACTGGAGTGAACTTAAGCCAAGTTCCCTTCATGCATGATCCTTGGTTTAGAGACCCTCTTCAAGACACACATATTCCTTCCAAAAGGGGAGATTCCTCAGTTCTAATAGGAATCCAAACCTGGGTGAACCAAATTCTAGGCACTATTTGGTACATCTGTGGTATGGTCTTGGGGCTGAGGAAATCATGTGGAGTAACACATGACCACAAAGAGTCATCACAAGGCACCTAACTTCTCCATACCTCTGTACATGCTTAAATAAATTTTATTCAAGTAAATAGAGAATATAATCCATTGGTCATACCACTGGAATTATTTGAATTAGTACTCACACCAAGGAGACTTGTGGGCTATAGTATTACATTAAATAATACACGCAAGCTGTAGAAAGGTAGCATTGCACCTGACCTACAAGTACATAATAGTTCACCTCTTGATTGATGGGTAGACTAAGGAGACCTTTAGAGCAATGTGACCTGTGGCCCAACAAATGACTACTATTGAGTATTTAAGTTATTTGGGGACTAGATGCTCTTTACATAATGAACTGAGGCATCTAAGGTGAAGAACCTTCTACATTTATAGAAATAGAAGTTCCAAAAAAGCAATGATATGAAAAAAAAATCCAGAGTAAATAAAATAAGAGGATTCAGAACAGGGGCTCTATTGTAGATGGCTATGAATACTCTTAGAAATATTACTTATATCACTTTTTCTGGTTCAGTTGTTCTCTGTAAACATTTTTGTCACTGCTTTTTAAACAAAAGCTTATCATAGACCAGCTCAGTGACTGTTTTACTTTTTGAGCAAGAAAGATATTTATTCCAAAGTTAAATAGAAAAAAGGGCATTTCTGCACACTAAGCCAAACATAAAAAGAAGATTCCATATGAAATTGTGAACTTCATTTCATATGGCTTGATCTTTAAAAGGATATGACAAATTTTACATGTTTACATAAGTATTCTGTTTGTCTATAATACCTTTTAAACATTCATCTGTTCTCTTTTGTGCATTTAAAAATGTTACAATGGCCACTTTCAATTATTCACCAATATTGCCAACTTTCCTGACCCCTGACCCTCCTCAATTAAAGCTGAAAAGAGGGGAAAAAATCTTGTAACAACTAAGCAGATTCAAGTAAAAATAAATCACACAGGAGCAGCTAGGTGGCACAGTGAGTAAGAGCACCGGCCTAGGAGTTGGGATGACTGGAGATCGAATCCAGCCTCAGAAAATGAGCACCCACACACAAATAATGACTAGCCGTGTAACCTTGAGCAAGTTGCTTAACCCCAATTGCTTTTAAAAATAAATAAATCACACAGTTGTCATATCAAAAAAATATATATATCACTGTACCTTGTATCTATCCCTCATCTCTTTTGTAGGAGGGAGGTAACATACTTTATCATAAATCCTCTAGAGATATAGTTGGCCAGAATTCTTAGGTATTTCAAAGTGGTTTTCTGTGCAATGTTGTTGCCCTTGTATAAATCATTTTCATTGTACTGCTTACTTCACCCAACATTATTTACTTCTACCCAAGACTCTCTGAAAGTATCGTATCTTTTCTTACAGAGCAAGAATATTCCATTACATTCATATATCACAATTTGTTCAGTCATTCCCGGAATATCTAAGAAGTCATCTAAGGTACTTACTTAGGGTCTAGCTCTTCTCTTCCCACCTCCCTGTACCACTTTTAATCCTACCATTAGGATCAGGGAGTAACTTTTCTAGTATTATCCTTCCTCTTAATGCCCCCTCCATCTCTGCTTGTTTCCCTATTATTTCCACATGAAATTGTGTGTTTAATCCACTTTAAACAAGAGTAAGATTCATTTGATGCCTGCTTCCCCACCCTTTTTATATATGTATACTTGTACCACAATTATAAGAAATAGCAAGATTTATCCCTTTCACCCCCAAGTGTCTACTCAGTTCTGATCTTTACATCAACAAAGATTGAAAGTATTCTATTCAATTAAAGTTCATTTTCCCTCTGTAGAATTATACCCAGCTTTTAGAGTAAATTATTCTTGGGTACAAACCTCTACTTTTTACCTTTTGAAATATCATATTAAAAGATCCCCCCAGTTTATACCAGAAGCTGCTAGGTCTTTTGTGATCCTGACATAAGCTCCTTGGTATCTGAAATGCTTCTTTCTGGATTCATTGGGTTTTTTTTCTTTGATATGGGAACTCTGGATGTTGGCTATGACATTCCTGAGCCTTTTTCTTTTGCAGTTTCTTTTATAAGATGATCAATGAATTTATTTTACCTTCACTTTGCTATCTAGTTCTTTTAAAAAATTATTTATTTTTAACATTAATTTCTTTTTAAATTTTGAGTTCCAGATTCTCTCTTTTGCTCCCATCTTTCCCCCACTGAAAATACAAAAAAATATAACATCAATTATATATATATGAAATAATGAAAAACATATTTCTATAATAGCCATATTACAAAATAGAGCAAAAAGTGAGAAAATTATACTTCAATTTGCATTCAGTGTTCATCAATTCTCTCTCTGGAAGTGGATAGCATTTTTTTCTTCATAAGTCCTCTGGAATTATCTTGGATGATTGTATTGATCAGAGTAACCAAGTCTTTCATGTTGATCATCATTAAAATATTGCTGTTACTGTGCACAATAATCTGGTTCTTTTCACTTCTCTTGATATCAGGTCATATAGGTCTTATCATGCTTTTTCTGAAACCACCCACTTTGTCATTTCCCACAGCACAAGAATACTTCATCACAGCTTGTTTAGCCATTCCCCAATTGATAAGCATTCCCTCACTTTTTAATTCTTTGCCACCACAAAAAGAGCTATTATAAATATCTTTGTACATATAGGTCTTTTTTTCCTTTTTCTTTGACTCTGTTTTATTTCTTGATGTCTCGTTGAGTCATTAGCTTCCAGTTGCCCAATTCTAATTTTCAAGGAATTATTTTCTTTAGTGAACTTTTCTAACTCTTGTTCCATTTGAACAATTCTTTTTTTAAGGAATTCTTTTCTTTGGTGAATTTTTGTACCTCTTTTACCATTAGTCCAATTCTGGTTTTTAAGGTGATATTTTCTTCAGTATTTTTATGCCTCTTTTGCCAAAATGTTAATTCTCTTTTCATAATTTTCTTTCATCACTCATAATTCTTGTTGGGTTTGGGTCTAATTAACATTTCTTTTTTTAGGCTTTTTTGGGGTAGCTGTTTTTTACATTGTTGTCTTCTGGGTTTATATCTTGGTTTTCCTTGACACTATTTTTAGCTTTTTATGGTCAAATAGTTTTATTGTTGTTGCTTGCTTGCTTGCTTGCTCATTTTCCCAGTTTATTTTTTCACTTTGAACTTTATGTTAAAGTTGGGCTCCACTCCTCTAGGGGTGAGGAGGCACTGGGGCAAACTTCAGACTTTTTGATGCTGCTGTTTTCAGAGCTAGTTCTGAGGGTCTACAAATTTCTGGTGCCTCCAAGGTGGTGTGATCCTGGGAGAGGGGTGGTCACTTCTCTGCTGGTCTGTGCTTTGGTCTTTACCCAGAAAGAGCCACTGGTCCCTACAACTATAAGTGCTAGTACTCCTCTTTACCTTGGAACTGAGACCAGGGTCCCTGCTACCTTGTGACTAAACCTCAGTGTTCCTCTCTTCCCTGGAATTGTGACCCAGAACTGGGTATGGGCAATAGAGTTGCCAAACAATGGTAGCTGTAACCAGTGCTGACAAATGGCCCCCTATAATCTCTTTCTGACCATTAGTCTAGCCCCCTTATCATCTCTGGGCTGAGAGCTCCTGACGATGCTGCTGCTGCTGCTGTTGCTGTCAAACTGCCTCCAAAAAGGTCTCCCTGCCAAGCTCTGGGTCTGCTTCTGCTCCAGTGATAAAGACTTCTGCAGACCTCCCAAGTTGTCTTAGGTTGGATGAATGTCTCCCTCTAACCTTTTTTTGGTCCTGATGCTCCAGAATTTGACTTGAGGCATTATTTTAAAGTTGTTTGGAGGAGAATATTGGGAGAATTCAGGTGGGTCTCAGCCTGTACTCCATCATCTTCTTAGCTGAACTTTTTCAAGAGCTTCCTTTAATAAGCTTTTAATATTTTCTAGTGTAGTAGTTATCATGTTTGCCTAACAACTGAAAGACCCCCAATTCAAACTGGAATGGAAACACCCTACCTAGTTCTCATAGACCTGGACACTTTCATCTGTGATTTCTTGAAATACAGTGTCCAGGCTTTTTTTCTAAAAAATCATATTTGCGGATCCAGTGATTCTTAAATTATCTCATGGAAGGGCTCTCTGGTTCAGTTCTTTTTCTTGTTGGTTTTTACATAAGATAACTTACATTTTCATCTTTTTTCAATGTTTTGTTTTTGTTTTAACATTTATTACTATCTCATAGAGTTATTGATTTCCATTTTATTCTACTTTTGGGAAGTCCAGAGTGAGGTTTACTACTTTTTCTTCTGGGCTATTTATTATTCCTCTGAGTCTTTCTTCTGGAACTTTTATTTCATTTTTATCTTTTGCTTCATTTCTTCTAGATATTGATATATTCTTTGTGAGCAAAAAGCATTTTTTCCTTTGAGTCTCTACTTCTAATTGTACTTACTCCTACTTTAAAGAATCTCTAGTTTATCAAGAATTTTTATATTGGTCAATGTTTTGCTTTATTCACCTTTCCAGCTTTAGTTCCTGAATAGGAGATAAGTGCCAGGTGCAGGTTCTGCCCTATATTGCACTTGTGGGTAGAGTGGTGATCCTGACTGGTCTAGTCCTCAGTTTCCTGGGTTACCATACCTACCTAGAACTCCTAGAGTTAAGTGTCCCTAGATCGTTGATGTTCAGAGTGCTAGAACTTCAAGGTACTCTCTAGAATCTCAGGTTGGAGTGAATAGGGATCTCAGCTCCTGCATATAATCTTAACAAAAATATGAAGTTTTCACGGATTATAGCAGATTATGTCTTTACCATCTCATAACTGATGGAAAGGTGCAAGGAATATAATACCCAGTTGTATTTATAGTTTCTTCATTACAAAAAAAGCATTTGATTCAGTTTTTAGCAAGATACCTTCAATATGTTAAGTTCATGCAAAATTCCTTTGATCAACACTACTATAGAGATAACTTTGTTCAATGATTCTCTGACTACTAATATAAAGCAAAACATAAAATAGGAAGATATACAGTCAGTTCTGCTGTAATATGAGAAATATATTCATAAAAATCACTGAGCTATACAGAATCACAAGATAAAAACCCCAGAGCTAATGGGGAAAATGGGGTTAGGGTTCAATATTTTAAAACTTTATTAGTGGCACATAAGAAAAATATAGGAATCTAATAAAATGGTAGAACAGTTTTTTACATGTTAAATGGTCAAGAAATACCTAAATATTTAATATATAAATATATTAATATAACTACATAAGAAATATAAAATACTAAAATAAATAGTGGAAATGTTGTGACCCAACATGGAAATATGTTTAACATGATCGCACATGTGTAACCTATATCAGATTATTTGCCATCTTGGAGAGGGTAGGAGGGGAAGGATGGAGGGAGAAAAATCTGGAACTCAAAATCTTATAAAGAAATTAATGTCAAAAACTATCTTTACATGTAATTGGAAAATATAAAATACTATTTAAGGAAAAAAAAGAAATGTCTATGGCCTTGGGCTGCTCCTTGTCCTGTGCCCTTGGTCCTACAGAGCCTGGACTGGCAAAGTTGAGTCACTGTAGTCTTGGGACAGGGGCACTCAGCCATGATGGAGGGGGAACCACCCCTGCTTAGCCCATAGTTCCTATCATACCAGAAGAATCACAATAAATATGGCACTTACCTTGAAAAAATCTGAAGTTTGCTTGTAGACCTGGCCATTGGAAGGAATGCAGCTGATGAGTTCTTGTAAAATGGTGTAATTTTCTGTGTTCTCTAGCTGTTTCTCAAAGAGGAAATCTCACATAAGCAAACACAAAATTTTAGTTGTGCTCAAATTGTTCCCTAATATAGCAATCACATGGAACAAATTCATATTTTCAAAACAGTTGTTAACAGCTGAACAGACTGTACATTCAACAATGGTGTTAACCACTATTATTTTTTTGCATATTCTATGCAAAGTCTTAAAGAATTTTGACTTCCCATTGAGAACTACAGCCACTCACAAAAGACTGGCCTAGCAACCCAGAAGTGGATAAAGGATGCATATATAAAGATTATGGCTTGCAGTTGTGTGGATAGGATGAACTCTGGGAAATTGTGCATAGGATGAACTCTGGGAAATTGTGCAAAGCTTCCATGATCCTAAGATGCTTCCTGCTTTTTGTCACCAACATGCTCTTGGAAGTACTATACAGCTATGAATCACAGGATACTATCATCTCAGAAGAATACAAATTGTCAGAAACTTATAGGATAATGGAAAAATCACATAGTATTTATTGGTGGGCTGCATTATAACAATGATATAAGAAATAATATAAATGGCATCATCAAGGATATGTATGCCTAGGAAAGGAAGGGGGCCAGGAATCTAATAAGGGCAAAGAATAACATGGATAGAACACTGATGGCCACAATTCTTTAAAATTAATTTTTTCTAAAAAAAAAAAAAGACGAGGTCTTCCTGTCTTGCTTGGGCTACAACAAAGGCCACTCATAGCGCCCATTACAGTCTTATTGGTCTGGGACATGGCTGGGGACCCTGCAGACTCAATGCCACATGTGTCCTTCTAGGTCCTTGGCTGTAGCCTTTTGACTGAGTCTAAATTTTACTGATCAAATCCTTTTATTAAGGGAATTTGTTCTTCTGTCAAAAGGCCACACTTGAGGACCTAGAGGGCTACATGTGGCCTGGAGGCACAGGTTCCCTATCCCTGTTTTGGGATGTTTGACCTACTCCATTTCTTTTTTTTCCAGTAAATTTTTTTGTTAATTTATTTATTTTTAGTTTTCAACATTCACTTCCATAAGTTTTAAATGTTCTCCATTTTCCTTCCCTCTCCCTCCCCAAGATGACATGCAATTCAATACAGGCACTACATATTACTATTAAACATATTTTCACATTAGTCATGTTGTACAGAAGAATTAGAACTAATGGAAGTAACCACGAGAAATAAAAAGATAAAACAAAACAAAACAATAAAAGAAAATAGTCTACATCGATCTGCATTCAGACTCCGTATTTCTTTTTTTGGATGTGGATGGCATTTTCCATCATGAGTCTTTTGGAATGACCAACTCCATTTCTGACCTGGGAAGGTTCACATGTCCTTTGGCAACCTGGGGAGCCTCTGCTCCTGGGGGCTCATCATATGGGTTACAAGCTTAGTTTGGACATCTAATCACACTGCAGCCCAGTATACCCAAGCTCAAGACATCCACCAGCCTCAACATCCCCACTAGCAGGGATTAGCACATGACACCACAGTCAGTGGAAGCTACGAAATATTAAGATACTTAGGAAAAAGTTTTCATCATATTGAGTAAATCCACTGTGGAACATTTAAAGGGATACATGGATATTAATTACAAAGGAGGATGGGTCATGATCTGCATTGATGGGATAAATATGCACAGTGATGAGATCATGTATCCATTGAGTTATTGAATTATCAAAGTTTATTTATAATTTCTAATGCATATCATCAAATATGGTCTTCACGTCCACACTGATGGTGAATTATTCTATTACTACTACCATCCTAGAGGGAGAAAGACTTAGGTTAAAATCTTGCCACAGATTGGTTGCCTGGCCCTGACCAAGTCAAAATCTCTCAGACCCTCAGGCAATTCTAATGAGATGAGTTGCATAGTAGGTACTGATAGGCACTGATAGAATTAGTTTCCTCACTTAGAGGTCCTTAACCCAGTAAAATTACAGATTCAAAGATATCTAAGTTCTGTTAAGTAGCAAATAGTTTTGTGAAAACCACACAGCTACGGTGATTAAAAAATAAAAATAAAAACATAAGTCCAGTTTCTCTCCTGGGGAAGCATGTCAGCTTGAGGTGGCTATTCAGGTTCAGCTTCTCTCTGGAGGATCTGAAAGCTCCTGCAATGAGCCTGCCTGATTTATGGACTAGACCATTAATCCAGGAGGCCATGCAATTTATGTGACCTGTCTTGCTTTTGTCTTTGTATCCCCATCACCTAGCACCAAGCCTGGCACATGGTCAGTACTTAATAAACATGTCATCCTGTTTTTTATGACAACTGAGATTTTAAAATTGGATTAATTAATGTTTATCACAAAATAGTAAAATATAAATGAAAAAGGACTAAGAAGATCAGCTGAATATTTCTTGCACATTGTGGACAGTTTAATATGTACCCTGTAAAAGGATGATAATGTGCTTTTAAAGATACTTTGGCCAGTTCCATTCACTCAAAATACAATGTTAATGAGCCTGCTGTACCTAACATCTGTTGGGCCAGGACTTCAGGGAATTCTAAGCAATGGACAGAGAGTGCCTGAAAAGCTGAAATCTACTGAAAAATATACAACTCAAAAAGGAGAGATTTAATTGAAACTACTAGCCCAAAGAAATGATCAAATCAGTGACAAACATAGTAAAAGTTGAACTACCAAGCACATGGACAGAGGGAACCATTAACTCATTAACAAATGTATAAAGCTATAAGAATGATTCCTATATAGCAAATATAGGACAATGAGCTTGACTATATAAGATACTTCAAGATACTCACATTCAGTTCCTCTCTAGGGCCCAAAAGGACTTGCCTAGAAACAATGCCGTGTAGATTTTTTTAACTCTTATTAGAGAGAGAAAATGGAATGAACAGATTTCTGACTGCTCCTTTACTCACCAGAAGACTGGTTTTCTATCTGCCTTTGGGTAGCAAAGTTGGGAAACCACCTAGGGTCCCTTACTATCCCATCATTTGATGGAGGAGAAACCCAAGATAGAGAGGGTTAGTTCAGAATGACCCAAAGAGAGAATAACAAAGATCAAATATTCCAAAAGTTCTGGCTATAGACCTACTTACGAATTCTGTTCAAACTAGGTCTCAGGTTTCTAAGTCAGACATCTCACTATCTTCCCCCAAGGATGAAGTGAGCTTATTTATACTGGAAGCACTGCTAAGGATATGCCATGTATTAATCAGCAGGGGTCCTAACCTATTAATGTACAGAAAGGCTACTCCCTCAAACAAATCCACATGACACACTGAGAACTACATCTCTGAACCAAGAAGAACTCACCTTATTCATGAAACAAACTCCATCTCTGCACTAGGGAAAGCAAGGGGGAGCACATGATGCTCTCTCCCAATTTAATTAGAAGGCTTTATTTATCAGCTGTGACACTACTAAGATGGGTAGAGCCAAGTATACCTTAGAATAGTAATGTACTAAACGCAGTTATGTTAGCATGAACAGATAGTGCTTAGTCAGCTGCTTCAAAATCCTGTAAAACTTGTTATCCATCATTACTAGTCAATGAAGATGAGGATTAATAGTCCATTGGTTTGTATAAAATATAATTTACATAGGTTGCTCTCTCTGTATTATAGAATAATATTCTACTTTCACTTTTCATTTTAAAAAATTCTGAATTTTAACCTGGACTAAAATTAGAGAGAATATGACACTATACTCATTCAGCATAAAATGTGTGAATAATGCAATTTTAATCATTTGACCTAATTTTCTGAAATTAGGAACATTTCTCTTCACCTATGCAGTACTTTTGAGCTTTTGATCTATGAATCTTTATATACATGGTAACCACACGTGCAATTATTGAGTTTTAAAGCTGAAAGTAACACAAATCCTCATGAGACATAAATGGAATGATTAGAAGTGGAAGCATGTGGATACTCATTCCATCCTTTCCCTTACTACTGCAGTGAAATAAAAATGGAGCACAGAGAATGGTAAATCTAGAAGGAAAGAATAATGAAGGTCGAATCTCTATTCCAGAGAGCATCCTTACACCAAAAAACAAAACAAAAAACCCTTCTGTTGGCTGGCTGCCTTTTCTTTGAAAGAAATTATTTAAATTAGGACAAAGAATTCAGGACATTTTGAAGCACAAAATATCACAGGCAGATTTTTTTTAATTCTAAAAGTTTAAAGTTTGAGGCAGTACCTTATCTAGCTATTATCACCAAAATTCTTATCTCCCATAGAGCCCCTTCTGTTCAGAGGGCAGCTATCTACTATCTTCCTCCTTACCAGTTATAATCTTTTCAGCTGATTTCCATTAGCAGCTTTTCTTCCTTTCCTGCTACCATATTTGCATAATTTCTCTGTGATCAACCCTCTGTCTTCGGTCATTTCTCCTTTAGGGATATTGTGTATCTTAAACTTTTCACCAATAAGTTTAAGACCACTTGGATGATACCTTTTTCCCCTTTCTCTAGTCATCTCTGATGACTATTTTTTTCTTTAGGAGCAGAACTATATTATTTGTACTTCCTATTACACTCTCTCTCTCTAATACTACATTGCTGGTCAGAAACTAAAAATGGAGAGAAATTTTTCATTTTTGAAGTGGAAGGAGTTTTAAGAGTCTCTCCTCTATTAGCCCTGCTGAAAATATATTGCTGAAGAGAAAAAAAAAATCCAATTGGGAAATCACTGGAAATTTTACCCTTAAAAAATAAAAATCAAAGATGCAAGAAAGATCCTGTCCTCTAGATAAGCATCCTACTGGTACTGATAAAATAAGTCAGGATAGTAAAGTTCCCTGGTTGTCAGTTCTTCCAACTTGTTGCATAAAAACTAATGAAGACTTTCCCAAATTATAACTAGCTCTCAAAACACAAAAGTCATTTGCATTTAACCCATTTTTGCATCAGCCAGCATCTCCATCTGGGCATGGTGTCTAAGTTACCTTTATCTTAAGACACAGTGAGCCAATTAGGAAGAAAAATCAATCCCTCTTTCTACAACATAACATTCCACCATAGGTGGTCCTCTCTTCACAACCGCACAACAAAAACCAAGAAATGACCACATTCCCTCTTCAGCTCTTCTCCCTCACACCCCAGGAGACTTTTCCAATTCAGAGAGTTTGAGGAATTGTTACAAGTAAAGGAATGAAAAGTGTGGCTAGACAGAAACTTGTGAAAGATCTGGAGATTTTCAATGGACTCAAAGTTGGAGTCAACAGTATAACCATAGCCAGAAAAGTTAATGTAACTTGAATTCAACCAGACCATGTCTAGATGTTCAGTTCTGATGGCGATATTTTAGGGCAGCCATCCAGAATAAAATGACAAAGTTGGTGAAGTGATCATTGATATACAATTAGAAAACACTTGAAGAGGTTATCTAGTCCAGTGTCACATTACAAATGAGAAAATTGAGTCCTAGAGCCTTAAGTGACTTGTCCAATGTCAACTCTCCCTATTAGAATACTTAAATTACTTCAAAACTCAGCCCAAATACTACCTACTAAATAAGGTCTTTCCTGATTCCCAGAGCTCCTGGAACTTTATTTTATTTTACATTTATTGCTCACATATTTTCTACATACATATATGCATAGATGTTGTTTCTTCTAATAGAATGTAAACTCCTTGAAGTTAAGGATTGTTTCATTTTTGTCATTCTATTTCTAATGTCTGGCACAGTGTCTATATCTAATAAGGGGATATTAAATAAATGTTTGTTGATTGATCTATTGATATTATGTATTAAAACCAAGTAGGAGGCATTGCAGTACATTGAGCTCCATAGAGACAGCGCTGGGGCAAGTAAGAGCCAGACGGGCACTGGGCTACTCTGTGCAGCGCTGAGGGAAAGTAATCAAAATGGGCAAAGGTGATCCTAAGAAGCCGAGAGGGAAAATGTCTTCATATGCCTTCTTCGTGCAAACCTGCCGAGAGGAGCACAAGAAGAAGCACCCAGATGCTTCTGTGAACTTCTCAGAATTTTCTAAAAAATGCTCAGAAAGGTGGAAGACAATGTCTGCTAAAGAGAAAGGAAAATTTGAGGACATGGCAAAAGCTGATAAAGTTCGTTATGAAAGAGAAATGAAAACTTACATACCACCTAAAGGAGAAACAAAAAAGAAGTTTAAAGATCCCAATGCACCGAAGAGGCCTCCTTCGGCGTTTTTCTTATTCTGTTCCGAGTATCGTCCAAAAATCAAAGGGGAGCATCCTGGTCTTTCTATTGGAGATGTGGCAAAAAAAATTGGGAGAAATGTGGAATAATACTGCTGCAGATGACAAGCAACCTTATGAAAAGAAGGCAGCTAAACTGAAGGAAAAGTATGAAAAGGATATTGCTGCATACCGGGCTAAAGGAAAACCTGATGTCGGTAAAAAGGGAGGAGTAGTCAAGGCTGAGAAGAGCAAGAAAAAGAAGGAGGAGGAAGAAGATGAGGAAGATGAAGAAGACGAGGAGGAGGATGAAGAAGATGATGATGACGATGAATAAGTTGGTTCTAGAGCAGTTTTTTCTTGTCTATAAAGCATTTAACCCCCCCCGTACACAACTCACTCCTTTTAAAGAAAAAAAATTGAAATGTAAGGCTGTGTAAGATTTGTTTTTAAACTGTACAGTGTCTTTTTTTTGTATAGTTAACACACTACCGAATGTGTCTTTAGATAGCCCTGTCCTTTAGTGGTATTTTCAATAGCCACTAACCTTGCCTGGTACAGTATGGGGATTGTAAATTGGAATGGAAATTTAAAGCAGGTTCTTGTTGGTGCACAGCACAAATTAGTTATATATGGGGATGTAGTTCATTTTCATCTTCAGTTGTCTTTGATGCAGCATATGAAATAATTGTTGTTCTGTTAACTGAATACCACTCTGTAATTGCAAAAAACAAAAAAAAAAGTTGCAGCTGTTTTGTTGACATTCTGAATGCTTCTAAGTAAATACAATTTTTTTTATTTAAAAAAAAAACCAAGTAGGAAGCCACATCCTCTGACTCCAAATTCTGAGCTATTTCACTTCACCAAGGTCAAGTCATATGACAATATTTGACATGGAAAAGAGAAATGAGGATGAGTGAGTGGTGGTGGAGGAAAGGAATGTGATAACTATCTTCAAGTACTAGAAGGCTTACTTGTTTGGTCATAGAGGATAAAACCAGTAACAATGGGTAGAAGTTACAGAGAGGCAAGTTTAGGTTTGATGTTAGGAAAACTTTCCTTAGAATTGGAGCAGTCCAAAAGTGGAATTGACTGCCTCAGCAGGGAGTGGGTTCTCCTTTATTAGAAGTTTTCAAGTAATGACTACATAATAACTCATCAAACATGCTGTAGAGGTGTTTTTTGTTTGGGTATAGTTTACACTGGGGCACCTAGATGGGCATCAGGAAGGCCTGTATTCAAATACAGACTCACACACTTGCTAATGTGACCTTGGGCAGGTCACTTAACTTCTCTGCCTAGGAGGCAGCTAGGTGGCTAAGTGGATTGGGCCTGGAGTCAGGAGGACCTGGTTCAAATCTGGCCTCAGATTCTCACTGGGCAAGTGGGTGTGTGTGTGTGTGTGTGTGTGTGTGTGTGTGTGTGTGTGTGTGTGTGTGATTCCTGGGCAAATCACTTAGCCTCTCTTTAATCCACTGGAGAAGGAAATGGCAACCTATTCCAGTATCTTTATCAAGAAAACTCCATGGACTAATATTATGATCCATGGGGTCACAAGGAGTCAAATATAACTGAATGAACAACAATGATAGTTTAGATGATCTCTGATTCCAGTTTGGAACTTCATAATGACATCAAACCACACAGGTTTGAAATTATCACCTTATCCTTTGCTGAATTCTGTGTTCATTTGGCAAAAGGAATTTCTAAAATAAAATTTATCAATTTCAATCAAATGTCTGTGTTGCCAAGTACAATATCATTTAAGGAATACAATATGTGGAGAGGAAAAGGAAAGGAAAAAAAAAGATGTCTCTGGGATTGTCCAAATCCCAAAGGAAGAGTGAAATACATATCTCTTAGCAAGAATTCCCAACAGAATTAAGGACAGTATGTATCTAGAACAAGAGAAAATTGAATGGCTGAGGTTTTTCCTTCTATATTATTTTTAAGTAAAAGGCAGCCAGCAGTTTTCATTATCATGCTATAAATGAAATCTGTTAAAAATCATAATCTTGCCTTTGATATATAAAGATCAGATCTGCCTTATTTTGTTGGATATGAGATTTTCTCAGTGATATCTTTTGTTTTTGCAAGGCAATGATGCATAATGAATAGACAGCTGAACTTGAGCCAGAAAAACATGGATGCAAGTGTCATCTCTAACCCATAATGACTGTGTGATCCTAAATAAGTCATTTAAATTACATTTTCCAAAGCAGTCCTCTAAGTCTAGATGTGACAGAGAAGGCACTGATCTGCCATGGCTGAGGAAGTTTCTTACTAAGAGCTTCCCGAATTAATGAAATTATGTTGGTAAAAAGCAAAAACATCCATTTTTGGAAAAAAATCCACATTCACATCTAAATATATCCTTCCTCCTCCCTTACCTAGCAAGAAAGAGAAAAAAATTAAAAGCAATTTAATGCTTCCCACTAATTATCCACCACTTTTCAAGTGAAGAAAGCATAATATATGTATGTATATACACATGTATATATGTACGTATGTGCTCATCTCTTCTTCAGGTCCAAGCTTGGTTATTATAATTAGACAGAGTTTAACTCCATTTTGGGGTTGTTTCCATTCATACTGTTGTAGTCATTGTACATAGTATTTGCCTGATTCTTCTTACTTTACACCTTCTCTCAGTTCATATATGTCCTCCCATGTTTTGTTGTATTCTTCACATTCATAATTTCTTACAGTTCAATAGCATCTCATTAAATTCATGTGCCACAACTTATTTAGCCATTAACAATCAATGGACATCTGTTTTCCTGTTCATCACAACTACAAAAAATGTAATTATAGATATTTTTTTCATCTTCTTTCTACTGTTGACCTCCCTACAACATACTCTGTGCCTAGCAGTGGGATCTCTAGGTCAAAAGGTATGGGTCTTTCAGTCCCTTTTATAACATAATGCCAAATTACTATTGAATGTGGTCTTAAATAGACACCCAGAATAATATAGTCTCAGGATGAAAATAATAAGAGTTAGCATTTATATAACACTTTAAAGTTTACAAAGCACTTTACATCTGTTAACTCATTTGATTCTCATAACTTCCCTATGAGATAGGTACTACCATTTTAGAAGTTGAGAGGTTAAGTGACTTACCCAGAGTCTCACAGAATTCCAAGTACATAGCTGTAAGGAATATGCCACCTCAGACACTTTCTAGCTGTGTGACGTTGGGCATGTCACCTACTATCTGTCTCAATTTCCTGAACTGTAAAATGGATGTAATAATAGCACCTACCTCCTGGGGTTGTTGTGAGGATCAAATGACATAATATTTTTAAAGCACTTAGCACATAGTAGGAGCTAGTTTTATTAATATTATTACAATATCAGATGTAACAGTAGTTTGGCATGGCTCCCTTTAGTGATAGAGTGCTGACTTTCATGCCAAGTAATAGAAAGGGCCTGTGACAGTTACTTTTTAGAGAATCCTTACAAAAAGGCTCACACTATAGCGGTGTCCCCTCAAAGAGGATCTTCTCAAATCTCAGAAATATCAGATTGTTTCCCAGAGTGAAGAAGTTAATTCAGTTTACTTTGATAAATCTCTGTATAGCAACTATTGTCTCCCTAGTACTATGCCGATAATTGGTGAGGCCTAAAAAACGATTTCAATAGTCTGTTCCTGACTTAAGTAGAATTATGATGTCATTGGAGAAGCAAGACCATGCAATTAGAAGAACATGAACACAGAACATGAGACATAGAACATGAGGAATTGTACTGATTTGTATAGCACCTTCAAGTGCACAAAGTACTGTCCTTACAAACATCTTGTAAGATAGGTGGTATCAATATAATTAATTCCATTTTACAGACAAAAAAAATTGAGATTCAGAGAAATTAAGAGACTTTCACATGAATACTCAGATAGTAAATTTCCCAGATGGGACTTGAACCCAGGTCTCCGGACTCAAAGTCTAATGTGCTTCTTGGTATACTGTACTGCCTCACATGTTATCCAATGTATAAATAGGCCATTCAGGTGATTCATGCTAAAGATATTGAGATAAGGGAGATAAGATTGGATTGGAGTGGCTAGGAAAGGCTTTATGGAGGAGAGAAGACTTGACATGGTGGTGTTTGGGTGTTTTTATTGTTATTGTTGTTCAATGCATTTATTTTATAAGTGAAGACAGATCCAAAAAAATGTGTCTTGTGAAAGGTCACACAGCGGTTAGCGCTAAAGCACTAATAGTAGCTGTGGCATCACCTTCTATTTATACAATGTTTTACATATATTATCTGATTCGATCCTTAAAACAATGCTATCATCACTCCATTTTGCCAATAAAGACACTGAGGACCAGAGAGGTTAAGGTTAAATCTAGGGTCATACAGCTAATATCTGAAACAGGATTCGAAACTAGGTCTTTCCAACTCTAAATCTGGCATTCTACTTCATGTATCTTTTCTAAGTTAAATTAAGCTTTTTTTTTTTTTACAATTAACAAGCCTTTCTCTTCCCTTTTACCCATAGGGAAAAGGGGGGGAAACCCTCCTAACAAATTTGCACCATCAAGTAAAATAAATTCCTCCACTGGCCATGTCCAAAAATGTTTGTATTGTTCTCTATCATGAATCCATCACCTATTTGTCAGGAGGTTGGAAACATGCCTTGTTACTTGTCTTTTGGAATTGCAGTTGGGCATCAGTCAATAGTCCTACTTCTTTCAAGTTTTTGAAGACCATTTTACTTGGAAAAGAGTGTAGCAGTATAAGCTGGATAATATAGAAGTTCTATCTTCTCTCTGTCCCCATTTTCCCCAAACAATGAGTTTGTACTTCTTTCATTTTGCTTTGCACATAAATAAGCTGGGTCTTTGAGTTAGCTTTGCCATATTTTGCAACATTCGATTTATTCTGATGGTTCATCTTTTAGACACAACCTCTGCCACTTCTTGTAACACTTTTAGTCGGTTGTATGTAGTTCCTTCCATTTTTCGTATATATCTTTAAAAGTTTATCAAAGAGCTTCCTGTGTACCTACACTGGTTTCTGTAGATGTTTCTCCTTTGTGTTCAGATATTTGGGAACTTTCTTTGGGTAAAATTAAAGTTTTATTTTGCATTTCCTTTATGAAAATAGACCCATAAAACTTTTGATTAACAAGAAGAAGAATTTATCAATGCTAATCACAGAATTAGGTAGGTTAGAGTGAAAACTCATTGCTTGCTACTCTACCAACAGTCTGTTAATGTACCTATTTTTCCTTCAGGGCCTGCAGCATTTGTCACTTTTGATAGGTATGAGGTGGTACCTCTGAGCTGTTTTTATTTATTTTATTTTATTATTTATTTTATTATATATATAGCTGTTTTAATTTACCTTTCTCTAATAGTGATTTAGAGCATTTTTATATGATTATAGATAGCTTTGATTTCCTCTTCTAATATTTGGCTGTTTATATTCTTTTACCACTTACCATTTGGGGAATGACTCTTATTTTTATAAATTTGACTCAATTCTACACTCAGTATATATTTGAGAAATGAGACCTTTATCAGAGAAACTTGCTGTAAAATGTTTTGATATTACTTCATTGTCTATGGTACCTTATAGAAAAATATAATTTTGCTTCCCCCCGACCCCTCTCTCTTTCTCTCTCTCTCTCCACATTGTTGGATTCTGGTTTCTAATCTATTCTGCTATCTGTTTCCATTTTTTGGGTGAGCTCATCCCATTCACATTCATAGGTTTTCCCTCCAACCCATTTTCTTCCTGTTTCTTGTTCCTGTCCCTACTCAAAAATCTATTTTGTTTCTAACCATTATCTCCCTTAATCTCTCCTTCCTTTTATCATTCCCCTCACTTTCTTTTATACCCTCTCTCTCCTATTTCCCTATTGAATAAGTTACATATCTATATAAAACTGAGTTTTTCCCTCTTTAAACCAATTCTGATGTGAGGTTCAAGCATCGCTGTCCCCCCAGCTGTCCCCCTCCCCTATAAAAGCTCTTCTTTGTGCACCTCACTTATGTGAGAAAATTTTCCCCATTATACTTCTCCCTTCTGCCTTCTCCCAGTGCATCTCTCTTTCTTACCCTTACACTTTTTAGATCATTCAAACATGATTCACTCACATCCATGCCCCATGTCTATGTAAATTCATTTTAATTGCTCTAATACTGAGAGAGTATTATCTTCCAATATAAGAACATTAACAGTTTAACTTTATTGAGATCTTCATGATTACTCTTTCATGTTGAACTTTTTAATGGTTCTCTTGAATCTTGTGTTTGAATGTCAATTTTCTATTCAGCTCTAGTCTTTTCATCAGAAGTACTTGGAAGTCCTCCATTTCATTAAATGTCCATTTTTCCCCCAAGAAAGATTTTACTCAATTTTACTGGGTAGGTGATTCTTGGTTGTAATCCTAGCCTGAAGTTTGCCATAGTGGTTCCCTACCCCAAGATAAGCCAAACACAACTTTAACATAAAGTTCAAAGCAAAACAGTAGGTTGGGAAAATGATCAAGCAACAACAACAACAACAAAAGTATTTAACTGTGAAAAGTTTAAAATGGTGGTAGGGAAGATCAGTATATAAACCCAGAAGAAGACAATGTAAAAAAATAGCTACCAAAAAAAAGCATCAAAGAAAAATGCTAATTGCCCTCAAACCCAATGAGAATTCCTGAAAAAAAGTAAAAGATAAGAGTGGTAGAGGAAAAATTGGGGAAAGAAATGAGGATAATGCAAGCAAATTATGAAAAGAGAATTAGCAGTTAGGCAAAAAAGGTACAAAAAATAGTGAAGAAAATATCACCTTAAAAAACAGAATTGACTTAATGGTAAATGAGGCACAAAAGTTTACTGAAGAAAATAACTCCTTAAAAAGCAGAATTGGCCAAATGGAATAAGAAATACAAAAACTCATTAAAGAAAATAAGTCCTTAAAAATTAGAATTGGGCAAGCAGAAGCCAATGACTCCATGAGACATCAAAAAACAATAAAACAAAGTCAAAAGAATGAAAAAATAGAAGAAAATGAGAAATATTTCATTGGGAAAATAACTGACCTGATAAATAGATTGAGGAAAGATAATTTAAGAATTAATGGACTAGATAAAAGCCATACTTTTTTTTTTAAAAAAAAAGAGTTTAGACATCATATTTCAAAAAAATTATCCAGGAAAGCTACCTTGATATTTTAGATCCTGGGAGCAAAATAGGAAATGAAAGAAGCTACCAATCATATCCCGAAAGAGGTCCCAAAATGAAAGCTCCCAGGAATATTATAGTCAAATCCCAGAGCTCCTAGGTCAAGGAGAAAATATGCAAGCAGCCAGAAAGAAACAATTTAAATATAACAATACCACAGTCAAGATCACACAAGATTTAGTGGCTTTCATGTTAAAGGAGTAGAGGGTTTGGAATATGATATCATATTTTCTCCCAAGCCACAAGTGCTAATACTCCTTTTTGTTTTGGAACTGTGACCAGGGCCCCTGCTCCCTTGTGACCAATCCCTAGTGTTCCTCTCTACTCTGGAACTACAATTCAAAACTTCTTATGGGCAATTGAGTTGCCAATTAGTGCTGGCTGTAGCCAGTGCCAACAAGGGGTCCCCTATAATTTCTTTCAGAGCAGTTGTCCATTCCCCCATACCCTCTCTGGGTTGAGATCTCCAAATGCTGCTGCTTTTGCTGTGACTGCTTTTGCTGTTACAGCATATGTGGATTCTGGACAGGCTTCTACCCCAGTTTCATAAATTTCTCCTGACAACCTCCTAAATTGTCTTAGGCTGAATAAATGTCTTCCTCTGACCTTTTGTTGGCTCTGCTACTCCAAAAATTTTATTTGGGGCATTATTTTAAAATTGTTTGGAGGTGAATTTTGAGAGAATTCAGCTGGGTTGCCTCTAATCTGACATCTTATTGATGAGCTTGAAAGGTGGATGGGACATGGACATGGAAACAGGGACCTTCCAGAGGAGAGATAACACAACCAAATACTCAGGTAAGACTAGGTCTGGAAGAAACAGTATATTTTGTATATGCCAGACTTACTTGACCAGAGTACATATGAGAAGCTGTTGCTTTTAAATACATGGTTTGGCAATCTACAATCAATAAAACAGCACCAGAGAAAAATAGAAAAGTTGGTGTTTGTCAGATTAATAATAAAGAATTTTTTAAATAAGTCATCTGGAAGTTGTTTTAACATTGTGGGGGAAAAACACTACTAGATAGCAATCAGATCCCTGCTTAATTTTGGATTTTGTAGTTATAACCCAAATAAACAATGTATTATTTCATCAATAAAGCAGCACAGAATAATAGATTAATAAGGATGACTGCAACAACTAGCATTTATGTAGCTTTGTAAGGTTTACAAAGCCCTGCACATATGTTCCCATTTGATCTGCAAGACAAGCCTGTGAGGCAGGTGTAATTATTATCCCTCTTTTATACATGAGGAAACTGAGGCTGAGAGAATTTCAGTGGCTAGCCCAGGGTCACTTTGCAAGTAAGGTGACATCTGAGCTCAGTGTTTTCTCACTAAGTCCATTGCTCTTTACCAATGGACTAAGCCAGGGGTGGTGTATTAACAATGCAATATTCACTATGCCTATGGCAATTATAAATAGGCTTATGTGGTTATTAATCACAAAATATATCAGTCTCTCTATATGGGGGATAAAGCCAGAGAATTTATTAAAATACCAAATAACCGAGTCCCAAAACCAGAAAGTCAAAGCCTTCAGGGCAGTCACGAAATTGGCACAAGCAGCCAACATAGTAAACAACCACATTCTTAAGCCTTCAAAACAGAACAGGCTACTTCAGGCAAAGGTCCTTCTCTCCCGACTCTCAGCAACTGCTCAGCGTCCAGGAAGCGTGCTCACAACAGCTCTGGCCCCCCGCAGTTCCAGTTCCCGGCAGCCCCCAACAAGAGTCCTTAGCAGAAATTCTGGCTGGCTTAAAAAGAGATTTGGGCCTCCACCTCTACCTTGGCTGCTGCTGCTGCTGCTGTTGCTGTGGCCACCAACAGTCCCCAACAGTCCCCAACGGAACTCTAGCTTTTTCTTCCACTTCCTCTTGCCCCTCCCCTTCCTGCTATGTCAGCAAGTCCAATGGAGCATGGAAGATCTTTAAATCCCATAACCCTTACAGGTGGGGAACCTGCAGCCTCGAGGCCACATGTGACCCTAAGTGTGTCCCTTTGACTGAATCCAAACTTCATAGAACAAATCCACTTAATAAAAGGATTTGTTCTGTAAAACTTGGACTTAGTTAAAAGGTCATACACAAGGATCTAGAAGGCCACCTGTGGCCTTGAGGCCACAGGTTCCCCATCCCTGTACTAAGCCCAAGTCTACAGCACTATCTAACTGCCTTTGGAGTAAAAACAACCTAGGTTCGAGTCCTTGTGTCTTAGACTTACAAGTTATGAGATCATGAGAGGTAGGGCGATTGAAGGCACTGAGCTTAGAGTCAGGAAGACTTGGGTTTGAATTCCTTCTCAGATACTCACTAGCTGTGTGACTGTGGGCAAATCATTTAACCTTTCTAAGCCCAAGTTTCATAATCTGTCAAATGGGAATAAAAATAGCACCTACCTCGCAGGGATTCTGAGAGATTTAAATGAAATTATATGCATAAAGTCCTTTGCAACTTTGAAGTGCTATATGTTATCATATTGTCATAATTATCATGGGTGAGCAATTGAACTCAGTACCCTCAGGAAATTTTCTAAGACTTTAAATTACAGGTAAGTCACTTACAGCAGTTAGGTGGAGGCAGTGGATAGAATTCTGGGACTGGAATCAGAAAAACCTGAGTTCAATCCTACCTCAGACACTTGTCTATTGCTGGGCAAATGATTTAACCTTTCTCAGAGGCAATTTCCTCTTCTGTAAGATGAGGACGACAGGATTCAATGATTTCTAAGGTACTTTCTAGATCTAAATCTGAGACCTTATGATCCCATATGATGTCAACCTGTATTGGTCAAGGGAGCTTCTCACATTGATAAAATCGAAGATGCATACACATATACGCCAAAACACATTTAATCAGGCATGCAACAGTTATTAAATTCTCCATAATTACCACAATATATGCCATGCTTTCTATTCTTTTCATGATTATTAAGTTATATGATATCTGAAAGATCATAATCAATGTATCACTAAACAATTAAGCACTTGAAATTTCCATTCACCAGCAATGGCTTGCCACTTTATGGAATCTAATTTCAAACAACTATTTTTTTAAAGTGTACAAGTCATTCTAAAGCTTTTCTCACAATTATAAAATGTTCAACAATCCAGGCAATGGTGATTAAATCTAATTCCTTAGAGACATGGAAATGACCATTTGTTAAGCAGCAATTATGTGCATATAAACCTTTGGCCATTGTGAATAAGGCTTGGAAATATGGGACCATGTGGTAGGCAAGAAAGATAAAATTTTCCCATGACCTAAAGGGACTTTACAAAATAACCACAGATGTTTCATACCAGAAAAGCTGGAAAAATTGTATGAAGGGCTGTGAAAATCTTAGCTTGGGGGGGAGGGGGCTAGGGAAGGAGAGTGACAGTGGGAGAGGAAACAAATAAATACAAGTTAAATAAAAGCTAAAAGTTGAATTTTCAGAATAAGTCTGTCTGGTTTTCACATGTGGACTGCCTAAATCATAAAGGCCTAGTTAGAAGAGAAGACCCAAAGAAGAAAACAAATATTGTCCTTTTTATTATCCATTGTTAAGAGATCTATGCAAGAAATCCCTTTGCCTTCAGTGCACTAATGAAAGGATTAGTTTTTATTAATATTATTTTGGACCATTTTATAGAGAGGCAATGAAATCAACTGGGAAAAGTACTGGGGTGAGAATCAGGATACCAGGAAATAGGCTGTTTCAATGATGAACTGTGTGAATGGGAAAACATAATGATCTCCAAGTTTCCTTATTTCCTTATCTGCAATATGGCGGTAATATAGCAAGCTGGGAAAATTCCCAGGATGCCAATGACTCTAGTGGAATTTTCACCCGAAGTGTAAGAAGACTAAAAATTTTAGAGTTGGAAGGAACTTTAAAAATTGCCCAATTTCTCTTTTCAAAAGAGTAAACTGCAGTCCAGAGAGGTTCAGTTCAACCACTTCACTTTCAGAGAAGGCAAGTGAGGAACAGAGAGGTGAAGGGATTTGTTAGTCTCACTTTTGGGGGGCAAAATAAAACCTCCTGATAGCAGCACTTAAGGCCTCCCAGTATCTATCTCTATCTTTACAACCCTTTTTTCACTTTATCCTCTCCTTCCTCATCTCTGACCCCTAGTTTCCCTGGTTTCCTTCAAAATTCAGCTAAAATCTTACTTTCTTCAACAGCCCTAAAATCACCTTCCATCTACTCTCTATATATTTTGTATGTACATAATTATTTTCTTTTTGTGTCCTCCATCTAGAATGGTTATTAGACAGTAATAACTCTCTCTCCCTTCTCTCTCCCCACCCCACACACCCTCAAAAACTGGGGCTACATTTATGCTTTTTTTATATCTCCAGCACTTAGGACTGTACCTGATCATTCACTTACTGATTACTCACTTTAATGCTGTCAACATTCTATCCAAACTGAACTACTAACTTGTCCCTGATCATGTTCAGCAACCTCTCAACTTCATATATTTTCATAGAATGTGCCCCATACTTGGAATGCATTCCTCTGATTTTAGCCTATTCAAGTCTTGTCTTCCATACTACTTCTTCCATGAAACCTTCTCTCACCTTCCCCAGCTCAAAATTATCACTAACCTCCTCAAGTTTTGCTAAAGGGTTTGTAGATGTCTCCTCTCATGGTCTACTTTGTATTATGCTACTTGTTTCCAAGACATATTCCTCCTATTAGCCTGGAAATTCCTTTAGGCAAGGACTATATATTTTTCTCATTCCTTATCCCTAGTACCCAACAGTGTCTTACAAAAAGTAGATATTTAATAGGGATGTGTATATGTACATATGTTATATGTTGAATTGAATTGGAAAATCTAGTTATTTTAATTCAGGCAAGTATGGAAAGTCTTGTATGAATATGCAGAGTGAAGTCAGATGCAGAACTTGGAATACAATCAATCAGTCAACTGACCACCAAGGATTTATTAAGCAACTACTATGTACCAGGCTGCTATTCTAGGCACTAAGGACAAAAAAAAAAAAGACTAAAAGAAATGAAAAGAAAAGAACCCCTGATCTCAATGACCTTATATTAGGGGAGACCACACACACACACACACACACACACACACACACACACACACACACACACACACACTTATATATGCAACTAGGGAACCAACATATAGAGAATAAAACTAAATACAGGAGAAAGGAAAGAAGGGAGGACAAGAAAGGAAGAAAGGAAGAAGAGAGAAGGGGAGGGAGGAGAAAAGGACGAGGGAAGGAAAAATAAATACAAAACAGTTATAGAGGGAGAGCCCTAGCAGTTGGATAAGACAAGAAAGGTTTTTGTAAAATATGGTGCTTGAATTGAGACTTGAAGATAGTAAGGGATACTATGAGGTAGAAATAAAAAGGGAGTGTATTCAAGGCATGGAAAACAGCCAGTGCAAAGATATGGAGCTGGAAGATGGGATACCACATGTGAAGAACAGAGTAAAAAGCCATCTGATTGGTTCAGTCTTTACAAGAAAGGAGAGAGCAAATGCAAAGGGTAAGGGGATGGGGGGTTGGGTTTGGACCTTAAGAAGAGTGGAAAAGGCATGGAATGGACATTCTGTTGACTTCATCAATAAGTAAACTGAAGAGCAAGCAAAGAATTTCCAAGTAGTATTGATGGCTGGACAGTGGTTAAAGAGCATGAAATTATTTCTTAAAATGGACTTCTAGCCAAGATAGCACTATGGCGTAAGTAATTACACATGAAATGAGAACCATGGAAGAGGTAGTGGGAAGACTTAATAGCTTAGAACAGAAGGCAATAAGGTTTAACCTACAAATGGCCTCTCTGAAAATTAGAATGGATCAAACAGAAGCTGATTGATTATTCATGAAACAACAAAAAAAATATTAGAGGGGGCGGAGCCAAGATGGCAGAGTAGAAACAGCCCGTCCAAGCCACTCTCCCCCCAGATCACCTCCAAACTCTGAACAACTTCTGGAGCCCCAGCACCCACAGAACAACACAGAGAAGCTAACCTCCCACTGAGGACAACCCAGCAGCCCTGCAGGGAGCGGCCAGTGCAGCTCTCTGAGATCAGGCAGCACAGCATGCTGGGAACCGACAGCGCAGTGCTCTGGGAGCTGGCAGCCCGCAATGAGCGGGGAGCTGAGCACAGGTCTGCCTCAGTTGCAGTTTTAGCCCCAGGATAGAAGGCCAGCAGCCGGCTGGAGGGACCCCAGAACACCAGAAGCTGTGGTGATTCCAGAATTATCAACACAGACACACCTAGGACAAAGTGAGAGGTTAGTGCCCTATGGACTTTTGCGACCAGTATTTGGGGAATGCATCGGCTTCCTCCCCTGGGGGCTAGAAGCCACTGAGGAGACACCCCATTTTGCAGTTTTCAGAGGCAGCTCCAGCTCCTGGCCTGTGAACTGTAGGGAGATCCAGCTATCAGTCTTGGGGTATAATCGCTCTGACTTTAACCTCCCTGGATCTGGATTGTGATCTGGGGGGGAGGTCATGGGTGGGTTTCCAGCTTGCCAGAAACGGAATTTGTCCCCCATCACATTCGGGACAAAAGTTCCCGTCTGGCAGAGCCATACTGTGGCAACAAGCCCAAAAGTCAAGTAATTAAGTGGCAACATGCCAAGGCAAAGGAAACAAATTAAACAGAAAAATGCAACCTTAGACTCCTACTTTGGGGGCAAAGAGGATCGAAGCATAGAACAGGATGAGAACCATGAGGTCAGAAATCCTGCTCCAAAAGCCCCAAAGGAAAACATGAGCGGGTTACAGGCCATAGAGGACCTTAAGAAGGACGTTAAAAATCAAATAAGAGAAGTGGAGGAAAAACTGGGAAGAGAAATGAGAAGAATGCAGGAAAAGTATGAAATGAGGGTCAACAGCCTGACTGAGGAAAACAACACCTTAAAAAATAGACTAACTCAAATGGCAAAGGAAGCCCAAAAGGGCAATGAGGAGAAAAATGCCTTAAAAAGCCAAATTTGCCAGATGGAAAAAGAATTTCAAAAGCTAACTGAGGAGATTCATTCCTTCAGAGTTAGACTGGAGCAAATGGAAGCTAGTGACTTTATGAGAAATCGAGATGCTGTTAAGCAGATCCAAACAAATGAAAGATTAGAAGGCAATGTGAAATATCTCATGGGAAAAACCACTGACCTGGAAAATAGATCCAGGAGAGACAATTTAAAATTATTGGACTACCTGAAAGCCATGATCAAAGAAAGAACCTAGAAATCACCCTTCAAGAAATTCTCAAGGAAAACTGCCCTGATGTTTTAGATCCAGAGGGCAAAATAGAGGTTGAAAGAATCCACAGATCACCTCCTGAAGAAGATCCCAAAAAGAAAACTCCCAGGAATATTATAGCCAGGTTCCAGAATCCCCAGATCAAGGAGAAAATACTACAAGCAGCCAGGAAGAAACAATTTCTATATTGTGGAAACACAATCAGAATAGCCCAGGACCTGGCAGCTTCTACACTGAGGGATTGATGGGCATGGAATATGATATTCCAGAGGGCAAAAGAGCTGGAACAGAACCCAAGGGTCACCTATCCAGCAAAACTGAGTATTTTGTTTCAGGGGAAAATATGGTCATTCAGTGGAATAGAGGACTTTCAAGCATTCTTGAGGAAAAAACCAGAGTTGAATAGAAAATTTGACATCCAGACACAAGAAGCAAGAGATGCCTGAGAAGGTAATCAGGGAAAAGAAGTCAAAAGGAACTTATCAAAGTTGAACTATTTACATTCCTATATGGAAAAACAATAATTGTGACTGATGATATCTTTCTCACTATGAAAATAATGGAAGAAGGGTTTATGGGCATATGAATACATATGTGAATGTGTGTATATATGTTTACAGGTATACATGGATAGAGGGCACAGGTTGAATTTGGTGGGAAGGGATGATACTTAAGGGGTGAAGTTAAGAGGTGAAAAAGGAAAGTGACAAGAGGAGATGGGGAGTGACAGGGTAGGGTAAACTATCTCATGTAGAAGAAGCAAGGGGAAGTGGTTGCAAGGGAGGGGAAGAATAGGAAGGCAAAAAGGCAAAACCACATTCTCATTGAATTTGGCTCTGGGAGAGAATGACATACATACTAAATGGGATATCTCAACCTGCAGCAGAATAGGGGGAAGGGGGATGAGAGGAGGGATGATGGATGGGAGGGCATCCTTGGGGGGAGGGGAGGTTGGAAGTACCCACTATAGAAGAGGGACAGGATCAAGTAAGGAATGGACCAGGTGGGGGGTGGGATGAGTGGGAGGGAATTATAAGCAGCCTTGTACAATATATCTACTATGGTAATGTTTTGCATAGCTAGACATGTACAACATATACTGAATTACTTATCTTCCCAGAGGGAATGGGTGACAAGGGAGGAAGGGAATGGATCTGAAATTCGAGATCTTAAAATTAAATGTTTCAAATATATATAAATACTATTAAAATATTAGAATAAAATTGAAAGATTGGAAAAATGGACAAAATATATATTTATCATTATAAACAAGACCCGGAAAACAAGTCAAGGAAAAATGATCTAAGAATCAGTTCAATATCTAAAATCCATGACAAAAAAATACAATATTTTCAAGAAATTACAAGTCAAAGGTTCTCAGAACTATTAGACAGAAATGGCATAATAAAATAGAAAAAATCTACCAATCACTTTCTGAAAAATAATATAAAATTCTCAAGAATGTCAGAGCTAAAATTCAGAACTCCTAAGTCAAAGAAAAAAAATAATGCAAGCACTTGGAGAAAAATTTCAATTGTCAGGGAACCACAGAAAAATAAATATGGTCTTAATACCTAAACCAAGAAGAAACAAAGGAGAGAAAGAAAACTATAGAAAAATATCCCTATTATGAACAAAACCCTATTAAATATAATCTAATATATATAACATGCTACACGTGGGTATATATTGTATAATAATTATGCATATAATAAAGAAATTATATATAAAATTAAATATAGATTGAATATGATCAAAGAGGCTACAGCAACATATAAAAAGTTATACATTATGACCAGGTTAAATTTATGTCAGGAATGCAGGGTTGGGTCAATGTTAGGAAAACTCTAAAAATAATATGACATCTAATTAGTAAAAAAAAAAAATAAACAATTTTATCAACAGATCCAGAAAAAAAAACTTTCAAGACATAACATTCATTTTTGTTTAAAAAATATAAAAAGTTTAAGAATAAATGGACTGTTCATAATGTGATAAAATATATCTGTCTAAAATCAAGAATCAGCACTATATATATATTTGCTGGTCCACTTACAGAATACTAGAGTTAAAATTTAAAAATTAATTGAATTAATTTATACATTCAAATTAATTGAATGTATAAAATGTTTGGGAGTCTGACAACTGAGACACAAATAACAACCATAAAAATACAACTACAAAACACTCTTTTCAGAAATAAAGACAGGTGTAAATCAAAGAAAGTTGCTCATGGTTGGGCCATGCCTATATATTGGAAATGATTTTAGTATTTATATTGATTTGCTTATTCATAATATTAATACCATACCAATCAAATTACCAAAGGATTACTTTATAGACCTAGAAAGCATCTATCTGGAGGAACCAGAAGGTCAAGAATCTGGAAGAAGACAAAGAAGATGAGGATGAACAAAAACAATTATAAACATGAGAAGAAAGGGTCCCGGAGGTCTGAAAAATATAATACAAAGCAGTCATAATCAGAGCTATTTAGTACGCAAATATCAGTCGGTGAAACAGATTAAGAACACAGCATAGGAGAGCCAAGGAGCAGAATAACAGGCGTTCTACAAACTCAAAGACTAACAGCTGGGATAATGACTACGCTCTGTGATCATAAAACAAGCAAACAGGATTACCGGGTCCACAGCGGAGCAGTCTCTCTACGACTACAAGCACCGCTTGCGAAGACGAGCTCCAAATAGAACCATGGCTTAAAAGGTCACACCAGGTCGTCGTGGCAACGACGTGCGCGGCAGGAAGCGCCAGCCAGACCTCAGGGAAGCTAGGGGAGACTCGGGAGGCAGACACATAGCGAAAACCCGGCTCAGTTTGGCCTGGTCCCTTCCGTGTCCGCCTGCAGGGTCGCGGCGAGGAGACCACGACTGAGCTAGCGGGCGTCCAGCCGTCCGTCATAGCCGGCTTTTCCACCTCCCTACTCCGAGCCTTTGCCCAGGTCGGCCCTCCCTTTCTCCGGCATCATGGGCCCCAGCAGCCCGCATACTCCGCTGCAGTTCAACAGGAAACTTCCTGCGCTCCTAGACAACCTGGCGGTCAAGTATTCCCGCCAGCGCCCGACCGACTCTGAGAAACCGAAGGCCTCTGATCCACCCAGTGACCTGAGCCTTCTAGAAAGGCCTGGGCTCCAGACCTCGGTTCCCCTTTCAGTTACAGCTGAAGAAAAGCTAAATCTGTCCAAAAGAGACGTCAAGAGAAAGCACCTCGAAAAGCTTGTGAAAGCACCTTTACCCCAAGATAATCCCCAAGCCCCTCTGAAGCCTGGACAGAGAAGGAGTAGACTGATTGATTTCCGGTCGGATGAGAGCAAGTCGAATGCTCAGGCTGAGACGGACAGCCCCGGGGTCAAACTCCATCTTTACCCTTCTCTCCTAGAGAAGTCCATTTTCCCTCTGTCCCGTTCACTGCCCACCGCTGAAGTAGGAGTTAAGCCGTATTCCAAGGCAGCTGAGTCTCCGAGCATGCTAGAACTTCGACGCCTGCAAAAAGAACTGAGCGGCTGTATTCAGAAAATCGAAGGAGTGGCCACAAAAGATGAAATCGAGGAAAATCTTGATCAAGTTGAAGCGGAACAGAACTGCATCGCAAGGCAAGAACAGGCTGTCCGCACTACTATGGTGCTCTATGGCCTCCTGGAGCAGGTGAAAGAAATCCAAGAAGATCTGGATAAATTAAGTCCATTTAAAATTAAGAACACTACAGAGGAGTTGGATTCCCTCCTGGAAAGGACACAATCCCTCAGAAAGAAAAAGAAATACTTTCCTAGAATTCGAAGCCAGTTTCCACTGAATTTCCCAAGGGGCTTGGAGAGTTCCTCTATCAAGTCACCAGGGGAAAAAAAGCAGCCCCCTCTGACAAAGAAGAAACTTCCCCAGGAAGGGAGGCAGCCTCTTGTGAGAAAGCTCCTGGAAGAGAAGCGTAGATCTTCAATATTTCCCCTGTTCCACATTTTGAATGATGATCTAGGAAGCCAGTCTGAAGACGACTTTTCTTCTTCAGAACAGAATGCCATTGTCAAAGTAAGACCAACCTCACCTAAAGCAAAAACTGGGAAAAAGAAGCCTCTGGTATCTAATGGGACGCTGCCAAGGCGAGGCATTAGGACATCTAGGAAATCAAAGCAAATATGAACTGGCCCTAGGGTTCAGGACAGGGGTCACTCCTGTCTCTCCAAAGCAGGGTATTTGCTAAGCCCTAGGAATTAGAATATTGGAAAGGACCAAGTCCAGGTTTCCTGGTGTCCTCATTCTGCTGCAAAACCCTCAAATCAGCAGGGGCAAATTGCTTCCTCTCCCAGAGCCCGCTTACTTATGAATTAGGGGAGCCTTGCTACCTCCCAACTGATACTACCCTTGTCTTTGTTGGACTTATTCAGTAAGCACAAACGACTGTGGTATCTAGAGGCCTGGGAGGCTGAAGCTTCTGAGTCTCCTCAGTAGTACAGGGGTCATTTGATTTTAATGAGCATTCCACACCTATGGATGGCAAGACCTCGTGAATCTTTCCTAAATCACAATTGCTGGATTATGTGAGGCAGAATAATAAACAGAGGCTCTGAATTTGCTTTATCAGTATTCATTTCCAGGTTGATTGCCAAGCCCCGCCCCCATGCATCATTTATTACTTTTTAAAAATAACACGCATTTATTTTCTCTCACTTGCTCCTCCACCACCACCAACAAAAAAAAAAAGAAAAACAAAACCCTTATAACAAGTATGTACAATCAAGCAAAACAGCCTCCCAAACTGGCCATGCCCCTCAAATGTGTAGCAGGAAGCAGGCAACCCACTTCATTATGGGCCCTCTGGAGTGATGGTGGGCAGTCACTGCACTGACCAGAGCTCTGTGGTCTTTCAGAGTTCTTAGTTTTTATAGTGTTGATATTTTAGTATAAATGTCATCCTGGTTCTGCTCACTATCCTCTATATCAGGTCATACATGTCTTCCCAAGTTTCTATGAACACATCACTTCTTACATCACAATAGGATTCCCTCACATTCATAAGCAACACCTTGTCCAGCCATCCCCCAATCAATGAGCACCCCCCTCAGTTTTCAGGTCTTTGCCATCACAAAAAGGGCTGCCATAAAAAAGTCACATCATAAACAGATTAGAGGAACAAGAAAAGAGATACTTTTTTCCAAGTATGAATAGAAGTCATAACCAAAGAAGGGACAGAGAAGATCACAGAAGATAGAGTGGACAATTTTGATTATTTAAAATGGAAAGGCTTCAGGACTGAAATAAATGTAGTTAAAATTAGAAGAGAAACAATGAACTGGAAAAACATCATTGAAGGTAGTTTCTTTGATAAAGGTCTGCTATCCAAAATACATAAGGAATCGATCTAAATATATAAGAACAAAAACCATTTCTCAGTACATAATGGTCAAAGGAAATGAATAGGCAGTTGTGAAAAGAAATCCAGGCTACCAACAACCATATGACTGGGATTATGCCTTTGCTTCAGGGAATAGAGTTTATGCTGAGGATGCAAAAGAAATTTAGCAAAAGTAAGTATGAAATGTGAAGAGAAAAGCCTAAGAAAGGGGAATTTCAGAGGTGAGTTTGACAGATTGGAAGTAGAATAGTTATGAGTGATGTTGAAGTCTGAGACATGGCCACATTCCTAGGGGGCTAAAGTAGATATGAAAGTCATTGTAATAGAGGTTGAGGAACTGTGGATTCAGAATCTTAGAGACTTCATAAATATGGATGCTGTAGTCATCAATAATGATGTCAATTTATGAGTTCTAAATACTGTGCTATGAGAACAAGGACTGGAGTCATTAAGAAATGTAGATGTGTCCTCCTGGAATTTGGATGATGGGGGAGATGTGAACACTCCAGTGATGGGGGAGAAAGGTTCAAATCCTACCTTTAGCTGTGTGACCTTAAGGAAAGCACAATTGTTAAACCTAATTTTCCTCATCTGTAAAAATGATGATAATAGCAAACTCTTCACAGGGTTTTTATAAGCATCAAATGAAACATATGTTAAGCATGATGCAAGTTTTGACCACTAATATTATCTCACTTCAGGGGCAGCTAGGTGGCACAGTGAGTAGAGCGTTGGCCCTGGAGTCAGAAGGACCTAAGTTCAAATCTGGCCTCAGACACTTAACACAAAAACTAGCCAGGTGACCTTAGGCAAGTCACTTAACCCCAATTGCCCTTCAAAAAGAAAAAAAATATATTATCTCACTTCAGTCAACCAATCAACACTTATTAAGCACTTCTAATTTTTTCAACAAAAACAGACTTGAGAAAAGTTGCTACCCTGCTATTTTTCTTTTATATTTACTATTCTAAATATGACTATCATCTCTACACTCAGAGAATATATTCTCATTACAACTCCAGTAGCAGAGAAGTTAAAGAACTGATAAATAGGGATATTCCCCCATGATTTTGTTCTCCTCTTCTAACTCCATATATTTCAAAAGCTTTCTCTTCCTCGTAGCTTGGAAATTATGACCATTTGGTACTGCTAAGTGACTTCCTGTATCCCTAGTTACTAGTGACTTCCCCATGAAAGAGGCTTGCGTGGAATGGAGAGATATTTCAATAGAAGACTTCAACATAGAGACAGATGGAAGGAAAAGTGAGGTGAGGAGTTTTGAAAGATAAATAGGAGTCCTGGAGAATCCATTTTGTAGGAAATGCAGCTGGATTTCCCGGTCTAAAATCCCTAAAGATCATTCTCATTCTCCTAGGTTGAGATTTTATCTCATTCTCAGCTGAAGAACTCATTTACTCTTATACATTTTATTATATCTTATTATAATATTATATTCTTTTACTTCTGTTTGTTGTTTTGCTTGGAGAAAGGGGATTACTTGCTATTTGTTATTCATGATGGTCTTTTTTTATAACCAACATTTATGGAAAGGGGTTAAGCTGCTGAATGTAAATTATGGCCCACCCTTCCTCTTGAAAGCAATAAGGGAAACAACTTTCTTTCTGCCCCTGAATTTGTGCCCCTAGATTTGAGGGCTGGAAGATACAATTCTAGCCTAATAATTCTCTTTTAGACTGGAAGAAAGACCACACTGCTTGTTGAGGACCACAGGCAAGTGGGACTTGGACCCCTGACAGCTGAACAAGCCCTCTCAGGTGTTTGGCCTGTGGATGGCCTGGGTTGGTTCCCCATCCCCAAGGAAAAGTGTGCAAAAGTACAGGTGTGATGATTGGGTCCTTGAGATAAGCATGGCATTTGCACCCATGGCCTGGGACAAAGAAGTATGCAATATCCACAGGGAAAAGCAATTAAGAAGCGTCCTATAGAAACTGAAATTTGAAGTTTTAAAACCAAATGTTTAAAAATATATAAATACTATTGTTAATAGTATTTTATATATAATTGGGAAATAAGATATACAGGCACTGGGGCACAGAGATTCACCTTGCCCTACTGGAAAAGTCAAAGGGGGTATGGGAGAAGATAAGGGAGAGAGCAGATTGGATGAGGGCATATCCTGTGGGACTGCCATTCTGGGGTGGTGAGTAGGGGAAAAAATTGTAACTCAAAATCTGGTGGTAATGAATGATGTAAACCAGAAGTTAATAAAGCATTTGAATGAAAAAAAGAAGTGTCCTATAAAAGCCTGGAGACTGAATAATAAAGTTGGCTCTTCACTTTCACCATTCGGGGTGTCCCATCTCTAGCAGCCTCTGGGTCAGTGATCCTTTCTCAGCCCTGTCTGGGATGATAGGGCTCCCACTCTTTCTCAGCCCTGCTGAGGGACAACAGGGCTCCCCAAAATCGGCTCCCTACCACTGCCGATATGATTCTGGTGCCTGCCTCCCCTTTTCCCCCAGTTGGGCTATTGATAGTACAGGACAAAACATATACATAATCAGGGGCAGTAACATCCCCCCACTCCCAGCTTTCTCTCACATATTCAATTTTGCCCTGTGTATTGGGTCTTTGGGGCAGTTAGGTGGGACAGAAGATAGAGCACTGGGTCTGGAGGCAGAAAGAAGTGAATTATACTTGACCTCAGATATTTACTAGCTGTATGACCCTGAGCAAGTCACTTAACCTTGTTTGCCTCTCAGTTCCTCATCTGTAAAATGAGTTGGAGAAGGAAATGACAAACCACTCCAATATCTCTGCCAAAAAAACACCAAATGGGGGGTCACAAAGAGTTGGATTTGACTAAAATGACTGACCACCACAACAACTAGGTCTTTCCTGATTCCTACAGACATTCTCAGATCATCCTTATCCTTAAAAAAACAAGCACACTTGACTTTGCTGTCACCTCAAATTATCACTCAATAGCTCTTCTCTCCTTCGCAGACACACTCCTAGAAAGAATGATCTACATTCGTTGTTTCAATTGTTTTAGCTCCCACTCGTGTATTTTTTTAAATTCTCAATTAAACACCAAATAAAATAGTCATTTTCCTATGCATAATAAATGAGAAAAAGAGGGTTTTAAATTAAAAAGCACATTTCTATTGTATACAACTTTGCTTTTTTAAATAAATTCAACATATATAACAAAATAATATAAAACAAAAATAATAAATTCAAAGTTTTTGCACTTGCTTGCTAATTTTTCTGGACTTAGGTCCTTCTCACCTATATCTTTACTCCTTTGCAGTATTTTTTGCCTTACCATCATCCATTTTCAATCCATTAACCAATTACCCAATTAATGTTGGAGGCTGTCAGATCTCTTTCTTGGGTTCTATTCTCTCTCTATGAAATCTCTCTTGATGACCTAATCAACTCCCATGGGTTCAGTTATAATCTTTATGTAAATGACTCCCAAATCCAGCCTTGCTAGTAAATGTTTTAATAATTTTTAAACTGAATTAGACTAACATCTGCCTATTATAGCTGTTAACATTTCCACTATGTGGGAAAACTTTATTTGCAAAACAAAAATCTAGGTAGAAATGACCTGTTAATCTGAGTTTTTCTAATCATTTTGAAACAAAATGAAAGAATATACCTACTTATGTATCCCTAATTAACTGGCCAGATGAATTCCCTAAATATCCATTCTTTTTTTTGCCCTGTATACCAAGTCTGATTGAAGCTTCCTTTATTAGTGTTAACATTCTCCAGAAGAAAAGATGTTGAGTTGTCTTGATGGGTATCTCAGATCACCTATGACCCTTCAGTTTACAAGCTGGTTTCTGGTCTCTGAACCCCAGGGAGCTGAGAAAAGAAATGATCTCCCTTTGAAGTCAATAAGAACAAGAATAGCTCCAAGGGAGTGTAGCATCAGATGAAAAAACAAGTTTTTTACCCCATTGTCTGTCATGCTGTGAGAAGAGATAAGGAGTATTTTAATGCATCCATAACCACTGAATGAACAATTTGTACACTATCCTGAGTACTTTGAGAGACAGGAAATTAGAAAACAAGGTAGAAAGAACTTCTTGCATTATTTTTGATGTTATGATCTGCCTTTTTATTTTTTCTGGAATTCTAAGTAAATTAAGCGTGAATCTTCATCTCATTTCAAACATCAGTTGAGTGGAAATCAAAAGGCCCAAGTCCTAGGTCTGGTTCAGCCACTAACAAGTTTAGCCAAATTTAATCTCCTTGAGCTTTAGTTCTCATTACTCAGAAAAAGAAAAGGCACCATTCTGAAATATCTGGAGAATTTTTTAAAAGATTCAACATCATATCCATATCCTAAATCAAATATCATACCACAAAATATGTAATGTAGTGCTGTGTGTAAAGGATCTGTGTTCATAAGTTCTTAGGACTACATTGGTCTTTGAGGATGCTCTTGGAACTGATTTAACCAGAAATCTATAATGTGTTCTGGGGCAGGGAGGTGGTACAGTGGATGCAGTGTGGGACCTGGAGTCAGGAAAACTCTAGGAAGACTTCACATCTGGGCTCAGACACTTACTAGCTGTCACTTAAACCTGTTAGCCTCAGTTCCTCATCTGTAAAATGAGCTGGAGAAGAAAATGGAACACCACTCCAATATTTTTGCCAAGAAAACCAACAAGTAGCCAGATATGACTGAAAAACCAGTAAACAACAACATAGGGGGCTTCAAAGTAAGTCTATGTAACCCAGACACATTTTTGTTGGGTAATTGTTCTTCCAATGCCATCTTGGGCAAGAAGGTAGAAAAGCAAGAACAAATATTGAAGGGGAAAGGGGAAAGGGGAAAAGAAAACAAGAAGAAAGAAGAATTGGGGAAGTAGGAAGTGCAATGGCGGGGCAGGGGGAAAGAGTAGTTTGTTTCCCTGTTTCACTTCACTCTTCTGGAATTTGCTGATATTGAGGGTTTTTTTGTTTGTTTGTTTAAATTTTTATTTTTATGTAGGGAAAAATCAAATATACATTTAACCCAATTTGGTTGCAAGTTCCTTAGCTTTTGCCTTTTCCAGCTTGGCAATACGAGCCACTGATTTTGAACCCAGAACATTGCCACCCCAGTGACGATGGATCTCATCATATCTGTCGTTATAATTGGTTTTGATGGCTTCCACCAGCTTAGCCAGGGCTCCCTTATCTTCAGGGTTAACCTGTGTGAAGGCAATGCTTGTGCAGGTCTTTCTGTGAATTAAGCGACCAAGTCTTGCTTTACCTTTGATAATACAGTAAGGAACCCCCATTTTTCGGCACAAGGCAGGTAGCAAGACCACTAGCTCAATGGGGTCCACGTCATGTGCAATCACTACCAACTGTGCTTTCTTGTTTTCTACCAGGGTAGTAACAGTGTTGACACCTGCTCTGAGAACAGGTGGTCTCTTAGTGGGGACATCTCCTTTGCCTGCAGCCTTTTGTTCAGCCTGAGCCAGCAGCCTTTGCTTCTTGTCTTGCTTTGTCTCCGGTCTATACTTGTGAGCCAGTTCAAGCAGTTGAGTAGCTGTCTGACGATCCAAAGCCTGGGTGAACTGGTTAATTACAGGTGGAACCTTCAAACGCTTATAAAGGATAGATCTTTGATGCTGCAGTCTGATGTACCGAGGCCATTTGACAAATCGAGTAAGGTCCCTTTTGGGCTGGATGTCCTGACCAATGCCAAAGTTCTTGGGATGCTTCTCAAACAAAGGATTGACCACTTTCTTGGACCCCTGCTTTTTTACTACAGCAGGGGCCAGAGCCACCTTCTTCCCCTTGGCCTTCTTCCCTTTTGGCATCTTGGCCAGCTGAACAAGAAAGGTGATATTGAGGTTTTACCCCATTCTCTGTCATGCTTTGGATTTGTATCCCCAGTGTCTAGCAGTGTCTGGAACACAGTAAACTCTTAATAAATATTAGTTGATTGATTATTGCTTTGGACATTGATGTGACTACTCTGTTGCAGACATTGTGGCTTTCTCCCTTGCCTTCCAATAATTTTGGATTCCTGTGGTCACATTCTAATAGCCCTTTGGGACTTCACCCTTCTATAGCAGGAACAATGACTTTGGAACCCTGAATACTCAGCAAGAAAATAGGCAAGAAATGGTAATGATCAGATGCCAAGACACAGAATCTTTCATGATCATCCAGTGAAAAGATGTCATGGTCTAAGACTACAAGTTTGAGACTATTTTTTCTTGTTTAAAATGCTATAAGTACTTATGAACCATAACAATCCAATTAAAGTTGCTTTAATAATTGAAGTTTAAAAACATTTCAAGAATTAAAAGGATCTAAAACATGACACCCCTTTCACAATCAGGAAAGCACAGGGTCATTTCAAGCTCAGGGAAACTTTTCTTGTCCTTTTCCCACCCCCAGGCAAATCCTTTCATAATTCAAACCACAAGACATGCAAAATACCTGGTGAGGCTAAAGAAAGGGGCAAGGCAGAGGATAGACTGTGTTTACAATAGCCACAATAGCTAAAAAATCCAGACCAAGCTGCCAGGACATATACTAAGCTATTATTTCCTGCTCATTTTGATTGGGACTCATAGCAAAGGAGGCATCATTGGCACAGTGGGAAGAACAACAGCTTCTGGATCCACAGGACATGGGTTGAAATCCACTTCTGATACTTACTAAGAATGTGATCTTGGGCAAATCATTTAAATCCTCTGGACTCCATGTTTCTCATCTATAAAATTAGAAGGTTGACGTAGATGGTGTCTGAGGCCCCTTTTAGCCCTAGGATCCTGAGTTAGCCATGGAGCTGAATCTAGGCTGTACCTGTAACCCTCTATCCTTGGAGAATGGGATTTGGTTTGAATAATACACGTTAGGAGAATTTGTGTTTTGTTTTTTCTCTCCACGGCAACAGTTAAATATGTATGCCCCATCGGATGATCATGGGTTTATGTCTGAGATTAGCCCTGCCCATGAAGCCAAAGAACCGGACAGAGTAGAGCAGAATTACTGGAGAAAAAGTGATGGGAGATGGAGACTGGAGTAGACATTGAAGATTTTCTCAGAACTTGGAGCAGTATAGGACCCTGAGAAAAGTGGGGATTTAAGGGCTATAGTGAGGAAGGGCGACTGGAGGAATTTCCCTTTATTTTTTGACTTGCTCTTGACTATACTGCCCACTATTCAACAAGTGATGAAAAGGTCAGGAGGACTAACTGGAATTCCACATAGCACAGCCAAAGAAAAGTCATGCCAGGAAGCAGTCAGAATTTTCTGGCAATGACAGAAATGTAAGCAGAAAAGAGGTGGTATCAAATCCTCCCATCCCCCTTGATTTGAGCAGAGTAGCTCTCCCCTCCCCCATTCTGTGAGTGAAACAGCATCAGGAGGAATACTTATTTACTTGTTTGCTTTACAGAGGAGCCACCAATTGGACAGACGGATTTAGACAACCAAATTGTGTCTTTCTTAATTCCTGGGTTTGGGATGTGCCTTTGGATTGAATAAGAACTTCCTAAGTTTGGAAAAAGCTGTGAATGCAATCATACAGCAGAGTTTAAATATATTGCATTTTTATTCCTTTTGTTAATTCTTCACCTGTAAGTAAAGAAAACATGGGTTTTTCGGTCACTTATATAGCTAATATTTTACTACATTCATATGATTAGGCCACTTTGAAATACTGCAGGCCCAAAGAGAAGAGATTTCCTGGTACAATGTCAGTCAATAAATGTTTATTAAGCACCTAATATGTGCCAAGTACTCTGCTAAGTGCTAGGAATACACACACACACACACACACACACACACACACACACACACACACACACACACACACAGCAAAGGCAGCCCTTGCTCTCAAGAAACTTACAGTTTAATGGGAGAGACAACATGTGAACAACTATGTATAACTAAGGTATATGCTGAATAAATTGGAGATAATCAATAGAGGATAGACAGTAGAATCAAGGAGGTTTGGCAAACAGCTGGGACTAATGAGATGAGTATTTGCCAGTCATAAAGTAAAAGTACTCTAAGATGGGGGCAAACCTTCATTTGCTGAATGGAGAGAACAACCATCAGAATCACTATGGGCTTACTCTAGTGACTGGCCCCAAATGATGTGTGGAATGGGATACAGGGCTGGGCACAAAATCAGGAATAGCATCTCTAGTACTAGCTATGAAAGCCCACCTAAGTCATTTAGCCTCTCTGGGCCTCAGTTCCTTCATCTATAAAATGAAGGAGTTGGACCAGAAGACCTCCAAGGCCCCTTTGAAATCTAAATCTTTGACTTTATAGTGCCTTCTCTTCTACAAATTTTATGGTGAACAGGATCAGACCAATTCCTAGCAGCACCACTTGGGGATCAAATTTCTTTTTACCCTGACTTTCTATTTTAAGTAATTTCTCAACTGTCATAGAATCAAATGGTCATAGATTTAGGGCTGGAAAAGACCTTAGATGTTGTCTAGAACAACGCCCTTATTTAAAAAAACTCAACAAAAGAGAAGTTAAATGGCTGCCCAAGATCTTACTGTTAGTAAATAGTAGAGACAGGCTTTGATCCTAGGTCCTTTGACTCTGAATTCAGCACTGATTCCTTTTCATCACCCTGTCATTCATTCTATTATGCTAATTCGTGTAATTATTATTGACTTGTCTTTGTTGGAGGAGAAAGGAAATCCAGAGAAGAAAAAATGCGGACTTGGAACAAAAGTTTGTTCCAAATACTTGTAAGATAAAGGGATGTCCCACTACTAGTTTGGTATGAACATTGAATAATGATACTTTTAATTTACTATTGGGTAGCACCTTTGTCAGAATAACCCTGTCAAGGAGGTTATGGAATTTATTGAAACTGTACAGTTTTGAAACTGCACTGGTTTTGTCATCAGAAGACCTGGATGAAGATTATTGAGTGACATTTATTAAGCAACATGTTCCATCACTGTGCTGGCATTTATTATCTCTTGCACTTGCCACCTGTATGACCCTGGGCAAGTCACAACCTCTTTCTGGGTCCCAATTTCTTCATCTATAAAATAAGGAAGTTGGGATACATGGTCCTTGAGGCCCCCTCTCTTTAAATTCATGATCCTGTGATACTTATTTTGCAAGTGAGTGTCTTCCATTATTGTTTTTCTAACCTGGTCAGCTTTTTCATTAGTATAGTGAACCCCTGGTTAGAAAGTTCTTTCCACAAGTGCATGGCAATTCATCAATCAGTCAATTGATAAACTTGTTGTTAAGCACCTACTATGTACCAGCCATCATGCTAAGCACTGGGGATACAAGGAAAGTCAAAAGAGTCCCTGCTCTCAAGGAGCTTATAGTCTAATTGGGGAGATATCATGCAAACAAGAATACATGAACAAGTTATGTGCTGGAAAAATTGAAAATAATCAAAATAAGAATAGCACTAGAATGAAAGAGGATTGAGAAAGGAAGGTAGACTTGAAAAAAAGCCAGGGGTGAAATTTATACTCTTGGAGAGTGGCCTGGGAACAATGAGCATGTTTTTCCCATCATTAGTATATGGCAGAAATAGGACTTAAATCCAGATCTAACTCTGAGGCCAACATTGTACCCATTCTGGCATGTGTACTATCTCACCATGGTTACGTAGCTATTCGGTGGCAGAGTCGGGACTCAAACATGTATTCTGACTTCAAGCCAAGATTTTGCCCATGTCTTTCTCCTTGTTTCTTCCCACTCAGACCAAATTGGGTAGAGCTGATATACAGACTTGTTAGAAATTCTGGTTAGCTCAGTCAATACTGTTCATCAATAGATTCCCCTATCCTAAGACCAAAGCTTCCAAAAATGCCTGCAAAACCTTCCTCTGTCTCAAGATGACACAGAATCTCCCTTAGAAGGATATAGAGTTATTTATTATTCTAATAATTGACCCTAATTTTCCCTTTTTAAGTGAAAGTTGTGTAGGTTAGGGATGAGGGAAACTAAGGAAAGGGAAAAGGGAATGAGGGAAGCAAAATCACCTTTTATATGCATTATATTTAGGGCAAAAAGAAAGGGAAAATAGTAAAGCTTCCTCCATAGGCTTAACTGTATTCCTGACCAAAAAAAAAAAATCCCGCTATTATTGCTCTGTCTACCTAACTATAGCAAAGAGAAAAAATTCCTTTCTGAGACTTTTGTGTGTATACTTTAAGGTGGATTTTGAAACCAGAATCACTCAGGATCTCAGAATTAGGCTGTACCTCAAATGTCACTTAGTTTAATCCTTTACCTGAACAGAATCCCCATGTTCATTATCCTTGATGAGCAGTCATCCAGACTCCTTTCAAAGATCCCCAGTGAAGGGGAACCCATTATTTTTGGCAGCAGCTCATTCTTCCTTGGGATAAGTATAACTTTTTTTTTCCACCTTGGGATAAAAATAACATCTGCCTTTATGAAACTTCCAAACATAAGATCCTCTACAATTCATACAACTATGTGATAGGACTTGAAACAGTTTAACTAAACTAGCATTAGTTGCCCTCAGTAGAGAGGACTTGGTGAAGGCCATTCAAACCCTCCTGTCCCCTCCTGCTCCTCCAGAAAGTGCTGGATTTAGAGTTAGGAGTCCTAAGTTTTCATCCTAGCTCTGACAATTGTAAAGCTTCCAGCCCCACTTTACTTCTCTATGCCTCAACTTACTCATCTGCAAAATGGATATATTAGTAATTTTACTGCTTACCTCATAGAATTTTGTAAGTGTAGTGATTTCTCTGACCTCACTCTACCCAAGTGGAGGAGACTATACCTGCTACTTGAGGTTCTAGGAGCAATTCTGAGCAGCAGTGGAATGGCATTGTCATACTATCCACTTGAGCCATTATTCTAGGTATTTCCCACTTCTATTAACTGCTGGCAAATAACCTCCAAATTCCATTTTACCCATGAACATAAATTAGCTTTTATAAAGAGCAGCTAGGTAGTGCAGTGGATGGAATGCCAGGTCCGGAGTCAGGAAGATTATCTTCCTAAGTTCAAATCTGGCCTCAGACAGATACTAGCTGTGTGACCCTGGGCAAGTCATTTAACCCTATTTGACTCAGTTTCCTCATCTGTAAAATGAGCTGGAGGAATAAATGGAAAACCATTCCAGTGTCTCTGAAAAAAAAAAACACCCAAAACAATTAGGATTACAAAGAGTCAGACATGACTAAAACAATTGAATAGTAGCAGCATTTACTTTGAAGATATAATGAGAAAAGGGGTATTAATCCAGGAGGGTATGATCTCGCCTTTTTTACTCTGGTCCCTGGCAAGAATGACTTGACCTAGCACAATTACTACATAGCAATGGTTACTTCAGTTTCATGTCCAAATGCAACATCATTGGCAGATGAATCCTTGTCTTAGCCATCAATGAACCGGACCCTAAATATTCTTCCTAAAATTGGGGCTGGATTGACTGATTTCTAAAATGCAACATGGACTCTACTCCTGTGCTACACGTAGACTTGATCTACACATAGGAAGCATAAATATGCATGCATACCTGCATACATGTACGTATATATGCGTGCTTGTGGTCTGTCATGGTTGCTCACTCTGATAAGATATGCTTCGTTCTTTGTACTTATATCCCTGGGGTCTGACACAGTACTAGCACATAGGAGATAATAAATACTTATTGATTGGTTAATCTTGAACTAAAATCCAGAACTTCAAGGATTTCAGAAGTGATTTTTCCACTTTGCTGCAAGAGAAACCCTCTTTTTAAAAAGGGAGGAGAAGAGAATATGAAGAAGAAAATTAGAACACTGGGAACATCTTATGAAATCAGGGCTAAAAATTGATAGCAAAGGGAGGGAATGAAGGCAGCATGATATAGTGAAAAGAACTCTGGCCTGGGCAAAATTCAAAGTTTAACTCCTTGCTCTCCCTCTAGGGAGCAAGTTATGTAATCCTGAGCAAATCACACACTCATTGAGCTTCAGTTTCCTCATCTATAAAATACAAAAAAAAAGTTGGGTTAAATAATTCTTATGGTCTTTTTCAGCTCAATCATATTCTATGATTTTACAGTGTGCAACTCTAGACTCTTGTAACCCCTGCATTTCAATAGTTCTCTCTAATTTTTATATTTCTAAAAATGGCTTATTCCAAGTATCGAGTCAACAGTGGCAGGAGTTCATTGCTGTGGAACATTTTCTTATGTACTATAGGCAACATAAGGGGCATTGAGACTCCCACAAAAGATCACTTCATTTCCTGTTTTTCCTCACTTGAACATTTTTTCCACAGTCTTTTCCACTAGGGAACTATGGCCCTAATTTTCCTAGCTTGTCATATGAAATATAGTGGGAAATTTTAGCTGTCACGTCACTGAATTTAGAACCCACTTATTTGTTTCTAGAATGACTTTAAGCTGGAAAAAGATGGGTCATCATTGCCATCTCCTGGTAGATATGAAGACATGCATGCAATAATGAGTTCTGGTAGAAGAAAGTTGGCAGAAGGGGGACTGGTCATTTGGAAAATTTATTGATGTAAAATTTCAGGAATGCATTTAAGATTCAACATCATTATAATTTTTATGATTGTGATTTGCTAAATTAAAATGACAAAGTAAATTAATAATTAAATAATTTTCCATGAATCTTAGTTTGGGAATAAGGTTTTGACCAAGACACACTGAAATCTGAAATCTTTGCTATTCCAAGATAGTCTTCATGCAAAAATACAGAGGCTTCTCCTCCTCCTCCTCCTCTTCCTTCTCCTTCTCCGCCTCCTCTTCCTTCTTCATCTCTAAGTTTTCTGACCAACGGAAAGAAGCTGCTATGGTAATGAAATACATTGCCACCTCTGGAGACTGACTCTAAAATTAATATTCCAAATTGGAAGTTGCAGGCTGCAAATTGCTAGTTTCAGAGTAGGTATTAGCATTTGAAATATACTACCTAAAAGATGAGACCCACACTGAACTTTTTACCCAGACCTTCTTTGCTATTTGTACCTAATCAAGTTGTTAAAGTGAGCTAATGGTGATAACTTATGGTGTATCATCTACATAGACAACCTATAACTCAGGCAAAAGTTGGAGACCATAAGGCTATTCCAAAGCAGCCAGTAAGGGTATAAGACAATTTTTTTATCTGACCATATAAATCTCTACATTGACCATATCTTCCTAGAAACTTTTAATGGCTCTAAACAGTCATACCAAACTCATATCAATCCCAAACTCCCCAGAATATTCCTTTTAAAAATATACATTAAATACCTACTATATGTAAAATTCTCTACCAATTGTCTCCCACATAATAATGGGTTTGCTTTTTCTAGGCAGAGGTTGTAATTAATAATAATAACTTTATAATAATAATAACTAGCATTTTATGACATACCTACTATGGGCTCTGCACTGTGCTAAGTGATTTACAAATATTACCTCATTTGATCTTCACCACCCTGGGAGGTAGGTGCCATTATTGTGCCCATTTTACAGATGGGGAAATTAAAGCAAGCAGAGATTAAGTGACTTGTCCAACCAGCGTCACACAGCTATTAAGGGTCTGAGGCTGGATTTGAATTTATGTCTTCCTATCTCCAGGCTTGGAGTTCTATCCACAACACACACCACCTAATAGTCTCTAGTTCATTGGTTCAATGAAAATTGATTTAATGAAATGCTATAGCACTTTCTCTCCTTAAGCCTATATATGTATATATACTATGAGTGCGAAGAGTGGACACATATAGGAATTAAGGGAGGTGGCATATATAAAAGGTGGGCATGTTGCTAGGTCATACATGGAGAAACACACATGTAGAAAATCCATGTGACTATGTCATATGGTTAAAAGGCAAGTCATGCCTTAGACACTGTAGGGCTATTGGTATCTTCCCATGATGTCATTATGCTGCTCCAATGTGCCTGTTCCATGATGGGCACTATATCTCTGCTGTTCCCTACCTCTCACTCTTTCAGCTGGGCTGTTCTTGTTGCTGCCTACTGGGCCTCAGGTGCAGCTTTGATCTAAAATATGACCTTTTCTTCATAAAATAAATGTGAATTTTGGCATCACTTTTTTCTGCTTTTTAACTTGTAGCCCAGAGGCTAAGCTTTAGTTCTTTTAGTGAGAAAGGTATATCTAGCCTTCACAATAGTTAAAAACAAACACACACACACACACACACACACACACACACACACAAAACCTTCAGCTACTTATTTCTATTAGGAGGAAACTCTGTCAGCTTCAAGTAGCCTTTAACCCATAGTTTCTACCACTGAGATTTTACCCCTGAGGTTACTGTTCATGAGAAAAGACTCATTTGTATAATAGTATTCATGCAAACATCATTTATGATAAGAAAATGATGGAAATAAAATATGTGCCCCACGTTTAGAGAATGGCTGAGGGGGAACGGAGCCAAGATGTCAGAGTAGAAACAGCACTTCCACGGCACTCCAGCCCACACCACTTCAAAATTATGTAAAAGGGGACTCTGAGCAACCTCTGGAGCTCCAGCACCCACAGACGACACAGAGAAGCTAACCTCCCTCTGAGGATGGCCTGGCAGCCCAGCAGGGAGCGGCCAGCACAGCCCTCTGGGAGCCGACCCCAGGTCCCAGTGAATCAGAGGTTTTAGCCCCAGGGTGGCCAGACCAGCAGCTGGCTGGAGGGACCCCAGACAACCAGCAGCTGTGACTTTTCTAGAATTACCAACACATAGATGCCTAGGACAAAATGAAAGGTCAGTGTCCTATGGACTTTGGGAACAGTATTTGGGAATGCATCAGCTTCTTCCCCTGGGGGCAAGAAGACACTGAGGAGCCACAGCACAGCTGCCATTTTGCAGCTTCAGTTGCAGCTTCAGCTCCTGGCCTGTGGACTGTAGGGGGATCTGGCAATCAGTCTGGGGGGTAATCGCTCTTGCTTTAACCTCCCTGGGACTGGATTGCAGTCTGGGGTGGAGGTCTTGGGGTATGTGACCAGCTTGCCAGAATGAGGAGGGGCTTCAGGGAGGGCACCCAACTAATACCTCTGCCAGTTGAGAAGACCCCAATGTTTGGGACAGAAGCTCCCCTGTCTGGCAGCAGAGTCCTACTGTGGCAACAAGCCCAAAAGTCAAGTAATCAAGTGGCAACATGCAAAGGAAACAAAATAAAGAGAAAAATGCAACATTAGACTCTTATTTGTGGGGCAAAGAGGATCGAAGCATGGAAGAGGAGGAGGACTGTGAGAATGGCTGGATACACTATGGTATAATAAGGGGTAAGGGCAGACACTGATCAGTCTGACCAGTAATATACTTAATAAGATTATATGTCAGAACTACTGATTAAAGATAAAGATAGAGGTGGGGCTCTACTGATTATCCCATCCACTTATGAATAATTACCTTTGTTAGGTAAGAACACTTCTTTATTGAATCAACCAATCAGAACCAAGTGTAAATAGCACCTGTACACGTCTTAGAATCAGTAAAAGTCATTTTGTGAGAGCTTGAAATTTGTATTAATGAGAGGAGCTATCTCAGAATCAGATGGCAATTCCAAAGTCTATAAATAGAGAGGAAGGATCAGAGCTTAACCAAGAAATGGCAGTTTCAATATTAACAGAGGAAGGAGTAAGAAAAAGTAGGACTGAGCTAAGACAGAGAAGAAGGATATTGAAGAGGACCACGATTCCACTCATGTACTCACAAATTCAAGAACTGAGAGAAATCTCAAGAAAATGTTTGTTCTTTCCCTAACTTTCCCTCTTGGTACTTCTCTGTCCACAGACATTATATTATATGCCACTCATATACCCACAAATTCAAGAACTGAGAGAAATCTCAAGAAAATGTCTGTTCTTTCCCTAACTTCCCCTCCTGGTGCTTCTCTATCCACAAGCACTGTATTTTGCTCCTATTTTGCTACTCAAATATACAAGTAACTTAAATTTTTCTTTATTTGCCAAGAGGCCAGGGCTTAATTAGATATAGATATAAATGCCAATTTCTAATCCATTATTTATTTATTTATTTTTAACATTAAATTTTTATGAGTTCCAGATTCTTTCTTTCTCTCCCACACCTTACCCATCCACTGAGAATGCAAACGATACATCAGTTTATACATGAAATCACATAAACATATTTCTGTATTAGCCATATTGCAAAAATAAAAAGTGAGAAAATTATACTTAAATTCACATTCAGAAGTTCCTCTCTGGAGGTGGATAGCATTTTTTCATTAACAATAGTACTTTATTATAATCATATGCCACAACTTATTTAACTATTTCCCAAATGATGAGCATTCCCTCTATTTCCAATTCTTTGCCACCAAAAAAAAAAGCTGCTATTAATATTTTTGTACATATAAGTCCATTTCCTTTTTCTTTAATCTCTTTGAGATACAAGCCTATAGTAGTATTGTTCGATCAAAGAGAACACATTGTTTTATAACCTTTGGGACTAAAAACAATCTCAGATAGTTTTCCAGAATGGTTGGACCAGTTCATTACTCTACCAACAATTCATTAATGTACCTATTTTCCTTTGTCCTCTCCCACATTTGTCATTTCTGATAACTGTGAGGTGTTACCTCAGAGTTGTTTTAATTTGTCTTTCTCTAACCATTAAAGCATTTTTTCATATGACCGTTGATAGCTTTTACTTTTTCTGAAAACTGCCTATTCACGTCCTTTGACCGTTTATCAATTGGAGAAAGGCTATTATTTTTATAAATTTGACTCAGTTACCTACATATTTGAGAAATGAGGTATTTTATTAGAGAATGCTTGCTGTAAATTTTTTTTTTATATTACTTCACTGTCTATGTCTACCTTTTAGCACAATGTAGTTTCCCTGATTATCTCTTTCAATTAGAACTAATTTTTGCTTTTGCTTTTTCTGAGATCATGATTGCTATCCCTACCCCCTTCACTTCAACTGAAGCATAATAGACTCTACTCCAAATCTTCATTTCAACTCTATATGTGTCTTTCTGTACCAAGTGTATGTCTTGTATACAACATATTGTTGGATTCTGGTTCCTAATCCATTCTGCTATCTGCTTCTATTTTATGGGTGAGCTTATCCCATTGACATCCATAGTTATGATCACTAACTATTGAGCTAGTTCTGGGGGGTTGCAAGTTTTTAGCACGTCCAAGGCAGTGTTATCCTTGAAGAGGTGTGGTCACTGTTCTCCTGGTCTGTGCTCTGCTCTTTACCCTGTAAAGGTTCTTGCTCCCCACCTCCTTTTCACAAGTAATAGCGTTCTTCTTGACCCTGGAAGTATGATAGGCCACTGCTCCCTTGTTTCAATGTTCCTTTCCACCCTGGAACTGTGATCTAGAACTGCTTATGAGCAATAGACTTGTCAATTAGCACCAGCTGCAATCAGTGCCAGCAAAAGGTCCTTGGTAATCTCTTTCTGACCAGTTGTCCAGCCCCCTTACTGTCTCTAGTCTGAGAGCTCCTGAAGATGCTGCTGTTGCTGCTGTCACAGCTACCCTTTCCAAGGCCCACTGTTGGTGCTCCTGCCTTGTTCTAGGCCTGAGCCCACCCCAACATTATAGACTTAAGTTGTCTTGGGCAAAAAAAATGTCTCCCTATGACCCTTTGTTTTCTCTGGCACTCCAAAATTTGCTTAGAGCTGCTATTTTAAAGTTGTTTGGTGAGAAACGTTGAGAGAGAGTTCAGCTGGGTTCTGACCTATACTCCACCATCCTGGTTCTGCTGGAAGAAGCATAAATGTAAATTTAGGCAGAAATCCTAATCTCTTCTTAAATGTTAGGAATTTTTATACCTGAGGGCTCATTGTGATTGAACTTATAACTTTTCATGTTTTAGAATAAGATCTCAGAAAAGTGAACCACATAGACCTTGTTGCTGTTCTTGATTCATTTTTCAGTCATGTCAGACATGTCAAACCCCATTTGGGATTGTCTTGGCAAAGATATCAGAGTGGTTTGTCATTTCCTTCTTCAGCTCATTTTATAGATGAAGAAACTGAGACAAACAGGCTTAAGTGACTTGCCCAGGTTCACACAGTAGTAGTAGATGTCTGAGGCTGAATTTGAACTCATGATGTCCTCCTGACTCTAGGCCCAATACCACCTCATTATTCACATAGACTTTAGGGGCAATTATATTGCCCCAGGCTTAAAATGTGGCAATCATTGTACCAAGGGGTTATAGGATATAGAGAACTCTAGGTTAGTTCTCCTTGACTGGGGATTGCCTTGAATATGATTGGCAGTTAAAGTAAGGATTGGGGTATAAAGCAGATTCTTGACCATAGGACCTCCCCTGTAAGAATGAGCTACTGAAACATCTCTCTCCTTTTAGACCATTATACCTCCTCCCAATATTTCTCTCATAATCCCTCATACTTCCAGAAAAGGGGGAGCAGGAAGAAGAGGAATGTCTCTCCTTCCTGCCCTGGAAACTGCCCTGGGGACTGCATTGTAAAGGCATGTGATATTGAAAAACATGCTGCAGATAAGCTGAAACTGGAGTTTCTTGAACTTCTTATCGCTGATTGCTTTATTCTACCTTCTCATTTTCCTTTCCAAGAAAAGTTCAGTGACTAGTGATATGAAAAATGCAACTTTCCAGTCTTGGAGATTACTTCTTTAGTAATCTTGAATTTGGGAGTTCTCGGGTTCCAGAATCAAGCTTTGACTAACCAAATAAAGAAGGTTTCTTTAAAAGCATATTTCTTAGAGAAAGAAAATGATCAGGAGGATCACCCTGAAGGAGAGGATAAAGAATCAGAACCATGCTACAGGGGCTAGGAGATCGGGACATTGGCTGGAAACCTCCAGGGTGATTTCTCTGTGTTGTTTGAATGGTGAAGGTCTAAGGCGAATGTACAATATCTGTTCAATGGGTCCATTGCCAGTCGGTTGTCTTATGTCTTGCCACTGGATTCTGATGACTGGAGGAGAGAGCAAGGCTGATGACTTTGCACAGCTCTGCCTCATTTAAATACAATTCACTTGCAAGTCATGACATCATCTTCATGATGTTATTGTCCTCTTTGAGAATGAAGAAGGAACAATGACAACAGTCTGTTCGATAAACCCATACAGTGGATGTTTACCTTTTAAGGGAATATAATAAACATAATAAGCTATTTGATTGCATAGGCCCCTATTAGAGTGAATAATGAATCTCTTGAAGTAGTCACAGGATTCAATTCAAACTGAATATTTCCATTTGCCTAGCACCAATTACCATATCTTATATATTTGTAACTTCAAATACTGTGATTTCAAATACATGCTAAGTGGGACCTAGCTGGGTTCTTTTCCCTATGTTTATTCATGCCTATCTGTGAGTTCATTGTATGTTATGTAATTTCTATGGTGGTATAAAAGAAAAGGCTGGCTTGTACCTTATAGCTCTGTTGTACTTTGAGTACCTTTGTGTATTGGACCCTGTTTACTGACATTTGAGGAGACTCTTTTCTTTCTTTAGAAAAAAATGTTTTATGAAGAAATATCATGAGAGAGTTAAGCTAAAGGGAACATGACATCTTTGAAGTAAGGCCTTTAGGATAGAACCAGATATATTTAAATTCACAGTCTTATGGGGGCATAGGATTGTGGACCACCAGATATGGTAAGCCCACAAATGTAATTGAACATTGTTATTGTTTTGATTGTTTCAGTTGTGTCTGAATCTTTGTGACCTCTTTTGGGGTTTTCTTGGCAAAGATATTAGAGGGGCTTGCCATTTCCTTTTCCAGCTCATTTTACAGATGAGGAATTGAGGCAAACAGTAAATTGACTTGTCCAGGGTCACACAGCTAGTAAATCTGGGGTTAGATTTGAACTTGTCTTCCTGACTCCAAGCCTGGTGCTCTATTCACTGCTTCACCTAGCTGCCCCAGTTGAACATTAAGCACTATAAAGAATGACATACAAAACATGTTTCTCTGTAAATATAATAATAAATAATGATAAATAATATTGATAGTATAGTATACTATGTATACTATACTATGTATACTATAGTATACATAGTATACTATGAAAACTAAAATATATGATCTTATTTTATATAAGCAATCAGTAAAACACAAAAGTGAAAAGTGACACAATCTATCCCAATCATTCTTTTCAGCATTCTGCTTAACTAATTTCAGAGAAATTTCTTTGCTAGAGGTTTTGTGTTTTTGTTGAAAGCCATCATTGTTCGATGAAAAATCTGAAAAATGATTTAAAAATACAACAAATTTTATATATAAATTTACAAACAACAAATTGGTAAAGATGGTTATGTCACATTAAAACAAGATGCATCAATTTTTGAGGTATTGATGGTTTCATGGAAATTTTTGGTCAGCATGTATTTTCATATTTAGCAGGTAAGATAACTACCATTATGTAGAGCTCTGTCCATGAAAAAACATTACATTAAAATAATTTTAATCAAATAGATTGGGGAACCATAGTACTAGATAATTTCTACAACTATTTCCAGGACTAAATTCTATGATACTGATTTGTATTAAAAAGTAGTCTATCGGGGCGGCTAGGTGGCGCAGTGAGTAGAGTGTCGGCCCTGGAGTCAGAAGGACCTGAGTTCGGATCCGATCTCAGACACAACGCACACATAAACAAAAACCTAGCCGTGTGACTTTGGGCAAGTTACTTAACCCCAATTGCCCTCCAAAAACAAAAAAAAAAAAAAAAAAAAAAAAAAAAAAAGTAGTCTATCCTCTAAAGATGTTTAATAATCAAAAGTTAAGATAAGATAGATTCTAATTACTTGCCAAGAATTTTAAAATATGTTAAAATAATAATAAAGAAATAAGACATCTTAAATGGAAAAGAATTCTCTATGTAACTTTTTTTGTCTCAGGGCTTTTAAACATGGAATAGAGTAGGGCTGGAATTTGAGAATTGAGAATTGAGAATAGGGGAAAGTTGAGTGGAATAGGAGGCAAAAAATTCAGGTAAAACTTTATGAAAATTTTTGACAGTCATGATCTTTTACCAGAAATACTTCTAATCAACCACCACAAGATGGCAGTGTTTAGGAATTTTACCGACTAATGTGCCTGGGAAAGACCATCAATTAAACATTTAGAAACATACAACAGAAAGCAGAAGAAAGTTTACAAGGGGGTCACAGGAAAGCACAACAATGTTGGAACTTCTGTAAGATGTATATCTATAGCTATTTATACTTCTAATATATACTTTTTTAAAAAGCTTACCAACAGAGTTTCATGATAACCACAATGCTCTTTTCTTCTGGGTTTATTTTTTGGGTGTTTTTTTTTTTTTATAAAATATTTTCATGTGTTGATGTTTGTCAGATACTAATAAAAAAAGTATATATGTATGTATATACACATATACATATAATATAAAATAAGAATTATTTAGATTGTTATACTGTGGAGATGTCCCATCATAGCAGAGGTGAACCTGAGTTCTTAAAGTTATGCCAATATAATGCTCTGGTAAGTTCTAACAAGTTGAAGAGTTTGGCTACAGCCTTGGTGATAGATTATGTCTACAACCCAAAAACAGCCTTGGTTGAATATAGGGAGTTTCATTACCAGCAGGTTGACCACCACATAGCAAATGATTTAAAATAATCCTAAAACCATGACTCTATGAAGGTATTAGTATTGATTAAAGAGAGGGTACTCTTTTCAATACTTGACGATAGTGGTCAAAGAAGTCATCAAGTAGTGACTATTAATATGGAATTTTAGCCCTAAATTGTATTTTAACATATTGTGATTTTCTTTGTTGAAGATTTTTATAAATGATACCTCAAACTATCTTGGGGAGAAAAATATGTTTGGGGCAATGGAGGAACTATGCTGGATCACACATCTCTCTAAATGTATGTTGTATGTTGAATGATGTCAAATTGAATAAAATTTTGTTACTGTCAGACTTATGCCTAAAATACAGTATAATACTGATATATTTTTCTTTGACAATTTAAATGGTGTCATGACTTAGATTGAAATACCAAAGGGAAGTCAGCATGAGTCCAAGATCCCTCTTCAAAAGAACTTCCATGGCCAGTTAAATAAAGGTGAGGGACCTTTTAAACACATAGGAAGCTTTTCAGAGAAAAGCTGTCCAATCTTACCTGTTTAGATTCACAAAGTCTGATGGTTTACGACAAAAGCCAAATCTGTTTGATGCAACAATAGTTATTTGTGAATATCTTCATTTTAGTCACCTTGTGTGTTATATAAGCTCTTACTTTAATAGTTGTGAATCACTACTCCATTTAGCACTGGATAGAATAAATCATACCTGGGATTCATGGCCCAGTCCATGAGCAGGAGTTTAACTGCTTCAGAACCCTCTGAGATTTCCACAACCTTGTGGCTCTCTGGCTAAAAATGAGGAGTTTGCTTTATTCTTGGTGATTTGTTTTGTTTCTGAATCTATTCTGTGTTTAGATATATAAAAGTCTAAGGAGTGACTGATCTCAAAATTAGCAAATCTTCCATAGTAAAGAGGTGTGTGACATCAAGATCTCAAGGATCTTTCTAGAAGTACTTATCCTCTTATTCAGAGGTCCTTCTGTTAATTTTGAAAGGATTAACTAAAACTGGTCAATACTCATGTCTGAGAGTGGCTGATTTGAGGATCAGATCCTCAGCATTGGGAAATGAAGCTAACACCTATGTGCCCAGAAAAAAAAAAGCCCAGGTTTCATAGAGGGGTGGAACTGAAATCAATCCTTGGAGTTGGTGAGTTGTGGAAACAGGTATTCCACAGTGCAAGTGAAATTAGTACTGAGTGTCCAACAATTGTGTGTTATGTGGCAGGGGGGAGGAACCTTAGAATGAGGACCAGAACATATAAAATTATCTCTATTCCAGTAAAATATCACTCACCAGAGAAATGAAACAGTAGAATTCTTAAACAAAATGAGTTGATCAAAGTTTTTCAAAAAGGATCCCTTCAGGGCGGCTAGGTGGTGCAGTGAGTAAGAGCACCGACCTCAGAGTTGGGATGACCTGAGATCGAAACTGGACTCAGAAAATGAGCACCCACACATAAATAATGACAAGCAGTGTAACCTTGAGCAAGTTATTTAACCCCAATTGCTTTAAAAAAAAAAACAAACAAAAAAGGATCCCTTCAATCTAAATAATATAAATAAATAGTATACTCAGTGGAAGGCAACACCCCAACACAACTTTTTTTAAACTTTTTTTTCTTTCTTGGAGTGGGGAGGGCAGGGCAATTGGGGTTGAGTGACTTGCCCAAGGCCACAAGGCTAGTAAGTGTTAAATGTCTGAGGCCAGATTTGAACTCAGATCCTCATGACTCTAGGGCTAGTGCTCTATTCACTGTACCACCTAGCCACCCCATCCAACACAACTTTTTTTTTTCTGATTTTCAGAGGGCAATTGGGGTTAAGTAACTTGCCCAAGGTCACACGGCTAGGTTTTTGTTTGTGTGTGTTAAGTGTTTGAGGCCGGATCCAAACTCAGGTCCTTCTGACTCCAGGGCCAGCGATCTACTCACTGCGCCACCTAGCCGCCCCCCAACACAACTTTTTAACAAAGATCAAGAGAGATATCAGACAACAGAGCAATGGGGCAGAATGAGGAGGGGACCTGCACCTAGGAGTGGTTTTCCAAACTAAGGAGTAATCATGGGCCCTAGACTATGTACTGAACTAGGGACAAATTCAGAAGCAAACAGTAGCTGTTTGCAGTGTTTCTGACCCTATTTGCTAAGTAGGGTGTCAGTTACAACCTTCATCCTGGTATGAAACCTGAAGCAGAATGACCAGGAAAGGAATCCCAGACCATAAAGGAATCTTGAACATCCCTGTCACCATAATAGCTTTTCATGGTATATGTTGAACATGCATAATGATAAAAAACAAAAACCCTGTAATTGTTGATGTATAAAGTGTTACCATTGCTGCTCATTCTGCCCTTTATGGTGATATCACTGTATTTTATAAGGTAATAGATACAGCCACAGTTCCTAGTACTGGTGATATGAGATATGATGTGTGAAGTGAGAATGGAACCGTATTGCTGTCTCATTACAGAATCTTAACTTGGGAAAGAAGGCAGACAGTTGTACATATTATACTAGGGATTTTTTATAAAAATCAATTTTTCACAGTCTATTGCTTCCCAGTAATCTTATTGCCCTAAATTGAGAACTGTCTGATTGTCACAACTTAATCAGACCTGCCTAGCACCTAGCAAGAGTTCTGATTGCCTATCCTGCCCAGGAGAGGTAAACTCAATTTAAACGTGATGGAGCCAACCCTGTAGTTTCAGTATGGACTTTATCGAGCCCTTGAATGAGATGATTAGTTGGTACAATTAGAAACGACACTAGTTTTGTGATAGGAGCACATTGAATCAGTTCCAGGTGAATCTGGATGAGATACCCCAATGGGAGCAAGCAATTCTCGGAAGAACAGAATTTGGACCGCCTGTGGGTAATAGCCAATGACCTCACTCATCAATATTGGCCAGCTAGTTCAAAGAACCAAGAATTCCTCATGTGCTGTGCAGTTAATGTCTGGAGCTTCTCGGGTTGGCAGTGCAGCCATTGAGTCACTCTCCATGTCTATTGGCACCTAAGGCTAAACCTGACTCAAGAAACTTGGTAGGCTTACATTTGGGGAAATTTCCATAGTGATGTGTTGGGGCTCCAGAATGCTCACATCAGTATCTAGTCAGTTCATAGTAAGTACTCCTAAAACCAAATGCATGCTATAGAATACAGAATTAGTGGACTTTCTAAGCTTTGCAACTATTCAGATACAGGCTACACAAAATTTTGAAATGAGGATGTAATTGCAGGTCTTGATAAGACTTGTCATATAGAACAAATTATAACAAGTGCTCTCTTCAGATGAATTACAGATTCAGAATATTTATTCTGTAATAGCTGCAGATAAAGGAGCTCAGACTATATCCTGGGCAACAGACTGGCCCAATAAAGTTCTAACTACTTTTCGTATTGGACTGCCTGGATCTCCATTTTGTTAATCTGCATAGACTTCTGGCTACCCTTCAAGTCAGTTAAAGACTCAAATACGTCTGAATGTAGGTTTTTGTCTTCATCCACTACGTTGTTTTCTGTCAATTCAAGTCAATCTCCCAACCCTATTCCATCACATGGTAGCTAAAATAGCTGTTGCCATCTTATTACTTTGCTGCATTCACTATATTAAAGAAAAACACTGGATTTTGCAGATGATTAGATAATCAAAAATTGAGAACATGGAATTAATATAAATCACATTTCAAATAATATGATATATAAAATTGTGGGAATTGTGGGAATATATTTTAAAACCTTTTTTAATTCAGCTGAAAATATTAAGAAATTATATTTCTCTGGTGTAAAAGCCCTTTCCAGTCTTGTTCTCAGCTTATAAAGATTGATAATCAATAGAAAACAAAAGTTTCCTGTCCTTTTCCTCCTCCTTTTCCTCCTTCTTTTTCCTCCTAAGGTGAGCATCTGGTGAATCTCTCCAGACCTACAGTATCACCCTATAGGTGAGGTACCCCTAAGGGTGGGGAAAAACATCACTAAGGAGTTTGATTTCCTTGTGCAGAATTGTGCAATCTGCAAGGGCCACAGTACCCAAAATCTGTTTTCATTCCTCTTCATCATGGATCATAGTATCCTAGATTTAGGAGAGGGTCCAAGCCATTTATTTTACAGATGAGGTAACTAGTCCTAGAGACTTGTCTCATTCCTCTTTGATTCTGGCCCCTTTTCTCATCCTTGGATCACTCCATTGCACTGTCTCCAGATCCTCCAGCAACTCTCACCTCCTAACTCCCTCCCTCCCTCCCTCTCTTCCTTCTCACTCTCCCCTCCTTCTCTCTCCCCCACCTCTCCTTTCCTATCTTACTCTCAATCTTTCTTTTTAGTTTTCTTTTTTTGTTATTGTTTATATATGTCTGTTACTGTTTCAAAGTGATGACAAGGAAGTGAATTTAGTGATGACCTTTCATTGCACTCTCTTAAAAAAAAAAACTCCCTTGTCATTTTGGGGATACATTATATCATCTAAGAGGAATTATATTCTTAATATCAAACAAGGTCATTTGAGAAGCAAATAAGGACAGGTTGTTATGATTAGGTACTCTAGGTAAACAATGGTCAGTATGACAGCATAGAGAAGGAGATAAAATGAGGAAAGGAATGTAGGGGCAGGTTAGATAGAATCTACTTCAAAATTTGCTTAGGCTCTTCTGTTCTTGTTGAATCATTTTAGTCATGTCTGATTTTCTGTAACCCCATTTGGACTTTTCTTGGCAAACATACTAGCATGGTTTGCCACTTACTTTTCCAGCTCATTTTATAGGTGAGGAACTGAGTCAAACAGGGTTAAGTGACTTGCCCAGGGTCACACAGCTAGTGAGGCCAGATATGAACCCAGGAAGGTTCGTTTTCCTGATAAGGGCTGGCACTCTACTGCATCACCTAGCTGCCTTTTCCTCTGTACCTAGAGTACCTCTATACTGAAATAAAGTTGCATTGCTGCCTCATCTCCCTAGGACTTCCCCTACCATTCCCAAGGCAGATTACTTTCTCCCTGCATCCCTTTTCAGCTTCCTTTTATGTGTTGCCTTTCCCAAATAGAAAGTGAACTCCCGGAAGACCAGAATTGTTGATTATTCAGTCAGCTATTTAGTACCTACTAAATGGAAGGCACTGTGCTAAGCCCTTAGGGATACAAAAAAAAAAAAAATGGAAAGGACAGCTCTTGCCCTCAAGGAGCTCACTATTTAATGTTGGAGACTAAAAGCAAACAAATATATACTGACAACCTCAGAGTTTAGTCTAAGAAAGACCAACATGATTAGGTCAAGTCCATCTACAAGTTTATTGCTCTTCAAGCAAGCGTGCATGCTTCGGGACGGCAGGGTTGTAACTGAGCCCATTTTGGCGATGGGGTGCACAGTTTATATTCCTTTTCAACAGGGCTAATTTTATCCCATCATGGGTACCTTTTCTATCAGACCACCCCCCTACAAAACCAGACCACTCCCAGCCTTGGGCTATCTAGACAAAAGAATCTGTCTCCACCCAAGCCTGTGAAGAACACAATGGAGCTTCATCTCTTTGATTAAATCACTTCTGAGCTTGGGTTGGGGTTTGACCAGGATAAGGAGACTCAATGCAATCTTATTATCAGTAAGTCCTTCTGAAGAAAAAACTGAACTTTGGAAGAAGGGGCTGGGGTAGGGGAGGGGAAGCTTTAAGTGTAAAATGTAATGATTACTAAGAAAAATCTTTTTTCACAGTACAAACGAGCTATATACAGGATAACTAAGGAATAAAAAAGGGAAGGCACTAGAATCAAGTGTCAGGGAAGACTTCTAGTAGAAGATGGGATTTTAGTTGGGATTTAAGGAAGCCAGGGAGGGGTAGGGGTGGGGGCAGCTAGATGACACAGTGGATAGAATGCCAGGTCTGGAGTCAGGAAGATTTGTCTTCCTCAATTCAAAACTAGACTCAGATATGTAATAACTATATGACCCTGGGCAAGTCTCATAACCTTCTTTGCCTCAGTTTCCTCATGTGCAAAATGAGCTGGAGAAAGAAATGGTAAACCAATCCAGTTTGTCAAGAAAACTCCAAATGGGGTCACAGAGTTGGACAAGACTGACTCAACAACAACAAGACCAATGGAGGGAGGATATTCCAGACTCAGGGAACAGCCAAGAGATTCAGCATCTGGTTTGAGGTACAGCCAAGCAGCATCTGTCCCTGGATCTGAGGCATTTGCATGAGGCCATAAGCCTTACATTATGGCTGGGCCCAAAACCTCTGTTACTAGACTTCCCACCCTTAAGCCTATCAAAATATCAATCCACCCTTGAAGTGGCCTAGCCCACCATTGTCTGTAGTCTCCAGGGAACCCTAAAAATGAAGAGGTTACCCATAAAGAGGGTTAGGGTTGCTCTGGAGACCCCAAAATAACACAGCAGGTCCTGCTGAATGAATTCCACTTCTCTCAGCCAAAGAAAAGCAAAGTTTATTAAAAGTTCACCATATTGGGTAGACTCTTAGGGAGCCTTAGTATCTGTAATACTTGCATTGGGCAAATGGGACAGAATCATCTGACACAGTATAGGTCTGAGCTAGGTCATTCTATGGGGCTCTCACAACATGTGGTTGAGATGGGTTCTTATATACAGAAAGGTTGTGGGAGGAATCTAGGGGTGGTCTAGAGGAGGAGTCTGGGGAGGGTCTTCAGGAGGAATGAGTGATTAAGGGTGGGAAGTTGATGGAGGCTACCTGGAGAGTACAGACAAAGGTGGGCTAGGCCAGTTCAAAGGTAGATTGATATTTTGATAGGCTCTAGGGTAGAAAGTCTAGTAACTGAGGTCTGGGTCCAGCCACAATGTAAGGTTTATGGCCTCATGCAAATGCCTCATCAAATGAGACAATTTGATTAAGAGTCCTAGGGAGGTTCCAGAGCCTGTACCTCAAAGGCTCAAGGAGAACTTGAGGGGGCTCCCAGAGACCATACCTCATCAAGGGCTTTGAATGCCAAGCAGAGGATTTTGTATTTGTTCCTGGAGGCAACAGGGAGATTTTTTTTTTCTGCTTGTATTTGTATTCACAGTTTAACAAACACAATGCCTGGAACATAGTAAGTGCTTTACAAATGGTTGCTAACTAACATATTAAGGGAAAAGAGAATGTAATCAGATTATTTAATTTTTTTCTGGGAGAACGAAACTCTAGCATGTTGTGTAAGGTATGGCATATGACCTCTGTGTCTGGTCTTCCACAAGGAATTGTGTTATGTGATTCTTGCTACTATGTAGCCACAAGTGGTCTCTATATCTGATATATGGTGTCAACTAGGCTGGAACTGATAGGGGATGGGGTTTGCACTGGACCCCTAAAAGGAAAAGACCAAGTCTTTTGGATCTGAACCTCAAAGTCCCCCAAACCCAGATCTCTGACTTTCCCCTTAGGCACCTGGCCCATCCCAGTCAATAATCCTTTTAACTGCCTTTTCATGAAGACCCTCATTGTTTGCACCTGACCCACTCCAGGCTACTTGCCACTCCTTAATCCCATCTAGACCTTCCCACAGTCTTTCTGTATAAAAGTACCAATTTTATACTCATCAAATGCTCAGATTCTTAAAATCTGGCCCCTTGTACTGGTGTCACAAATAGTGCAGACTTACTAGGAATCTCGCCCACCCCAACCTGTGTCAATAATAAACTCAATACTTGGACTAAAAGGTTTGAGTGGTTGAATTCTTTCAAAGCTGACTCAAGCCCTGTTCCCATGCATTTTGGGGTTTCTAGCACCCCTAGACTGCAACAGAACTGGCTTTTAATCTGTGGTTGACCAGAGCTGAACAAAGCAGGCTAGAAATAGGAGAGTCAGTAATCAAACAGAAGTTTGATTTCAAAGTGAGGAAAACAGCTTGCAAATAAGGATATGTGCCAGAACCATATCCCTAGTTGGGAGTACCCAAGACAGTGTGGAGAGATCTCAAAATTTATAACTATGGCTACTCAGGAAGCTGTAGCCTTGACCATGAGGGGTAACAGTACAATGTGACAAGTTTGATTCATAGTAGGGCTTCATGACAAGAATACAGGTACTATAGGTACTTGTCCCAGCTCAGAATATCTGGTACTGGTAAACAATTCTGGGATTTTACTGTGACTGGGATTATCCAGAGCCCAAAGGATTGTTGTTATGTCAAGCTCAGGGTACAACCTGCTTGTTGAGCCTTAGCTCTGGAAAATAGGGTGCCTTCAAATACCTTGACAAGGGTTTGTGTAAGTAAATAAATGAAGGACTTGTAATTTTGTCAGTGTGAGAAACTCCCTCCACCAAAACAGATTGTAATCCATCTGTGGATTAGTAATTAAGTCTAAAGGGGTTGCTTGAAACACATAGAGGTTAAGGGACTTTCTTGGGCCAATTAGTCTGTCAGAATTTGAACCTGGGCCTTCTTATCTCCAGGCCTATCTACCACATTGCACGGCGAATAATCATGATTTATGTAATATTATGCCATGTGAATGAATGGATTCTGAAATGCATTTACAGATTATATTGTTGGACCCAGCTCCACTCTGCCCTTCCCCCATTGATTTGTCACTTTGCCCTTCCCGAAAGTCAGACACAAATCCACTCACCCTTTCCTTGATTTGTAAAACAGAGAACTCCAGCTTGCTTAATCTGTAAATAGGCAGAACCCCCCACCCCTTGCTTACCCTTGATTAATCTGTGGGTGGGAGTCCCAGTCTAGGTCTTCACACCAGTGGGAAATTCAAATGTATACTGACCAATCACTAATTGTAGTTTCAAGTATACACTGACCAATCATCGGAGTTTCAGCTTACATCACTGTAATCACAGCTTAGGTAACCTGGCTATGGAACCTCTATAAAACCTGTACACTGTCTATGCAAAAGTGCTGTCTGATTTGGGTGACCATGTACCCCGACAGTCCCGCAGTGTTCCGCGGTAACAAAATCCACCTTTTAAATGTAATATTGGGGATCTTGTCTCACTTTTATTAAGGTACAACAATATTTAGAACAATTTACTTAGGTGTCAGGTTTTTCCTGGGAAGAAACTATGAATGGGATACTGATCTGGGCATAATCATAGAAATTCAGAGAATTGGTCATGAGTTTTTCCTGCCTCCTTCAGTATTTGCTAAATTTTTCCCTGAGGCTACAAAGAAAGATTTGTCAAGAGAATTTGCATAGCTCTCCTACTAGCTGCCATGAGAATGATAGTTGTAGAAATAAAACAATATACTCGAATCAACCTAAACTATAAAGCAAGCAAGTAGAGGGGGAGAAGGAAGGGAAAGGGATGTTGGCAGAAGAAAAATAATTCTTGACCTCATGGTTCTTTTCTGTGCCAACTATGGACCTAACAAAAGATCTAAAAACGTGTTGATTAGCTTAAAGCATGTATTGGCTCAGCAGTCACAAAAAATATTAATATTTCATTTGAAAAAGAAGCTCCAGTAACTAAAGATAACTCTAGCATATGGGATCAATTTTATGGAGGAACAGCATGCTGCACCATTGGAGGCAGAGAAGAAAAACCCCTGTAGAGATGTAGAGTGTAATCTGAGTGAGACAAAGCTGATTGCTCAGAGAGGATACATGAGAGCTGTTCCAATGGGGGTAACCCTAGAATCATGAGTTTTCTAGGGAATGTTCACTTCCCCTTTGGTAAGAAGATTCTGTGTGAGATTATACCTTTTTTTTGTATTGTGGGGGAGAGGGACTTTCTTTTGTCATTTGCTATTCTGTCCTAATTCAAAGTTTTGCCATTTGATCTGATTCTTCTAGATGAGGCCTTGAGACATATTTGCATAACTATGGTTGCCCATAAAACCCCTCTTGGAACCTGGAGGAACCTACTTTTTAGGTTAGAGAAGGAAAAAAATAATCTGTCACTCTTCTTTATTTTTTTACCCACTACTGGGTTCTCTGCTACCAAATAAGTTGGTGTTGAACCCTACCTGAATAAGCTTCTTCTCTCTTAGCTCTGCCTGAATTGAGAAGTTCAGGTTGGGGGAGGGGATTGGTTTCCCCCATCATTTAACAGCAAATTTTGTGATGTCAGCATTAGCCACATCAGCAAAATGAAAGACAATCCTTGCACAAAACATATCTATCTGAAAACAAATATATTGGGATGAAACTTTGGGGATGCAGTCAGTTGACCCTGGGTTTTGCAAGAAGACACAAAAATACAACTATTTGTATTTTGGGGTGCCCTTGGGACTTCCTATTGGGAATTTCAAGCTTGTCTGGTCTCTGATTTTGAGCCTGCTGCTGGATCTGCCACATCTTAGTTGTGTAGCTGTGGGCAAACCAAGTCACTTGACCTAGAGCTCTGGGCGAGGTGGTGAGGAAAGATAATGAAGTTGCTGCATTCTTTTTTGGAATGTAGTTGCTGAAATGTATATACTGTTTATATACCATCCTACTAGAAAATAATCTGCCTAGATTATTAACAATTAGCCACTAGGAAGAAAATTATAACAATAATATTTAAATAGCATATTAATGTTTAGAAAATTCATTCAATAAACATGTGTTAAAGTGCTTACCATGTGGTTGACTCACAACCCTATAAAGGAATACAAATATTATTGTTTCAATTTTACATAGGAGGAAACAAAGGTTGAGGTAGATTAAATGACTTGTTTGTTCTCACACTGCTAGTGTCAGTGTAATGGTAGCTTTTTGTTTTTAGTCTCTCTCCATTTCTCTGCTGATGCATCTAATGGTTGAAAGATACTCCAATCAATGAAGTAGTGTAGAAAATCCCCAAGTGTTACATGTTTACTATACCTGTATAGTATGTTTCAAAATTGGGAGACTGCCTTTGGAGAGATAAGAGTTGGGTCATGTAAATATTTAAGTATACTTTGTTTTGTTTGTTATTACTTTAGCTATTTACTAACTTTACATATTAGAGCCATGAGGCCTTGGATAAATTCTCAAGGAGCTATAGTTCTCTTGTGGTTTGGGGCTGCTGGGAACCCCGAAATGGAAGGATACAGAGGTTCTGCCTTGGAAGAATTAGATCACTCATGCCTTCTTTCAGTAAAAGTATCTAGGATAATTTGTAATGCCCATAGAGGCTACCATTAAAATATGTACAGAAACACTTAGTGGCTTTACTTTTCTTATCATATGAGTGAAATAAGTAAAAAAAGAAATATGCCAAGGGCAATTATATAGATTGACTTTCAAGAAGGAAAGGGTCTCAAGTCATAGGTACAATCCATATCTGAAAAAGATTGGAATTGTTTGCAAATGCATAGCGTTTAAACTATCATGGCATTAGCAACACTTGATACTTCCTAGAATGATCTCTATTTAGAATTGTTTATTAGAATCCTTTGACTTCTAGGAACTCCGAGGTGATTTAAAGGTTACATACTTGGCAGCTGTTTGTTTTTTTCAATGAGATGAAATGTTACATATTAATAACTATCTAAGAATAGCGTCCATTTCCGTTTCCTTACCAAAATTCTTTATAAAACTAAAGACAGTATCAGTCTGATAAAAGTGTTTACCTTCTGTGGTAGTTTCATACAGTTATAAGAAAGAATAAACAGACTCAGGGCTGACTTTATAAGAGGCAATGAAGATGGTGCCTTACATGGTATAATCTAAGAGACACTGGACAGATACTCTAACCAAAAACATCTACTTTTCACCATGTCTATTTCAGGAAATGAAATTTAGCCATTAGAGATAGATTCTGTGTAATGGAAAGATAGTTCTGGATTTCAAGTTAAGAGAGTCCTGGGTTCAAATTTCCCTTCAGAGACTTACTAATTGTGCAACAATGGACAAGGCACTCACCTTCTCCAAATCTCAGTTTCATTGCTCTACAATGGGGACAAAAATACCTGAAGGTTAGGCTAGATTTGATCTGGAAGGAATATTAAATACTATCTAATCCAAATCCCTTATTTTATAGTTGAGGAAACTGAAGTTTATATAATGACCTAATTAAGGTCTATAGTAAGATGGAGAGTCAATATCTGAATGCCCATTCTCTAACTCCAAATCAGCTCTTTTGCCCCGCTATACCTAACACCATTTACCTCACAGGGTTATTGTGATGATTAAATGAAGAAATGTGGATAAATGATTTGTAAATCTCCTTTGAAGTCAACTTTTATTGTGGGTTTTATCTAATTCTTCTCACCCTTTTCAATGAGGTGAGATAGAAACAATCTGGGAACAAATAACTATCTTGCTGATACTCTTTTATATCAAATGTCCAAAAAGTCTTAGTGCAATTTTAAGCTATTGAAGCTTTAAAATGTACTAAGACTTTTGGTACATCCTATATTTAATGCTCTGTGCATGGATGTGCAAGTAGGTAAAACATAATTTTCTACTGTAATTGAATAAGAAATAAGAATATTAAGATGTAAGTTCTGTAGACTTATTGCAGACATCCTTAGTAAATCCAACAGCAGATAGATTACTATTTTGAGGTCCTCTGCTGGGTCTCTATATTCTGAAAATCTTCTGTTCCATGTAGCTTGGAGGTTATGAATATTAAGCATGGCAGGTTTTTAAAATATTCTTGTTTTTATGGATCAGCGCTATGTCTGAGGGAACCTGAAAACAGTTCTGACTAGGAAAATGATATGGTTCTGGTACAGTTTGTTGGTAGTTGGGGTCTCTATTTATAAAATGGGAATTTGTCATCTATCAATCAATCAAAGATAGCAAGATTCTGATGTAGCCCACATATTGTGGCTTTGTAGGTATTAGGTAGGTGATAGCTTTTATAATCTGCAATCATTTGTTATGCAATTTTTAGCACTTTGTTGCATTACTTAACATTTATCTCTAAATTTGAGCTCAAGTATAATTAATTCTATATTTTTTGGTGGCAATGACCCAGTTCTGAATTGCCATTTTAAGCCCTGCTTTCTTCACAAACAAATTCATATGACTTAGCCACATGAATATTTTGAAATTCTTCTTTGCCAATATACTATTGGGGAAAGTACAAGTGGTAAACACTAGGAAGAATCTGAGAAAGATGTCATGTATAATGGCAGGTACTCACTGAGAACATTTGATTCCAGTCTTGGATCTTAGCCATTTCATGGGCTCCATCCAGAGGTAAACCATTTTTTTTACATTCAACAAACCCCAGGTGTCTACCTGTTATTATCCTTAACTATTACTTAGTGAAATTTCCATTTGTTCCAAACCTATTTCCATATGTTGTTTTTTAACCCATGTAACACCTCTGCTCACTTTTTCTAGGTAGTGACCTGAAAGACAAGTTTGTGACTGTGCTGCACCATATAAGGGAATATAACTGGATTGGCTAAAAGAATACCTGTGTGAGTAGAGAAGGAACTTCTTCAGATGGTTGGAGGCCTTTGTAAGAGGCAGGTGAGAGAGGCAATCATGGACTTTTCAATGGCTACTAGGAGCTGGCTTCCCCATATATCACTTGATTCACACAGTTGTTTTTGTTTGTGTTTTTTTCTCCAACCCCAGAAACAGCTGAGTAGACTCCCCATATTCTCTCTCTCTCCCTGAGAACTGAGGTTTTTTTCATGCTCCCAGCCAAGAACCCTTTTTTCCCTTGAGCATTCTTTTGTTCATTTTAATCTGCATAAATTCATTGATATCTGTTTACTGTTTGCTTTGATAAAGTATGCTATTTGCAACTGTCTTTTGTGAAACCAGTATTTTGTTTGAAAGAGTTAAGCTGATGACAGTAAACTACTTATTTCTCTCCCCTTGAGAACCTTTTATTCTTAATCCTTTATCATACCCTTAGATCATCAATATTTGAGGCAGCAGGGGCGGCTAGGTGGCGCATTGAGTAGAGCATAGGCCCTGGAGTCAGAAGGACCTGAGTTCTGATCCGGCCTCAGACACTTAACGCACACACAAACAAAAACCTAGCTGTGTGACCTTGGGCAAATTACTTAACCCCAATTGCCCTCAAAAAAAAATATATTTGAGTCAGAGTAGTATAATTCTAGGCCAGTACCCCTCTTGGAGATAGGTGAGTGAAGGAGTCCAGCCATGGCCTTTATCCCAATCCCCACAACAATGGAAATCTCAGTCTCCCTTTGAGAAAAGTATGCCAAAGCCAAATCAGATATCTACATATGCCACACATGAGTGTAGCCACCTTTATATCCCAAGGCACAACCACATATATCTATCTTTGACCTATTTGTCATGTGCTCTAAGAGGTTTTATTAATCCCATTCCTTTTTTTTTAACCTCCAAGAAGTGCTATTTTTTTATTTGATTTATGGTGATTATTAATGATTAGTTTTAAGTCTATTAAACAGTCTAGTGAGTCTCCTCTTAAAAACATCAATATTCCTGGAAGTTTTCAGGAAGAAAGAGAACTTCTTATTGGGGCTTTTGCCGTGAAATGAGAGTAAGACTTTTGAGACTAGAACACAAAATAGGTCCCCGGCTACTTCTCCACCAATCTTGAATTCCAATCTACTAAGCAAATGGATGCTTAGGGTTCCTGGTTTGTGGTGTGATAATCCAGATGACTAATGGAAGGAGGCTGAATAGAAGCACTTTTGTTAGGAACATACAAGTAGTAAACACTAGGAAGAATCTGAGAAAATTGTCATGCATAACAGCAGGTACTTGTAAAAAGTCCAGTTAGATGTGCAACAGTTGTCAGGAGCACCAATAGAGGTTAGGAGAGTGGGGATGTCTTAGCATGTGGGTAAAGCTTCGTGTCAGGGAAACTTGGCAACAGGCAGTCCACATCAAGTGTGGTCTGGCAATGGAATGCAAGAATTCTGGGAAGCAGGAGGGGCAAGTTTCTAGGCCCTAGTAAGACTGGTAAAAATGAGGTAGACCATAGTACCAGACTAAATGGAGTATGAAGACAAGAATAAATACAGTGTAAATGAAGACAATGCTAAAAGGCTTCCACACTCTGGTTAATTATAATGATCAATCTCAAACGCAAAGAACAAAGGATGAAACACAGCTCTCTACTCTTATCGAGAGAGAGGTGGGAGTTAATGAGCCCAGAGTGTGATATATGCTGTCTTGTCTGGTCATAATGGTTGATTCTGCTTTTGGTTTTTCTTTATTGCAAGGGAGGAGGGTTCATTGGCAGGGGCGTGGGGAGGAGTGGATTGTGAAGGGACTGGTGACTGGTGCAAAATCAAAAGGCATCAATAAAGCAACAACAAAATAATGGGACATATAGAAATCATTTCTCATTCTCTGTTCTAGATATTCTGCTATTGCTGAAGAGAGGTCTAGATTTCTCTGTCCCATAGGCTCTGGTGGCAGCTTTCCCTCCATAAGGATCAGATTGCCCCCTGCCTCCTCCCCCCTTTCAGTAAAGGTAGTAGTAAGTTTTCCAAGGACTTCCTCTTCTTTAGTCAAGGACTTAACCACAGTAGGAACCACCAGAGAGGAAGAAAGGATGTGACAGCAGGTGCCTTGAGTTTTGTCAGTGAGGTGACTGTGATTGATGGAGCAGCAGTTGCACTTGCTAACATTTCTCCTGAAAAGCCAATGGCTTGAAGCAGGAGAATGTCAGTGGAGACCCCTCCAAAAGCTGGGGGAGTCTGCTCTCAGAGACTTTAATAACCACACAAGAAGATCCTGAGCTTTGGAACAAACGCTTCCAGTGGGATTGTACAAACTAATGAAGACTTCCATGTGAATTGGGTTCTCCATGTGGGTGTCATTTTAAATGTTAGGGTTTATCTGATCAGCAGGACTCCCAATGCTCTCATTTTGCAGATTAGTCAACAGGTCTGATGACAAATGATAGGCAGATTAAAAAAAAAAAACAACTAAGTCATTTATGTTGGTAGAAGGAGAAAATTTGACATCTTGTTGGGCAGGTGTTGTTTTGTTTGTTTTTCTGAGAAATTTTTTTCTTTCTGGTTTCATACTGCTGGTACAGTGGCCTGGGAGTCTGAATATGTTCCAGTCTCAGGCTCATTCCATATCTTTCTCTCCATTTCATGGACTCTTGCCTTGTAGGTGCTGAGTCCTTCTGCCCCAAATTTCCACCATTTTCCTGTAGTACAAATAATCCTCATATGTTCAGAGTTCATCCTGGCTCCCAGATCAAGGGCGACCATTTGTACTAATTTGGAAATTCAGCTTTTATTTCATCTGCTTTTGGGTGAATTACCTATTATTGTTTTATGACTAATTCATGTCTCCAAAACCTCATGCCAATTAAAATGGTAAGTGTCCTATTATAACCCTCCTTTCCCCAAGCCACAATAATTAGGTATGGGACAGCATACTAAGGTGAATACTTTTTTTGAGGCAATTGGAGTTGTGATTTACCCAGGGTCACACAGAGAGTCTTTGAGACCAGATTTGAACTCAGGTCCTCATGACTCCAGGGCTGGTACTCTATCCACTGTGGCTACCCAGATGTCCCCAAGGGGGAGATTTTCAAACAGGGAATGAAATAGTGACACAATTACTGAATCTGAAGTCTAAGGTTTTCATAAGAATTCATAGAATGTAGGAACTAGAAGAGATCTAGCCCAACAACTTCATTTTACAGATTTGGAAACAGAGGCCCTAGGGCAATAGGTGATTTATTTAGTCACAGAGATGGTAAGAGACAGAACTATGATTTAAATCCACACTTTCTTATGCTAACTTTTTGGATTTAGTCACAAGGAACAGGAAAGAAACTAGCTTCTAGGTTTTGGTTAAATGTTCAGAATAGGGGCAGTTTCAAGAGTGAATTGATGTCGATGCATAGTCACCTAAGCTCTAGATTCATAGATCCTTCTGTCTCAGACTAGATGATCTCTAAGCTGCTTCTCACTTTAACACTATGGTTAAGTTATGTATAAGGTGTTTTATAGAATTATTTGTTATGGAAGACTTAGGTATCAATGAACATAAGTGATAGAGATTAGTGTTATTGTCTATGGGCCCAATCAATACTGTCAAAAGGATTTATATTGTGGTGGCATCTGAAAGTTACCATGAACTTTTCAGTGGATACTGAAATAGCAGTTGTTTGAGAATAGAGAAGTAGGGAGTTGAGGTATGCTGAACAAAACAATATTGGAGACCAGACTTTCCTAAGCAATAGCCTGAACATTCATCTAAAGGTGGAGATACAGGACATACCCTGGATTTCAACTCTCCTAGGTAGTCAGTAACAATAAGCCATAGAATGATTACATGTGTGTATCTATGGGTTTTCCAGATCTACTTAGCAATAGCAATGACAGAAGTACTCCACTGAAGTATTCCATCAAAACAAAGACCAAAGTCATACACCTTTTGACCAACTGTCCTTAAACAGGTCCTGAGCATACTTGGAAAATTGTTGACCATTAGTTACTAATGCATATGTGAACAGCTAAAGATGTGTAAAGAGGTATTAGTTAGGTTAAGTTAATGTTTCAAAATCAGAATTCCCTGTTCTTTGGTAACAATTTAATTAAAAGAGCTTATACTCTGAGTTTCAGGACAGAGTTTCTCATTTACTCACTCACTGTGTGACTTTGGATCAGTCACTTCTCCTATTAGAATTTCAGCTTTTCAGGATGATTTCAGAAAAACCTGGAAAGATTTTCATGAACTGATGCAAAGTGAAGTGACCAGAACTAGGAGAGTGTTATACACAGTAATAGCAATATTGCATGATGAAGAATTGTGAATGACTTAGCTATTCTCAGCAATTCAAGACAGTCCCAAAGGACTAGTGATGACACATGCTATCTGCAGAGAAAGAACTGATATTGTTTGAATCCAGACTGAAGCATGCTTGTTGGGGCCCTTTAAGACTTACCCGAACTCTGAGAACCCATGGAAAACTCAGGCAAATGATAGAGCAACTCAGGCTAAGGGTTAGAGGCACCTGAGCGTATATCCCCCCGCCCCCCCCGTGATTTTGGGGTATTGAGTATGTGCTAACAAGGGAGCACTCCCCTGCCATGAGAAGCCTGCTACTGCTGAGGCACATGGAAGAACAGAGTTGGGGGAGGGGAAAGAAGATAAAAGAAGGGAGGCAAGGTGAAAGAGGGAGGAGGGAGAGAAGAGGGAATTGAGAATGAGAAAGAGATTAAAAAGCAAGATCCTTCACATCTTGGTGTCAGGACTCGTTTGTCTGTTCTCGAGGAGCAGTCTCCCCCGAGGGGTTTGTGGGGGTGAACCAGAGGACGTAGGAGTGACCAGAGTGACTAGAGCTGTAGAAGCAGCTGGAGAAGGGTTTGTAGAGGCAACCCATGTAGTAGGGGCGACAAGAATCGTGGAAGGAAGTTGGAGTATCGTAGAGGCAGCTAGAGAGGTGAGTTTGACATCAGCCCAGTAAGGTGGGTCCTTACACATGCTATTTTTCACTTCCTTTCTTTCATTCTTTTTCTTTTATTCAAATCTTCTTATATGAAATGACTGATATAGAAACGTTTTATGTGATTGCATGTGTATAGCCTATATCTGATTGCTTACTTTCTCAGGGAGAGGGGAAAGGAGTGAGGAAGGAATAGAATTTAGAACTCAAAACTTAAAAAAACAACAACAAATGTTTAAAATTGTTTTAACATGTAATTGGGGAAATTTTCATATATATATACATATATTCATATACATATATACATATACACAGATATATTTGTATGTATGTGTGTATATGTATGTAAGAATTTCAGCTTTGGGGGGGCTAGGTGGCACAGTGAATAGAACACTGGCCTTAGAGTAAGGAAGACCTGAGTTCAAATCTGGCCTCAGATACTTAACACAAAACTAGCTGTGTGACCTTGGGCAAGTCATTTAACCCCAATTGCCCTACCTTCTCCCCTCCAAAAAGCAAAAAGAAGAAGAAGAAGAAGAAGAAGAAGAAGAAGAAGAAGAAGAAGAAGAAGAAGAAGAAGAAGAAGAAGAAGAAGAAGAAGGAGAAGAAGGAGAAGAAGGAGAAGAAGAAGAAGAAGAAGAAGAAGAAGAATTTCAGCTTTTTAGTGTTCCTGAGGTCTGACTTTGGTCCTGTATAGAAAATGATGGACAGCCCCACCTTGTGGCTGCTTTAGAGCTCCTGGCCTGCAGACTGTAGGGGGTCCAAGCCACTAGTCTGAGGGGTAATCACACTTGCTTTAACCTGCTTGGATCTGGATTGCTGTCTAGGGTGGAAGTCCTGGAGTGTGTGACCAGTGTGCCAGAGCCAGTGGAGGTTTCTGAGAGGTCAGCCAACTAATAGCTCCAGCAGCTGAGAATATTCCATTTGGAACAAAGCTCTTCTTTCTGGAAGGAGAGTTCTAAGGTGGCAAAAAGCTCAAAAGTCAAATAATTGAGCGGCAACATGAGCAAGCAAAGGAAGCAAAGCAAGCAGAGCAATCCAACTGTGGATTCCTTTTGGAGGGACAAAAAGGATCAAAGAATGGAACAGGAGGAAGACAGGGAAATCAGAACTCCTGCACCAAAAGCTTCCAAGAAAAAATATGAATTGGTTACAGGCCATAGAGGAGCTTAAGAAGGATTTGAAAATCAAATAAGAGAAGTGGAGGAAAAATTGGGAAGAGAAATGAGAATGATGAAAGAAAATCATGAAAAGAGAGTCAACAACCTGACTGAGGAAAATAACACCTTAAAAAATAGACTAACTCAAATGGCAAAAGAGGCTCAGAAAGCCAATGAGGAGAAGAATGCCTTAAAAAGATAAATTTGCCAGATGGAAAAAGAATTTCAAAAGCTCACTGAAGAGAATCATTCCTTCAGAATCAGACTGGAGCAAATGTAAGCTAGTGATTACATGAGAAATCAAAATATTATTAAACAGATCCAAACAAATGAAAAAATAGAAGGCAATGTGAAATATCTCATTGGAAAAACCACTGACCTGGAAAATAGATCCGGGAGAGATAATTTAAAAATTATTGGACTACCTAAAAGCCATGATCAAAAAAAGAACCTAGAAATCATCCTTCAGGAAATCCTCAAGGAAAATTGCCCTGATGTTTTAGAACCAAAGGGCAGAATAGAGGTTGAAAGAATCCACTAATCACCTCTTGAAAAAAATCCCCAAAAGATAACTTTTAGGAATATTATAGCCAGGTTCCAGAATTCCCAGATCAAGGAGAAAATACTACATGTACCCAAGAAAAAACAATTTAAATATTGTGGAAATACAATCAGGATAACACAGGATCTGGCAACTTCTACACTGACGGATTGGAGGGCTTGGAATATGATATTCCAGAGGTCAAAGGATCTGGTATTAAAATCAAGAATCACCTACCCAGCAAAACTGAGTATCTTGTTTCAGGGGAAAATATGGTCATTCAATGAAATAAAGGACTTTCAAGCATTCTTGATGAAAAAACCAGAGTTGAATAGAAAATTTGACTCTCAAATACAAGAAGCAAGAGAAGTATGAGAAAGTAAAGAAGGAAAAGAAATCATAAGGAACTTATCAAAGTTGAACTATTTACATTCCTACATGGAAAAACAATAATTGTAACTTATGAAACTTTTCTCAGTATGAGAATAGTTGAAGGGAATATAAATGTGTGTATATATATATACATATATATATATATATATATGTATATATATATATGTCTATATAGGAGGGTATATGGGCATATGAATACATATGTGAGTGTGTGTATATATGTGTAGAGTTATACATAGACAGAGGGCACAGGATCAATTGAATAGGAAGGGATGATATTTAAAAGGTGAAATTAAGAGGTGAGAGAGGGGTGGCTAGGTGGCACAATGAGTAGAGCGTCGGCCCTGGAGTCAGAAGGACCTGAGTTCGGATCCGACCTCAGACACTTAAGGCACACACAAACAAACAAAAAAAACCTAGTCGTGTGACCTTGGGCAAGTTACTTAACCCCAATTGCCTTCCAAAAAGCAAAAAAAAAAAAAGAGGTGAGAGAGGAATACAATGAGAGGAGATGGGGTGAGACAGAATAGGGTAAATTATCTCATATAGAAGAGGCAAGGGAAAACTGTTACAATGGAGGGGAAGAATAGGAAGGCAAAAGGGAATGAGCCAACCTTACTCTCATTGAATTTGGCTTAGGGAGGGAATGACATACACACTAAATAGGGTATCTCACCCTACAGGAGAGTAGGGGGGAAGGGGATCAGAGGGGGGATGATGCAAGGGAGAGCAGGTTGAGGGGGAGGGAAGTTGGAAGCACACACTTTTGAAAAGGGACAAGGGTCAAAGTAGAGAATAGAAAAAGTGGGGTGTGGGAGAGGATGGAGGGAAATATAGTCAATCTTTCACAATATATCCACTATGGAAATGTTTTGCGTAGCTACACATGTACAAACTCTATTCAATTGCTTATCTTTCCAGTAACAGTGAGTGATGAGGGAAGAAGGGAAAGAATATGGAATTCAAAGCTTTAACATCAAGTGTTTAAAAATATATTATTATTATTATTATTACATGAAACTGGGAAATAAGATACACAGGCACAGGGGTATAGAGATCCATCTTGCCCTACTGGAAAGTCAGAGGGGGAATAGGGGAGGAGGATATAGGAGAGAGTAGATTGGGGGAGGGGGTATACAGTGAGATTGATGTTTTGGGATGGTGGGTAGGGGAAAGATGGGGAGGAAATTTGTAACTCAAAATCTTGTGGAAATGAATGATGTAAACCAAAAACAAACATAAATTTTAATTAAAAAAAAAAGAAAGAAAATGAGGGTCTAGTTGACCTTATAAGTAATTTCCTGTTCTAAAATTCTGATGACAGCCTTTGACCTCCCATTGTATATTTAATATAATAAAGCTAGTTTATTCATACCTGACTGCAATTCCCCAAGTCTTACTCCTCTTTAAAGCCCAACAAGACTCAGGTCCTCTGTTCATTCTTCCCTATAGCTCTAACCCAGGGATTTCTCTTTCCTTTTAGCTTCCACAGTACTTGCTACTCATACACCAACTAGGTCATAAGCTGTTTGAGACAGGAACCATGTCTTTTATTATCAGCTCCTAGGATCATAGGATCACTAGAACATAGACACAGAGATGGAATGGACCTCAAAGGTCAACTATGGGCAACCCTCTTGTTCTACAAGTAAGGAAACTGAGACCCAGAGAAGTGCAGCAGATTGGATATATTGCAAAATAAAATTAAGGCATGAGAAAGAGGAATGCACTGGAAGAAAAGGAAAGGTAGAAGGGGGCTAATTATCTCACATAAAAGAGGCAACTGCCCCATCTGCTGCCCTCTTTGCCTCAGCTCTCTAGGTGGTAAGAGTGAATCCAGTGAGGTGTTGTAATGGAAATGCAGATTTGAAGATCTTCCCTGCCCCTAGCCCCCTATGATTGGCTTAAGAGACTTTGATTGGCTTTAAGAGACTCTGAAAACCTTCCTTGATTTGAAAATATATTCTGCCTCCTGTGTGATTGGGCAGTGGGTCAAGAAGGTAGTTACATTCTCTGAGCCAGGAGAAGACTATATAATCCCTGATTTGAGGCTTTGCTTTGGGGCTCACTTTGAGAAGTGTTGTGTGATTTGACCAGATGAGACTCTGGGAAGCTGTTGTTGCGAGCCCCCCGGCTTTGAAAACCCAGATGTTGATGCTTCCCTCTCTGGTAACTGTGATTTGGTATTGATGTAATGGTTGGACAGTTTGGAAGCCTGTCTGCTTGATCTGTTTGTTTCTCTGTTTTGAAACTACTGTCTGTATACTCTGAAGTTCTGATCTTTTTCCCCTGAACTAGGTAAATGGTATATGTTTGTTTGATTAAAGTATGCTTGTTAACTGATTTTGAGTTGCTTTCCTTTTGAAAAGCAGATCTAAGAACCTGTGTTGGCAGCTACCCTGGGGATGTTGGGGTGCTTGCTGCTACAGGTGTGGGGAAGGATGAGATTCTGCTCCTTTCCAGGGTATTGATAATCTTACCCACATGGTAGTTGGTGCCAGGATTTTCAAGTAGGTAAACTTCAAGTAGGTCCCTGGAAGTTCCTTGTCTCCTTGCAGTATATCTTAGCTCTAGCAAGTCAGAGATATTTTCTCACTAAGGTTTTACCGCAGCTCTTTTTATGTTCTCTACATGACTTGCCTTATCCAATCTACTTACTATAAAGATAGTAAGAAACAGATCTGGGATTTTAATTTGAGTCCTGTGAGAGCCAAGGCCCTGTGATTCCAAGTGCAGCCCTATTTCCACTATGTCATACTTTGAACTTGATAAGTTATGAATAAATGTTAATTGATGGTGATGATGATGATGATGGCATTTACAAAACAAAACTGATGATCTCTGTGGCAGAGGGTTTGGTCTTTTCGGCAGTCCCTCTACAGCAGTGTCCTTGTATGTACACTTGCTATCAACCACCTCAGTGTATGGGGGTGAGCAGGGGAATGGTTGCCAGGAAAGGGGATGTGATAGCAATGCCTCATTTCTATTTAAAGACTCAGCTTTAATTAGACAGTGGACAGAAGGGATACAGACCAAAAGCGAGGTGCACCAAAGATTGAAGATAAGAGATGATTGAAGCAAAAGGTCAGGAAGAGTCCAGAATACCCACATTAATGAAACTAATGGTCAATTCTCTTCAATATTGTTTCATATTTTTCCTATTCCTTTCTAACATACTGAACTGAAAATCATATTATAATTATTTGTATGCTTCTTTTGTCCTGTTATTAATTTGAAATTTCCTTGAGGGAGGGCAGGAAATGTATTTATTAATTTCTGTCTTATTCATCTTATTTAATGGGAGGTATTGTCTTTGTGTATCCCAAAGGGATTTTAGAAAAGGGCCTTGAACATACTGGGCCCTCAGTTTTGTTGTTGTAGTATAATCGAAAATAACAACCAGAAATAGAGTCCGTTTCAAACTTGATTTTACTTTTCTAATATCATATTTGAAATGCAACATAAATACATATATGTTAACCCCTTTTTTTGGCCAAAAGGAAAGGACTACATGAATTCAGAAATCAGTTATTAATTCAGTTTACTGACAGTTTCTGAAGAAGAGTAGCATGCAAGATAACTAGAAAGATGAATTGGAATTAGACTGTATAAGTGCTTTAAATTCTATCCCAAGAGTTGGTATCGGTCCTATAAGCAACAGGGAGTTAATGACAAATTGTTGATTCACTAACATTGAATTATGGCCAATAACACTACAACTCATGTCTGAATGAGATTTATCTAATTCATGTATTTTCTCTTTAAGGCACATTGCAGCCTTCTTGTACTTAGGAGGACTAGACTACTCTTGTGGGACATTTTAAACAGTGAAATCACCAACAAAAAAAAAATCCCATAAAAATGTGAAAAAAACAACAACATGGCACTAAATAAACCAAAAAAGATACTTGTTAACAGTATGAGAGCTGATACATGGAGGAAACATGCTCATTTGCTAACTCAAATTTTTGGCTACTCTCTGCATCTCCATGAATGGCCAATAAAGCAATGTTAGTATCAATTTGGGGGTTACAAATTAATTTTAGCATGTAGGTAAATTTGCAAATATAGAATCAATGATTAATCTGGATTTATTATATGTTTATATGTGTATATGTATATATTCTCTGCATAGTTCTGATCATTCATGTGAAGGTTTTGGAGCTCTTTCCAGCCATGTGGTGACCCACTACTAAAATGACAGAGCATTTTCAAAAGACATGGTAAATTCTAAGTAGTCCCTTGGTTGTCCCACCACCCTGTTATAGCAGCAGGGTGATAGATATTTCATCTGTTAAAAGAAAAGACAGCTTCCATCTGCTGCCTTCTTTGCCTTAGCTCTTTAGGTGGTAAGATATGACTCCAATGAGGTGTGAGGAAGGACTAGATTCTGCTCCTCTCCAGAGTATTGACAATCTTACCCACATGGCAGTTGGTGCCAGGATTTTCAAATAGGTAAACTTGTACTTGGGTCCATAGAAATCCCCTGCCACCTTGCAGTACATCATAGCTGTAGCAAGTCAGATATTCTCTTACACGTCAGATATTCTCTTACTAAGAGACTTGCCTTAAAACTAAATTTCCTGCATTTTATCCCAAACTCCAAATCCAGGTATGGTGTATTCTTTCAATCCAAATGGTGTATTCTTTCTCTTAGACAGCCTTTATCCAAGAACCCAAACTTCTTCTCATTTTTCTTTGCTTAAGAACTTGGGTGAAAGTATTCAAATTCTCCAGGGTCTTCTACATTTTGGGCTAGTTAATAGCTTCACCCAAGGGCTATTAGTTATTATGTTATTGTTGCCCAGTAGAGGTCACTGTGGCTGGCTCAGGATATAACCTTATTTTGAAGTCTCCCTTTCTCTTTTCGAGAGTTGGAGAAAACACCAAAGGCCCCTGGTGCAAAGCAAACTGTTTGCTTTGTGATAAAGTGATTAGCTGGTGAGAGTTTACATATAGGGCAGAGGTTCTTAACCTGGTGTCTATGAACTTGGAATTTTTTGATAACTGTATTTCAAAATAATTGGTTTCCTTTTTATCCTATATATTTTATTTTCTTCATTTTGAAACATTATTCTAAGAAGGGGACTAGGAAATGAGAGGCCAGAATGGCTGAGGGACTCACTTGGGCTCTCCCTCAAATGCTTCCAAAGACTTTTAAATAGTGCCCTAAAACAAATCCTAGAGTGGCAGAACCCACAAAAGGATGGGGTGAAACAATTGTCCAGCCCAAGACAACTGAAAAGTTTGGCAGGAAAAGTCTGTCACACTTGTAACTCACAAGGACTTTCTCATTATTAGGGCAATTAGGAGGAGTATATATAGACAGATGGCACAGATGTGAATTGAATATGATGGGATGATTTATTTTAAAATACAATTAAGGGGTGATAAAGAGGAATGCACCAGGAGAAAGGGAAAGGTAGAATGGGGCAAATTATCTCACATAAAAGAGGCAAGAGAGAGATATTACGCTGGAGGGGGAAATGGGTGAGGTATGAAGAACTCTTGAACCTTACTCTCATCAGAATTGACTTAAAGATGTATGCAATTGGGTATAGAATTCTATCTTAGCCTACAGGAAAGTGGGAGAGGAAGGGAATGAGAAGGGGGGAATGCTAATAGAAGGGAGGGTGGATTGGGGGAGACAATAGTCAGAAGCAAAACATTTTTGAGGAGAGACAGGGTGAAAAGAGAAAGAGAATGGAATAAACAGGGGATTACAGGATGGAGGGATATACTGTTATCAATCATAACTTTGAAAAATTTTTGTACGAAGTTTCTCTGAAAAAGGCCTCTTTCTCAAATATATAGAGAAATCAGTCAAATTTATAAAAATAAAAGTCATTCCCTAACTGACAAATGATCAAAAAATGAAATTAATTTTCAAATGAAGAAATCAAAACTATCTATAGTCATATAAAAAATATACTAACTCACTAATTGATTGGAGAAATGCAAATTAGAACACAGGAGAATGATAAATGTTGGTGGAGACATGGAAAAATTGAGACACTAATGCATTTTTGGTTGAGTATGAATTGATTCAACCATTATGTGGGGCATTTTGGAACTATACCCAAATATTTATAGCAGCTCTTTTCCAGGGGCAAAGAACTGGAAATTGAGGGGATGCCCATCAGTTGAAGAATGGCTGAATAATTTGTGATAGGTGATTGTGATGGAATACTATTGTGATATAGGAAGTGATGAGCTAGTTGCTCTCAAAAAACCTGGAGAGACTTATATGAACTGATGCAAAGTGAAATGAGTAGAAACAACACTGCATGCAGTAACAGCAGTACTGTAAGATAGTCAACTCTGAATAACTTAGCGATTCTCAGCAATACAATGATCCAAGACAACTCTGAAGGACTTATTGTGAAAAATGTTATCCATCCCTAGAGAAAGAACTAATGTAATCTGCATACAGATCAAAGCATGCTTTTTTCTTTACTTTGTTTTTTTTCTTGGGTTTTTATTTTGGTCTATATTTTTTCTTACAACTTGACCCAATATGGAAATATGGTTTGAATTATTACATATATATAACTATATCAAATTCCTTATCTTCTAAATGAGTGTGGTGGGGAGGGAGGGAGGGAATTTGGAGCTGTTAAAAAATTAATGTTGAAAATTGTTTTTACATGTAATTGGGGAAAAATAAAATAATTTTTTAAAAAGAAGGGTTCTATAGACTTCACTAGACATATCCAAAGGGTTTATGGCATATGCAAGATTCTCTCTCTCTCTCTCTCTCCCCCCCCCTCTTTCTCTCTCTCTCTCTCTCTCTCTCTCTCTCTCTCTCTCTCTCTCTCTCTCTCTCTCTCTCTCTCTCTCCTTATCTCTCATACTTCCTTTTGATGGCCAAGATGAAGATGATCTCCCAGCCAGTTGAATTTGCCTACTCAATTATTTATGGGATTTCCCTTCCCAATTTTGCACTCTCTAAAGCATAATACAAACTTAATTAAGAGTTATCTTGAATTTATCTAAGAAAGTAAAAATGTGAACAACCAATAATGAAAACTTTTAAAAAGCAAAGAACCCATTAGTCAGGGGTGTGCTGGCACACACACAAAAAGCATGCTGGATATACTTTGAAGTTTAATCTACATCATTAGCATTTTCTCCATCACTTTCTTTTAAGTTTAGTATTTTATTTCCCTCTCCCTAAATTCTAGAGCCTCTAGGTCAAGTAGAAAAAAATTCATAAGCAGCCAAAAAGAAACAATTCAAATATCATGGAGCCACAGGATAACACAGGATTTAGCAACTTCAACATTAAAGGATCAGTGGACTTGGAATATGATATTTTGGAGAGCAAAAGAGCTAGTTTTACAACCAAGAATCACCTACACAGCAAAACTGAGTATAATCATTCAGGGGAAAATGAATACTCAATGAAATAGAGGTTATGTATGTACAATCTTATAAAACATATTTTCATGCAATTGAATTGGATATAAGTGAGGGAGGGCTGTGCAGTCACCAGCCTCACTTTTTCCTCCAGAGTCATCCAGGTTCAGTGGCCAGATAAGGATCAATACAACTGGAGATGTCCCAGGATGCAGTGGGCGACCTTGGCCTTTTCAAGCTAAGGTCTTTAACAGGTCTCAGTTTAACTGAAGCAGTGCTCATTCAGTGATTAAGGCTTAAGAAAAATGAGGCAAAGAATGACCTCTTTAAAAAAAAACCACACTAAAAACCAGAACAAACTACTAGATCTGGGAAGGGAAGACCTTCAGAGTTTCTGGCCAAAACAGAAACAACTATTATTTACATTCATTCTGAGTCAACCAGGGCCCAAACAGTGAGCAAGTAGGACTTGGTCTGGGTCCAGAGTGACTGGGGATTACAGCTGGTTTTTAAGAGAAAAAAAATCAAAACAACAACAGTTTCAGAGATTAAAATTTATATTCCCTTTGGCCAGAGGAAGTACAGGGAGGTAATGGTGTGATTGATACCCTGTGTGGAGAGAGAAGAAGAAAGAAAGAGAAGAAAGAAGGAGAAGAAAGAAAGAAAGAAGACAGAGGGAGAAAGATGAAGGAAGGAAGGAAGGAAGGAAGGAAAAAAGGAAGAAAGAAAGAAAGAAAGAAAGAAAGAAAGAAAGAAAGAAAGAAAGAAAGAAAGAAAGAAAGAAGAAAGAAAGAAAGAAAGAAAGAAAGAAAGAAAGAAAGAAAGAAAGAAAGAAAGAAAGAAAGAAAGAAAGAAAGAAAGAAAGAAAGATTTGTAATTGTATTTGAGGGAGAACTGTGCTAGCCTCACTTTCTCCTCTGTTGCCACCTGGGTCCAGTGGCCAGAGGTGGTCACAAAGAACAAACAGCAGTCTCTGTAGGTAAAAACTTTCAGTTGAGCAACAACGTTCCTTCCTTCCTTCCTTCCTTCCTTCCTTCCTTCCTTCCTTCCTTCCTTCCTTCCTTCCTTCCTTCCTTCCTTCCTTCCCTCCTTCCTTCCTTCCCTCCTTTCTTCCTTCCTCTTTCTCTTTCAGTCTTTCTTCTATTTCTTTCTTCTTCTTTCTTCTCTCTCCACATTAGATATCATACCCTTACCTGCTTGTTCTCTGTTCAAAGGGATTGTAAATTTTATTCTCTGAAACTTTTGTTGTTTTGGTTTGTTTCTCTTGAAGACCAGACTTAACCCACAATTACTATGGTCCCAGACCAAGCCCTGCTAGGTCATTGTTTGGGCCCTGACTGGCTCAGAATGAATGTAAATAACAATTGTTTCTGTTTTGGCCACAAACTCTGAGGGTCTCTCTCCCAGATCTAAGGGTTTTTTTTTTATTTTGTTTGTTTGTTTGTTGTTTTTTAAGAGGCCATTCTCTGCCTCATTTTTCTTAAGCCTCAATCACTGAATGGGCACTGCCTCAGTCAAACTGAGACCTGTTAAAGACCTTAACTTGAAAAAAGCCAAGGTCCAGAGCAGCTAGGTGGCGCAGTGAATAGAGCACTGGCCCTGGAGTCAGGAGGATCTGAGTTCAAATACAGCCTCAGACACAACACAAAAACTAGCTATGTGACCTTGGGCAAGTCACTTGACCCCAATTGCCCTCCAAAAAGCAAACAACAACAGAAAAAGCAAAAGCCAAGGTCCCCCACTTGCCTCCTGGGCCATCTCCAGTTGTTCTGATCCATATCTGGCCACTGGACAATGACTTGGGAGAAGAAAGTGAGGCTGTTGACATTGCACAGCACCCCCCCTCCCCCCCCCACATCCAATTTACTTGCATGCCATGGTATCACCTCCCTGATGTCCTGGTCCTCTTTGAGAAGGACTAATAGCAGCATTTTCATTTTAGTCATGTTGTGAAAGGATAAATAAGAAAGTGAAAATACTATGTTCTGCTCTGCATTCAGACTCCAGCAGTTCTTCTCTGGACGTGGATAGCATTTTCCATCATGAGGCCTTTGGAATTGCCTTGGATCATTGTATTGCTGAGAAGAGCCAAGTCATTCATGGTTGATCATCACATAATGTTGCTGATACTGTCTACAATATTTTCCTGGTTTTGCTCACTTCGCTTTGCATCAGTTCATGTAAGTCTTTCCAGGTTTTTCTGAAACCATTCTGTTTGTCATTTCTTAGAGCACAAAAATATCCCATTATGATCATATACCACAACTTGTTCAGACATTGCTCAATTGGTGGACATCTTCTCAATTCCCCATTCTTAGCCACTATATAAAGAGCTGGTATAAATATTTTTGTACAAATAGGTCTTTTTCCCTTTTAAAGAATCTTTTCGGGGCAGCTAGGTGGCGCAGTGAGTAGAGCGTCGGCCCTGGATTCGGATCCAACCTCAGACACTTAATGCACACACAAACAAAAACCTAGCTGTGTGACCTTGGGCAAGTTACTTAATCCTAATTGCCCTCAAAAAAAAAAAAAAAAGAATCTCTTCAATCCAGACCTAATACTGGATCAAAGGGTATACACAGTTTTATAGGTCTTTGGGCATAGTTCCAAATTGCCCTCCAGAACAGGTGGATCAGTTTACAACTCCACCAACAGTGCATTAGTGTCACAATTTTTCCACATCCCATCCAAAATTTGTCATTTTCTTTTCTGCCATATTAGCCAATCTGATAGGTGTGAGGTGATACCTCAGAGTTATTTTTAATTTTCATTTCCCTAATCAATAGTTATTTAGAGCATTTATTCATGACTATAGATAGCTTTGATTTCTTCATCTGAAAACAATCTCTTCATGTCCTTTGACCATTTATCAATTGGGAAATAGCTTATGTTCTTATAAATTTGTATCAGTTCTCTACCTATTTGAGAAATGAAGCCTTTAGCAGAGACACTTGCTGTAAATATTGTTTCCCAGCTTTCTGCTTTCCTTCTAATCTTGGTTGCATTGGTTGTTTGTGCAAAACTTTTTAAATTATCCATTTTACATTTCCTAATGCTCTGTATCTCTTGCTTGATCATGAATTATTCTGAACCTCATAGATCTGACAGATAAACTATGCCTCACTCTCCTAATTTACTTATGGTATTGCCCTTTATGTCTAAATTATGCACCCATTTTGATCTTATTTTGATATACAGTGTAAAATGTTGATCTATACCTGGTTTCTGCTGTGTTGTTTTCCAGTTTTCCCAGGAGATTTTGTCAAATAGGAAGTTCTTATCCCAGAAACTGGGGTGGTAGTGGGGTTTATCAAACAGTAGTGTTTTGCCCTTGCCAGTAGGAAGCAGTTTTAGAAGCCAAGACCTTCACCCCTTACCCCAAAAGATTTGGGTACCATTTGTTTGAGGAGGGAATTATGGGGTGATGGGACCTAGACCCTTAAAAGGAAAAGACCTTGTCTTTGAAAGCAACCTAGTCCCTGAATTTTCCCATACATTTCAGCAGCCCAGATCTTTAGTGTCTCTGCCTAAGGCACTAAGCCCTCCTAGATCACCTAATTAGCTTACTTGATATTCCTTTCACTCTCTAACTTGGCCCACTCAGACTACTTGCACTACTACTACTGCTACTACTACTACTACTGCTGCTACTGCTGCTGCTGCTGCTGCTGCTGCTACTACTACTACTGAATTCCATCTAGATAACCTAATTAGCTTACTTTATAGTACTTTCATCTTTGCAACTGGCTTACTCCAGACTATTTGCCAGTCCTTAATCCCATCCAGATCCTTTCCACTTCCTTTTTGTATAAAAACATCAGTTTCACCCCCATTAAGTCACCGATTCACTAGAAACTCTGCCCTCTTTTATTGGAGTCACAATAAACTGCCCTTTGGGAGAAAAAAAAAGGTGATTCAATTACCTGACCAACATCAAAGAATAAACACGACTGACGGTGGAGATTCACAAACCCCATAGCACTGAGGTGGATCCTTCATCTTTATGGAAGATTTATGAGGGGATATGAGTATCAAACAGGTTCACAGCATTAGAGAGATGGATGGGTTGCAGTCTCCATAGTTGGAGAGAGTACCCGCATAATGTGCATCGTGGATACCTCGAAATATTGAAGTAATGAAGTTTTTTGTTTGGTTTTTTTTTTTTTTTGCTTTTTGGAGGGGGAAAGGCAAGGCAATTGGGTTAAATGACTTTCCCAAGGTCACACAGCTAGTAAGTGTTAAGTCTCTGAGGCCACATTTAAACTCAGGTCCTCCTGACTCCAGGGCCTGTGGTCTATTCACTGTGCCACCTACCTGCCCTGAAGTAATGAAGTTTTTCCACAGTGCCTAGCACAACATCCTGTATTTAATGAATGTTTGTTCAACTAGACTGAATTGCTTGGAAACCTGGAAGGTCCCCCTCATTACAAGATAGAGGATTATTCCACTTTTTGTATTTGTACCTCCAGGGCTTGGCACAGTACCTGGCACATAAAAGGAGCTTAATAAATGCTTGCTGATGGGTGCACTGCCAAACTTCTGGCCCTGTCAGGTACCCTTCCTGAAGAAAAAATAAGAGTAAAGTCCTTTTGGAACACCTACCTCTGAGGGGATAAGGTGTTTATTTTTCCATTAAACAAAATGATATCTAACTTTATAAAGTCAGACGGCAAATGAACTGTTTCTGAAATCTCACACCATTGAATTGCCATTATAGTTTCAGGAGCATCTTTATGATAAACGTTCTCAAGCTTGGACAATTTTTTTTTTTAACGTAGTGAGTTCTGCATTCTTAAAATGCCAGCAAAGCCCACCGCAAAGATCTTATCCTAAAGGGGCGGAAAGGGTTTTTAAAATGAGATTGTAAAGTCAAAATGTGTGAGTGTGTATACCTATACAAACACGTAGCAACAAAGCTGTAAGAAGGAAGGGCAGCTGTAAGTCGACCTAGTGGAAACTCTGTAGGTGACCTCCTCCCTCCCTCCCCCTCTCTCTACCCAGGGAAGGGGAAGGACGACTGCATACTTGAGCTGTTGTCCTTGAAGGCGATTGAGTGAGCCGAGGGCAGGCGTCTCTCGAGTTTCCAATCACAATAGAGAAACCTTAGAGGCAGTGGAGGGTGATGGGGCCCCGCCTCCTTCTCTCTCCTTGTAGCTAGGGCACGGCTGGAGAAAGACGTAGCTGACCGTCTTCTCTGTTTGGGACAAATTTCATCACAGGCAATCAGTGACTACTCTTCAAGCAGGTAAATTTTGGTACTGGAGTTTGGTCCCTTTGCTCCATCAGGAAGACGAGATGGGGTGGAGGTGCAGTTCATTTTTTTTTTTTTTTTTTGGCGGGGGGAAGTTGGGGCAGGAGAGAAGGGGACTGGCAAGAAGGGTATCTTGCCCTCCAACTCTGGTGAGCCTTGGCACATCTTGACAGCCACTAGGATTCTCTCCCTCTTTCCTCCAATTCCGGAGATGCTTTTCCAGAAAGAGGAGATGCATTTGGCGGGGAGAGAGGGAAGCTCTGTAGAATGTATGGTGGTGGAATTTTTTTTTACCCGCACTGCAGCAAGATCCCTGACCCGGGTCTCTGCTGCATGGCAAAGAAACCTGTTGCCTGTGGGTCTCTGCAGTCAAACCCTGAGGGCCCTTTGTGTCCTTGAGAGGTTCACTGAGTTCTCATCATCCTGGTGCCCGCTGGCAGAGACCCAGGGCACTGTGCCCGGAGAACTAGGGGGGCTGAAAGGGGAGAAGTAAGGGAGTGGGGAAAGTTTGCAGAGCTTAGAGGAGAAGATGGAGGGAAGACCGAAAAATAGGACGGAGGGACAGGGATGAAATAATTCCGAACTGGGCCTTCTACCAATTGGAGAGAGGGTGGAGAACCGTCTCTTCTCGGGATGCCCATCACGGATATCCTTAGTGATGCGGTCCAATAGTCGATGGAAGAGCAGAAACGTAGGATTGATTCGAAAGCGAATGCTATACTACACACAGGGAAGAAGACATAGCCCCCTACCCCGTGCTTGTCAAGTAATTGGCTGTCCAATTTTTTCCAGGCTTTTCTTGATGGGTTTTGTTGATCTCGCCATCTCCGTATGCTGAGTCGAAATGGCCTAGTCTCTCTCCAGAGACCTTTCTCTGATGGGAGCTGTGGCTGTTTCTGTCTCAGCATCTTCCTCTGCCTTAGCTTCTGTATACAGTGCAGTGCAGAGCAGAGCAGCACACGGGCTGTATGTGTGGGAGGCAAAAAGCATGCAGGCTGCAATTAATAGGCCCCAAGAGGGGAAGGTGGGAGAGAGGTAGCATTTGTTTAAAGTCGAGAAAAAGAATTTTTCTTTTTTTTTAATCCGTAAATTTTGTTCTGATGATCTACATGCTCCCGAAACGCAACAGACTCATTATTAACGTAGCCCACAGAATCTAATCCTAAAAACAACAGGACCTATGAAAGTGATTGCAATTGATCATACATGATTTACTAACAGTTTACACTTACTTAAAGTTTATGCTAACTTTACTAACAGTACAGCCTTCAGTAAAAGAAAGTGTGAGTACTTAAAACCTTGAATACTATTATTAACATTATTGAATTTCAAAATCTATTGTTTGCATTTGACTTCATTTCTATAACTCTTGCTGTGCAATCATTTCAGTTGGTTTTCTTTACCCTGCATCACCGCCTACAAGGCTTCCTTTATTTCTTTTAATTCTTCATATCCATTATTGCTGGGGTGGGGGTGCAATTCATACACCAAATACTATTGCAGATAGCCCTGCTATGCTATTTTATGAACAGATAAATCTTCATTTTTTGTACAAGTGAATGGGTTCAAGTTCAAGCAGTCGGGCTTGTGGAAGTAAAAGGAGGTCTGAACAACTAAATCTAAATATATGTACACATACATTTATTTTAAAGAGCTATACTTGAGAAAGATCTCCTAAGACAAGGAGCTTTGTGATTCAAGTTAATCTCTGGAGGACTCTCTGAAAGGCCCCAGAGGGATAACAAGAGATAATAAGCCTGTTTTCTGTAATAAAAGCAAATGGTTCTTAGAACCTTCCTGGCTTATTTTTATTACTTAATACTCACCTGCCTAGGTCTGTTTACATTATATAACATGTCTGGGCAAATAAATGTGAGTACATTTATGTAGATCGAGGGGGATGTGGGTGCTAGGTTTGGGAGACAAGTCGCCATCCTGCTTGTATATATGTATACAGCTAATTCAGTGAGCTGTGCTTTCATTAATCCCTTAAAGACAATGGGTGAGTGTATCACTATGGCCCAAATAAATCCATAAGGAAGACAGATAATCATTGGTTACTTTGAAGATCTAAGTTATAAAATGTCCAAGTTGGGATACTTTGTACACTTAATGTTACTTATTTCTAGAGCCAACATTTAAGAACAATAATAAAAAAAAACAACTAGCATTTTGTAGTGCTTCAAGGTTTGCAAATCTCTTTATGAATGTTATCACGTTTTATTCTTAAAACAACCCTGGGAGGTAGGTGCTATAAGCCACATAAGCTACTACCCTACCTCTAGTCCAGTGTATATTTAAAAATAACAATCACTTAAATAATAGCTAGGAAGGAGATTGTGCTTTCACATTTTTTCAAGAAGGGATGTGACATTTTTTTTCTTCTGCACCTACTCTAAAAGGATATTTGTTTTGTGTGTTTTTTTTTATCTGAATATCATAGATATTGCCATTGTTTTAGGTAGGAAAATGGAAGAACTGCATAAGTTTGTCATCTTTCTTTCAAAAAAAACCTACCAGGGTATATGAGAAAGTACAGCGTTTGTATTTGAAAAGGCAGCACCAGCATATTGACACCTCCACAAAGGATCATGAATTATGCATTGGAAGGGAGCAAAGAAGTCATTTAATCTAGCACCCTCTGTAGATGTTGTTGGAGGTGACCTTGGTATCTAAAGGCTCCCGTGGAAGAACATACGTCTTAGAATGCAGGAAGGGACATTTTGGTATGGGTCCAATTGAAGAGATTTAGAATTGGGAAAGGTGTTTCAGGTGGGAAAAAATTCACTTAGATCATAAGCCAATAGGAGCTTTATTATTTTTTTGTGGAAAAAGCATCACAGGTCTCCTTATCAAGAAAACTTAGACCCCAATATTTGAGGAAGTTATGCTTATAGAGATTTCAGGATGATGTCGTTTTAGAGGTTTTAATAATGGGGGTTAAAGATTAAAGACAGGACGGGATGACAGGATGACAGAGACAAAAGCCATTCTTTTGGTACAGGTTCAAGATAAGGGGGAAAGGACTTTTGGGTGCCTTCAGGTTACAGAATAAACTAGGGCATTCACAAGTACTGGAAAAGCAACCCTTAATATTTTTAACTCTTAGAGTACTGTTTGCATCACCATCATTTCCCCACTCAACCAGTAGGCAGGAGAAATCTTGTGGAAAAGGGGCAGAGATCATTGTATTCTTTGATCTCTTTTCTGTCTGGTCATATGCTCGTCTTATTTCCTATCTCACTTCCTACTTGACTCCATCTGCCTTAAGCACTTTTTTCTACCTCATTACTATGCCTAATCTTTGAATATTTTATGGAGGACTAAGTTTGAAGTTCATTGTCATAGGTTTGGTCAATAAGTGATGAGTTTCTTTGGCCATAGCAACCCATTAAACCATACACTAATGTTTAGAAGGCCTACAAAGGTGGAGTTGGTATATACTATTTGAACTGAGGGAATGACCACAGACAGGAAATTATCTATCCAAGAATTGCCAAAGTAATTCCATTCAACCTCAGCTCTTGGGGAGACTGGAAAAAAGTGCCTTCTAAGCATTCAAAATAACTTCCATAAAAATCCCTGCCTATGGCTCCATAAATCTTCATACAGTCATATTTCTAACTCATACTGGGCATATTTTTTTTCACATTTCAAGTACTTTTCATTCTTATTTTGATCACTGTATATGAACCCTACCAGTAGTAAAGATTTTTTGGTTTTGTTTGTTTTCAATTTTAAAAAACATTTTTATTTAAAGTTTTGGGTTCCAAATTCTATCCCTTCCTTTTCTTTTCACCCCACAAGATGGTAAGCAATAAGATACAGGTTATACATATGCAGTGATGTAAAACATTTCCATATCAGTCATTTGGCACAAGATTTAAATAAAAGGGAAAAATGAAAGAAAGTGAAAATAGTCTACTTTAAGTCTATATTCAAACAATATCAGTTCTTTCTCTGGAGGTGAATAGTATGCATTATCATTAGTCCCTTGGGATTGTCTTGGATCATTGTATTGCTGAGAATAACTAAGTCATTCAGAATTCTTCATCAAACCATATTGCTCTTACTATGTACAACATTCTCCTGGTTCTGTTCACTTCACTATACATCAGTTCATGTCAGGCTTTCCAGGGTTTTCTGAGATCATTCTGCTTGCCATTTCTTATAGCACAAATAAAAATTCCATTATTATTATATACCACAGCTTGTTTAGCCATTCCCCAATTGATGGGCATCCTTCTGATGTCCAGTTCTTAGCCACCACAAACATTGCTGCAATAAATATTTTTGTACAAATAGGTTCTTGTCCCTGTTTTTATGCCTTTGGAATATAGACCTAACATTGGTATTGCTGGATCAAAGGATATGCACAGTTCTATAGTTCTTTGGATATAGTTCCAAATTGCTTGCTCCCAAATGATTGGATTGATGCACAACTCCAACAGTTTGACATATAATTTTTAAAGAATTTAATTCCCTGGTCTCCCTGAGCACAGCAGATTGGAAGCATCTGACTACTTTAGAAGGGATATATTTTTATTTGGACAGAAAATGGGCTATAGAAGGAGAGGGGACATTTAAAAATCATACTAGAGAATTCAGAAAAGAATAAAATAATGTTGAAATGATGACCCTGAGATATCACTGAAATACTATTAGGTCTCTGATGTACAAAATTATGATGTGAATTTTAGGGGTATTTACATAAAAATGGTTCAAATAAAAAACTTTGATGCTAAAAGGGGTTTCACTAATTCCCAAAATACTTATGTTAAACCATGCATTCATCCCTTGAATTGTTATCTGTATAGTTTTAATCGTGTTTGACTCTTTATGACCATTTGGGGTTTTCTTTGCAAAGATCCTGGAGTCATTTGCCATTTCCTTCTCCAGCTCATTTTATAGATGAGGCAACTGAGGTAAACAGGGTTAAATGACTTACCCAGGGTCACACAGCTAGTAAGCGTCTGAGGCCAGATTTGAACTCAGGAAGATGAGTCTCCCTGACTCCAGGCTGGGCATGCTATCCACTGTGCCATCTAGCTGCCCTATCTTTATAGTACTTGGCATCTATTGATTTTAGTGCTGATAGGTTCAAAGAACCAGTGATTAAAAGACAGATCGTCCCATATAATATGTCCCAACAGTACATACTCTGCTATACCATTTGCCATCAGTAAGACAAATATCTTCACTGAAGGAAATCAAAACACAATTTTACTTTGAATATATTCACCACCAAGGCAAGTCTATGTACATTTATTTATCATGCTTAGTACTATGGGAAATACATGGTAAGTATATTCACTGCCCTCCAAGATTTCACAATGTAAAAAAAGAAAAATCAAAGGAATTGCAGCTCCACCCCCAAAACCTCACTCTCTAGTTCAGTAAATCTGCCTTCCTGGTAGAATGTTTTCTTTGAAAATAGAGTCTACATTAATATATTTTGTATTTGCATCATTTTCATTTCTCAATAAACTCCCCCTCACAGAGAGCCATCCCTTACATCAAAGATCAAAAGAGTTCAAGAAAAAACCAGTTCAGCAAAACCAACTAGCACAGAAAAGTCTGACATTACATGCAGTGTCCCATATCCATAATTTCCTACCTCTCTGCCAATGAGTGGGCATGTGACTTTTCATGTCTCTTCTTTGGGACATAGATGGGTCATTATCATTTCACAACATTCAGTTTCCATTTTTTTTCTTTTTCTCCATTTACCTTGCCTTATTATTCTTTTCATTTACCTTGCTGTACTCATTTTCAAGTGGAGTTTAAAATTAGCAGCCTTTAAAAATGTCATCTAGGGATAGCTAGGTGGCACAGTGAATAGAGCATTGGCCCTGGAGTCAGGAGGACCTGAGTTCAAATCTGGCCTCAGACACTTAACACAAAACTAGCTGTGTGACCTTGGGCAAGTCACTTAACCCCTATTACCCTCCAAAAAGCAAAAAACAAATTTTAAAAAATGTAATCTAAAATTTTGGAGCTCCATATCACTTTGTTGATTCATATTGAATTTCCAATCCACCAAAACCCCTAAATATTTTTCATATGAATTATCTATCTCTTTTAATTTTGTATTTATATATTTGATAATCAAATGTAAGACTTACATTTATTTATATTAAATTTCATTTCATTACAGTTGGCCCTGAAAAAAAAGTTATCTAAAATTGCCACCTCAAATTTCCCTTCTAACATTTGAGGTAACCATGGATAGAATGCTGGAGTTAGAATTAGGAAGACTTGAATTCAAATCCTTCCTGATTCTAATTAGCAACGTGATCCTGGGCAAATCACTTAATTTCTCTTGTCCTCAGTTTTCTCATCTATGAAATGGACACAATAGTAGCACCTGCCTCGTGAGGTTGTTGTGAGACTCAAACGAAATAACATGTAAAGTTGCTTCAAACCTTAAAGTGCTATTGAGCTGCTACCTATTCATTTAGAACACATTTTGGCAATGGGTCCTGTTTTCAGAATAGTAACCCGGCTTCATCTAGAGGAGGCTGGCAGCAATGGTACTAATGCAGCAGGTAAAATAAACTGAGCTTAGCACCTAGTTAACAGGAATTAGTAGTCAAAATAGGAAACTACCAGACCTCTAGTTTGAGGTTTCCCAAAGGAGTTCCTCCCCAGGCTCCTCCTCCTGTTTGGAGATTCCCCCTGTCTGGCTATTAGTTCCACATATATCCTATTAGTTAGTTGTTTTGTTTATTTTTAACTACAAATTCTTACACTCTCAGTTTGCTTTTTCAGGTCTCATTTAAACTGTACTTGAACTTCATGGCTGTTTGAGTACATTATAAATTTCTTATAAGTACAGCAGAAAGAATGGGGTCATGGAATAGTGAATAGAGATCTAGCCCTGGCATCAAGAAGACCTTAGGTTTCATCTCTGACACATACTGTCAGCCCAGACAAGTCACTTAAGCTCACAGTGCCTAGGCCAGAGGTATCAAACGTGTGCCCCATGACTCCTTAGTGCATCCAAAACAAGATTAAAATATAATTGGGAAATGCTTAACAAAATAAATATAGAGGATATTATATTTTAACTAAGTCATGTGGTCACAAAGTGCCTCATGTATGGATGAGTGTCCCTGTTTCTATTTGAATTTGACACCACTGCATTCTTTTAAGACTGCAAGTTTCAGTCACAGGGCAGCTAGGTGGTAAAGTGAATAGAGCACTGGCCCTGGATTCAGGAGGACCTGAGTTCAAATCTGGCCTCAGACACTTGACACCTACTAGCTGTGTGATCTTGGGCAAGTCACTTAACCCCAATTACCCTGCCTTTCCTCTTCCAAAAAAAAAAGTGGGTATGGCCAAAGGAATTTTCTTCTTGGTAGCTCCCTATGCCAATGAAATTATAGATCTGATCTGAAAAAAGTGGAGATAAGGACTGTCCCCCAAATTAAGACACTATTATGAATAAAATCATGTTGAGCAAAATTTTGTAGTGATTTAAAAATGCAACAACAAGCAGATTGAGGTATAAAGGAAAGACTTATGTTGAAAATGAGGGGGGAAATGAGTAAGAGGAAAAGAATTAGAATAATGTTAGCCAAAATGAAATTGTATGTGACTACTTAGATTAAAATCCTCCCCTAAATGCATCATCTATTTTTTAAAAAATACTCTCTGAATTTTTCATAATATCCTTTTGGCATCCCAGTCTTGTATTTCAGTTAGCAGATTACTCCAGTAACTAACTATATGAAGATAACATCTCAATTCAAGTACACATGTGCTCATAAAGTTTTTTTCTTTTTCTTTTTTTTTTGCAGAACAAAATGGCTACTCTCAAAGAAAAACTGATTGTGCCAGTTGCAGAAGAGGAGGCAGCAGCCCCAAACAATAAGATTACTGTTGTGGGTGTTGGACAAGTTGGTATGGCCTGTGCTATCAGCATACTTGCAAAGGTACATTTCCAGAATGGCTAATACAGGACATGGCTATTGTAACTTAGACTAGTTACATATTATCTGTGTTCTTTTCAGAAATGAATCATGTTATTAAAAAAACAGTTTTGATAGTCTAGAAAAGAACTATGTATAGCCTCGTTATTTGGGGCCCAATTAATAATTGAAGAAGTTGTTGACAACTGGCACCTTGGAACTGGCAGAGTATAACTAGCTGTTTCTCTCCTACTCTCTTTCCTGGTCCTTATTAAGGGCTATATTTTAATCCATTCCTCACACCACTTGTCCTAGCTAGTCCTATGCACACCTCTTCTAGGCCAAGTCTCAAGTAACTTTCCTCTGGTTTAGATTTCTATTTTAGAGAACGTTTGGTACCCTATTCAATTCCATTTTTTCCCATTTTTCTTCCAAAACTTTGCTTCATTCTAATGGATTCCTTAAATGGAGGGGGAGGGGGAAAAAAGGCAAGCTTTTTTCTTCCACTGAATATAATGGATCATTGTACTAATTGTGAATTATGCCTGTACAATTCCTTGACCATGCAGTTTTAGCATTTTCAGAGTTCAGATGTTTTAAGTTCTCAATATTTTACTTAGTGGGAGAAACCCAAGAAACAGACCTAAAAAGCATATTATATACTTGGTCCTGATAAAAATGAATTAGCTTCCTAACCATTAGAAATGTCCCCAAATGGAATAACTACCTTTTGAAATCATTCCAAATTAGTCGAAGTGTTTGAGTGGAGGCTAGCTGACTACTTTTCAGAAATGTTTACTGAGGCTTCATTTAAGATGAAGGCTGGACTAGGTTACATCCAAGTTCATAGGTTGGTTGGTTTGTTCTTGTCCTTATTCTCAAAGAGGAACAAAATGACATTGCTATGTTAGAGTCAAGTTAGAGTGTGTCTGACTGGCTGATTAGAACAACGTGAGCTCAGATGCTCTACCACAGGTCTGGCATAAATGGTCCAGGTGAACACATGGGGTGGATTCTCTAAATTTGCGAATCTCGCATTCCTTTTGAACTACTTCAGTTCTGCTTTGCGCATAGAGCATAGCACCTTCTTTGATGAAGGCACGCTGTGCTGAGCAGTCCTGTGCCAGTGTCTCCCATGTCATGCAATCAATTCCAACATTCTTCCGAGAGACCTTGAGAGTGTCTTTGTATAGCTTCTTCTGACCACCATGTGAGCACTTGCCTCGTGTGAATTTCTTGTAAAATAGTCTTTTAGGCAAATATATATTTAGCATTCAAACAGTGTGGTCAGCCCATTTAGAGTTTTGCTTGGCAGTTTAGTTTGAGAAAGGACCTCAGTGTCTGGTACCTTATCCTGCCACTTCATCAGATCATAGAGCTTGAAAGGAGTCTTAGAAGTCACTTCCTAGACCACTACCCATTCTGCAGATGAAGAGACTGAGTATCAGAGAGGTTATATATCAAAGTCACAGAGATAGTGGGAAGGAATAGGATTAGATTTCGGTCCTTTACCTTCAAATCTTGTGCTCTTTTTGCTACACCATACCATCCTTGCTAACTCTGATTTTGGGACAATCAAGGTCTACAAAAAATGAATTACTTCCTTTTATTTTCCTTTATCTGATATAAATGTACTAGGTATCTGGAATTAAATATAGCTCCAAAAAGAAAAAAAAAACCCACCCTCAAATCCTAGAAAACTTAAGATAAGTTATATCTAAGTTTTCATTTCCAATTTGGGGAAAAAAAAAACAGTTGTTCTAGCTAGACATGTATTTTCTCTCCTGGAATTTAGGGATTTTAAATAAAGAAGATGATAGGGTCTAAAATAAATTTTTATTTTCCATCCACTTTTGAGAATTTGTATTTTCCTGGGGCTGATATTAAGCTTTCCAGATATTGAAAATAAAAACCTTCCCTATTTTAACAAAGGAGTATTTTATTTTCACCAAGGGACTTAATTCTAAGATTTCCTCTTAAGTAAATGAAAAGATTTAGTTTTTAAAAAACATCTTCTAGATCAATTGGGCTTAACAGATATATATATTATGCACCTTTTTTTGTGTAAAGCATTGTGTTAGGTACTGGAGATAGCCAAAATAACAATGAATGCCTTATCTTACAATGGCATTTCTAAGACTTGTGTAAGGAAGGCCCTTTTATTTGCTTTAAGTAGCAAAATTTATGAAATTAACTGTTCTTAGAAATTGAAGGAACCTTAGAAGATTTCTATTCCTTTTCTAAAGCATGACATTTCCCCTTAAATGTCTATAATAAGTGGTCATGTAGCTTTTGGTGACAAGGTACCTCAAATGACAGGACAAATTCTCTCTCTTCCACATCTTTTTATGACTCTTTACTGTAAATTTCTGGTTTACAAAATGAAAATATTCTATGTAGTCTTTGGGAAGAATAGTTAAAATTATTTGCTATTTGAGAAGACTGAAAATAATGGTGACTAGCTTCCTCTTGAAAAAATATTTGTTTTCATTATTTAGAAATTTATAAACCTGTATCAATGAGTTATGGTTTTAAAAAAATTTTTTTAAACAAATGCTTTATTAACTTCTGTTTTACATCATTCATTTCTGCCAGATTTTGAGTTACAATCATTTTCCCCCCATTATTCCCCTACCCACCCTCCCAGAATAGCAGTCCCACAAGATATCGATTCCTCCAATCTGCTGTCTCCCTACTTTCTCCCATACCCCCTTCGACTTCTCCATTAGCGGAAGGTGAATCTTTGTGTCCCAATGCCTGCACATCTTATCTCCCAATTACAAGCAAAAAAAGTATTAATAATAGTATTTATATATATTTGAAACATTTAATGTTAAGACTTCTAATTTCAGATCCATTTCCTTCCTCCCTTGTCACCCATTCCCTCTGGGGAGATAAGTAATTCAGTATATGTTGTACATGTCTAGCTATGCAAAACATTATCATAGATAAGTTGTACAAGGCAGCTTATAATTCCCTCCCACTCATCCCACCCCCCACCTGGTCCATTCCCTACTTGATCCTGTCCCTCTTCTATAGTGGGTACTTCTAACCTCCCCTCCCCCCAAGGATGCCCTCCCATCCATCATCCTTCCTCTCATCCCCCTTCTCCCTATTCTGCTGTAGGTTGAGATATCCCATTTAGTATGTATGTCATTCTCTCCCTGAACCAAATTCAATGAGAATGTCATTTTGCCTTTTTGGCTTCCTATTCTCCCCGTCCCTTGCAACCACTTCCCCTTGCTTCTTCTACATGAGATAGTTTACCCTACCCTGTCTCTCCCCATCTCCTCTTGCCACTTTCCTCTCTCACCTCATAATTTCATCCCTTGAGTATTCTCCCTTCCCAACAAGTTCAACCTATGCCCTCTATCCATATATAACTGTAACCATATACACACACATTCACATATGTATTCATATGACCACATACCTTTCTTCCATTATTTTCATAGTGAGAAAGATATCATCAGTCACCATTATTGTTTTTCCATATAGGAATGTAAATAGTTCAACTTTGATAAGTTCCTTTTGATATTTTTTCCCTGATTACCTTCTCAGGCATCTCTTGCTTCTTGTGTCTGGATGTCAAATTTTCTATTCAATTCTGGTTTTTTCCTCAAGAATGCTTGAAAGTCCTCTATTCCACTGAATGACCATATTTTCCCCTGAAATAAAATACTCAGTTTTGCTGGGTAGGTGACCCTTGGGTTCATTCCCAGCTCTTTTGCCCTCTGGAATATCATATTCCATGCCCTTTGATCCCTCAGTGTAGAAACTGCCAGGTCCTGGGCTATTCTGATTGTGTTTCCACAATATTGAAATTGTTTCTTCCTGGCTGCTTAGTATTTTCTCCTTGATCTGGGGATTCTGGAACCTGGCTATAATATTCCTGGGAGTTTTCTTTTTGGGATCTTCTTCAGGAGGTGACCTGTGGATTCTTTCAACCTCTATTTTGCCCTCTGGATCTAAAACATCAGGGCAATTTTCCTTGAGAATTTCTTGAAGGGTGATTTCTAGGTTCTTTTTTTGATCATGGCTTTCAGGTAGTCCAATAATTTTTAAATTGTCTCTCCTGGATCTATTTTCCAGGTCAGTGGTTTTTCCCATGATATATTTCACATTGCCTTCAAATCTTTCATTTGTTTGAATCTGCTTAACAGCATCTTGATTTCTCATAAAGTCATTAGCTTCCATTTGCTCCAGTCTCACTCTAAAGGAATGAATCTCCTCAGTGAACTTTTGAGATTCTTTTTCCATCTGGCAAATTTGACTTTTTAAGGCATTCTTCTCCTCATTGCCCTTTTGGGCCTCCTTTGCCATTTGAGTTAGTCTATTTTTTAAGGTGTTGTTTTCCTCAGTCAGGCTGTTGACCCTCATTTCATACTTTTCCTGCATCCTTCTCATTTCTCTTTCCAATTTTTCCTCCACTTCTCTTATTTGATTTTTAAAGTCCTTCTTAAGGTCCTCTATGGCCTGCAACCCGCTCATGTTTTCCCCTGGGGCTTTTGGAGCAGGACTTCTGACCTCTATGAGGTCCTTTTCCTGCTCTATGCCCCCAAAATAGGAGTCTAGGGTTGCATTTTTCTGTTTCCTTTGCCTTGGCATATTGCCACTTAATTACTTGACTTTGGGGCTTGTTGCCACCGTATGGCCTGGTGCCAGACAGGAACTTTCGCCCCCAACGTGTGAGGGGGCCAACTTCCATTTCTGGCAAGCTGTAAACCCACCCACAACCTCCATCCCAGATCACAATTCAGATCCAGGGAGGTTAAAGCAAGAGGGAAAACCCCCAAGACTGATAGCTGGATCTCCCTACAGTTCGCAGGCCGGGAACTGGAGCTGCCTCTGAAAACTACAAAATGGCTTGTCTCCTCAGTGGCTTCTAGCCCCCAGGGGAGGAAGCCGACGCATTCCCCAAATACTGGTCCCAAAGTCCATAGGACACTAACCTCTCACTTTGTCCTAGGCATGTCTATATTGATAATTCTGGAGTCTCCACAGCTGCTGGTGTTCTGGGGTCTCTCCAGCCGGCTGCTGGCCCTGCTGCCCTGGGGCTAAAACCTCAGTTCACAGGGACCTGGACTCCACTCTGCTTGGCTCCCCGTGCTCTGCGTGCTGCTCACTGCCGGCTCCCAGAGCGCTGTGCTGGTCCTTCCTGCAGGGCTGCTGGGCTGTCCTCAGCGGGAGGTTAGCTTCTCTGTGTTGTTCTGTGGGTGCTGGGGCTCCAGAAGTTGTTCAAAGTCCCCTTTTACATAGTTTGGGGGGAATCTTGGGGCAGAGTGGCTTGGATGAGCTGTTTCTACTCCGCCATCTTGGCTCTACCCCCTCGAGTTATGATTTTTAAGTTCTATAATTTGTTTAAATTGGAGCACAAGGACTTCAAGTGGAGAGGTGAGAGAAGGCAAGGTCACTAGGAAAGGTGGATACCAACCTATTAAGATGCTAAAGCAGTGAAGCATTTACAATGTTGTATGATTTCAGAAGCCACAGAATGACTACTGGAAGCCATAAAGTCTTGTAGAGAAGAAAAGGAAAGATTGTAAAGCTAAAGTCTGGTTTACATTTGGGCTAAATAGTTTGAAAAAAGTCATTTTAATCATCGCTTACCAAGATCCATAATACTGGTATCGTGGTTAATAACCTTGTTTCTTAGTAACAAAATGATCACTCTTGCAATAAAGGTAAATTATTCGTCTTTCAAACAAAATTTTGGTAATATAAACAAACAATATTTTGGTAGCATAAGCACACATGTAAGAAAGTGTGTGTATATTTATAAGTGTATGTGTATATATAGGTACATATACTACACACACACACACACACACACACACACTTACTTCCTAGCTATATGAATTAATAGGCTGTTAAATTTAGGAGTAAAGGGATGATTTATTTAAATCCCAAAAGATTTAGTACCAAATCACGTTTTCTATTTGTGTGACTGTAGGCTGTCTAGAATTCTAATTAGTGTATGTGCATCTAAATTCAGAGCTTCAGCGATGTTTTTAAAGAGCTGAATCTCTTCCTTCCTTGGTTGCTGAGTATGAATTTCTCAGCCAATTTTTTTTCACACCCACTGAAACAGTAGAACAGGATCTAAGATCATGTGACATCCTCTTGCACTTAAAGCCTGCATTCTTTTGCTCTTTTATCTTCACCATCACACATGTGGTACTACTAAAATAAGCTAACATTCATTACTGTTCACTTTCTTGACAGAGCACCATGAGTATTATCAAGTGGTCTATTATTTTAGGGCTTTTGTGTCCCCCCCCCTTTTTTTTTTGGCTAGATTTTTGTATCCCTTTTTTTTTTTTAACAAAATAAATTTGCCTAATTGGACCCAGGGCTGCAATGCAGTACATATAGCATATTTTAAGGTAAATTTAAATGTTTTAATTTAAAATAACATTTTAGAGAAACAAATCCAATTGTAAGATGCTGAATTGACCAAATTATCCAGAAATAGTAAAAGAACAAAATTATTGAAAAAAGAAAGAGCCCAGTCTCTCTAACAATAGATGCAGTGTGGTTTCTGCTCTATCAGGCTGTCTTACTGAGTCACATCCATCTCAGAATAATACATTTAGGGCATTTATATGCCCTCAACAATCTAGTTCCAATTTATCTTTCCAGAGCTAGAATTTTAACTCTGACTTTTTATATGCAGTGTGACCTTGAACGATACAGAGAGTTAAGGGCCCTTGGGTTTCAGATCCTATAACTACTATATACTTCTATACTTAAATGGAGTATATCATCAATGTGGGCATTTCCTCTAATGAGACTTATCCACTTATGCTCATCTAAGGTGATGTTCCTCTAAACCCTTTTGAAATCATGTGGCTCCCAGTGGATCATGTGGACTTCTGAACATTATTTTTCTCCCCCTTTTGCTCTGTGTTGGACCCGTCTCTCTCTGTTTCTCTCCCTCTCCCTTGGTCAGTCATTCATTTTTTAAAGACCATTTTTTTCACCTTCTTTTGAGCAGGTTTTCATTTGCAATGTGTTACAGCCTGCTCACATCCACTATTCATCTCTCCATTGCCCTGTGGGCAATCCCCAGCTTCAACGGAACCATCATGATTCACAACCATATAGCATGTCCAGGAAAATATTGGTGTTACAGAGATGAGCCTTTGCTTCAGAGAAACATTTGGGATCATTTTAAAACACTGTAATTTCTCAAAGACATATTAGTTTGCTCTCTTCCACATCTTCAATTCTGAGTCATCTCGTACATTTGTAGCATCTTTCTATGAATAAAGAGTAAGTGCAAAATACTGCTCACTTTACAGGACATAGGTTTATTATATTGACATACTGTATCACATTGAGTATTTGTTGGGGTTAAATAATGGTAAAAACAGAAATGCTTAATGTACTTATGAATTCTCCCTTCCTTACCTCCCTTTTTGGGAACCAGTACATTCAACAACCAGGAAATAAGTCATTATTGAAGCCACTTAGTCTCAGTGGAGTACTCCAGGCTTGGGATAATTTTAGGAGGAGTCATATTTTTCCTGAATTATTGGACATGGCTAAGGAAATTTGTCCTATCCAGACTGGTGGCATCCCTTCAGGACTAAACTCATCTCTAGGGCAAGACATGATGATTTCCTTCATGTTGAAATATGAAAAGGTTCTCACATTCCACAACAAAGTATTCTTCCCAAGTTTGTAATTTAAGTGTCTTCAAGCTTTAAGGAGTCGCTCTTCTAAATTCGTTTTTGGAATTTCCTTGAATTTAGATAAAGAAGAAAAGTGGACCTATCAGAATTAGTGGAAACTCATCTGCATTTCTTTTCTATCTCTTTTATAACTTTTCCATTGTAAGCTTGTTTGCTATTTGGTGATTACAAAAGGAAAATAAGAAACACAATGAAATTTGTGTTAGAGAGGACCAATTTAAATCAGTGAAAAATCTGAATTAACATTTTAAAAGAAATGTATTTCATAGCTTTAGGTTTTGTTGTTCAGTCATGTTTGACTCTTCATGACCCAATTTGTGGTTATCTTGGGAAAGATAGTAAAGTGGTTTGCTATTTCATTCTGCAGCTCATTTTATAGATGAGGAAACTAAGGCAAACAAGGTTAAATAACTTGCCCAGGGTCACACAGCTAGTAAATGTCTAAGACCAGATTTGAACTCAAGGAAATGAATCTTCCTGATTCCAGACCTGGTACTTTCCTGTGCCACCTAGCTGCCACTAAAGCTGTAGGTACATACTTTGAACTGAATAATGTGCTATTATACCTTGATGTAATAAGTAGATATTTTAAAATGAATTCGTGTCTGATCTGTAATTCTAAGTTATTCTAGTAATTAGCTGAGGCAGTATTTGTCAGAAGTAGAAATCAGCTTTGCTAGAATCAGTGAGGTTTTTCCATAAAATGATGTGAAATCCTGAAGGATCTTAAGCCAAACAACCTATATTAGCAAATCCAAATAATCTGCTCTAAGCACAATGACATGTTGACCAAATTTAGCTTATTTAGATACAACATTCAAGTTGACTTGAATCACTTCTTCTGCCAAGGGACAAGGTAATAAAATGGAAAGAGCTCTGGAGGACCAGGTATCAGTAGACCTAATGGTTGGCTCTGCTTATGTAACCATGTGATCTAATGGAAAACTCTTCATTCACCTCTCTGCATGTTGGCTTCTTCATTTGTAAGCTGAATTGACTAGTCTCTTTCAATCTCTTAAAAAATATAATATTATGCTATCAGGGCTCAATTTTCAGGCTGTAACAGTGATATAATATCTTTTTATATTTTTTATTTCTCCTTATTAGTCTTGCAGTAGTTTAAAGGGTAAAGTAAATCTCAATTCTCAATTCTTAATATGTATAATTTAATACTCAGGTTTTTTTATCTCAGGAATTTGCTAAATCAATAAGAAATACTTTTCTTCTCATATTGATTCAATAGTGTATTAATAGTATTTAAGTACTCTCTTAGCATAGCAGTAGGAAATGGTATTAAATATAAGGGGAATTATATATATGGGACTGAATTTGGAGGCAGGTGATATGAATTTAAATCCCGGCTTAAACACTGAATATACTGGTATGACCTTGGGAAAGTCACTGTACTTCTGACACTCAATTATCTTATCTGTAAAATTAAGGGGTCAAGTTAGATCTGTGAGGTCACTTCCAGCTTAAAATCTATGATCCTTTGAGGTAAGCAAAATACAGATGACCATTTATATTTCACCTAGTTCTTCGATATTATTGCACAGTTTCTTAGATAAAATCTTTCCAGGGCAAAGATTGGATTTTCTTAATATTTTGTTATTAAAAGGCCTGCTTTTGTATTTATAGAGTCTTGCTGATGAACTTGCCCTTGTTGATGTTTTGGAAGACAAACTCAAAGGAGAAATGATGGATCTGCAGCATGGGAGCTTATTTCTTCAAACTCCTAAAATTGTGGCTGATAAAGGTAGTTTCAAATCTGTATTACTATATGTTGAGACTGTAAATGAATTTTTCATAATTAAAAAAAATAGAATAGATGTCCTTCCTCATCCTTAAAAACCTTCACTATACCCTGGGATCTCCTCATGTTAGTGCCATATCTTTCTTCCTTTTCTTAGCCAGATTCTTGAAAAAAAAGCTTTCTGTCCTCACTGATTCCACTTTCTCTTCTCCCATTCACTCCTCAACTTCTTGGCAATCTGACTTCCAACTTGCATCATTCAACTGAAATTGTTTCCTCCAAAGTTAACAATAGTCTCTTAAATGCCCAATCTGATGGTCTTTTCTCAGTCATAATTCTTCTTGACCAAGCTCTTCTGGATACTCTCTCCTGATTGGGTATTCCTGATACATGCCCTGCCCCCCCCCCTTCTCTCTACCTCCTACTTGTTCAGCTTCTCCTTTCCTTTGCTAGCTCATCATTTTATGCCCCCTATCTGTGGATGTTCCCCAAGGTTTTGTCCTAGGCCATCTGCTCTTATCGAAAGTTATGAACTTTCTTTTTTTTTTTGGAGGGCAATTGGGGTTAAGTAACTTGCCCAAGGTCACACGGCTAGGTTTTTGTTTGTGTGTTAAGTGTCTGAGGCAGGATCCGAACTCAGGTCCCTCTGACTCCAGGGCGGACGCTCTACTCACTGTGCGCCACCTAGCCACCCCTGAAAGTTATGAACTTTCAATAACTTCAGCAACTCCCATGTTTTAACTATCATCTCTATGCAGATGACTCACAAATTTATAAATATAGCCCTAATTTATGACATTTTCCTGTTGGACATTTCAAACTGGATGTCCTATAGCTATCTCAAACCCAATCTTCCCAAAATCAAACTCATGATCTTTTCCTACAAATCATCCCCTATTCTAGGCTTTACTATTTCTGTCAAAGCAATCAACATCTTCTTGACTCTCAGATTTGTTAATAATACTTATCCTTGACTCACTCTCCCTCACTGCAAATGCCAGCTACCAAATCTTGTCATTTCCACCCCCACACCATCTCTCACAACCAATCCCTTCTCTCTATTCATATGTCGACCACCTTAGTTCATGTCTTCATCACCTCTTACCTAGACTATTGCAGTGGCCTCCCTGCCTCAAGTCTCTCCCCACTTCAGTCCATCTTCCACACTTAATACTTTTCCTCAAACACAGTTCTGACTGTGTGACTCCCCTATTTATTCAACTCTAGTAACTTTTTATGGCCTTTAGAATCAAATATAAACTTCTTGGTTTAGCTTCTAAAGCCATTTAAAGTCTGTATCCAGCCTATCACTACATCTTTTGGATATTACCCCCAACACTTCACTCTACAATCTAAACAAACTGGCCTTCTTTCTGTTGCTCAAACATAATGATATTCCATTACTTTTGCTATATTCCATTCCATCATGCTAGAAGGTATCACCTTCTAGAATCCCCATTTTCTTTTAAGACACAGCTAAAGTACCATCTTCTACATGAAACCTTTCTCAATCATGGTCCCCATCTGCTAGTTCCCCACCTCCTTACCTTGTATTTAACTACATTGTATATATTTGTCTTTATTCACACTATATTTGTGCATCTATTTTTATATGTACTGATCGTCCATTAGACTGTATGCTCTATAAGTGTAGGGATTATTTCATAATTTATCTGTATGTATTTATTCCTCAATACATAGAATAGTGCCTTCCACACAGTAGATGCTTAATAAATATTTGTTTATTGATGGTGATATTGAGAGAGGAAGAAAATAAGAACACCTGGGGCGACTAGGTGTCGCAGTGAGTAGAGCGTCGGCCCTGGAGTCAGAAGGACCTGAGTTCGGATTCGGCCTCTGACACTTAACACACACAAACAAAAACCTAGCCATGTGACCTTGGGCAAGTTACTTAACCCCAATTGCCCTCCAAAAAAAAAAAAGGCAAAAAAAAAATATAAGAACACCATCTGGAGGGAAACTGATCATGGTGAGAGAAAGGTTGAGCTATCAGCTCAATTATTTTAATATTTAATATTATTAACAAAATGTGCCTAGTTAAGTAAACTTTGTAGTGAATATTTTTCTCATTCCCATTCTTTTTTTTTTTTTAAAGCAATTGGGGTCAAGTAACTTGCTCAAGGTTATGTGGCCAGTCATTATTTATGAGTGGATGCTCATTTTCTGAGGTTGGATCTGATCCTGGGTCTTCCCAAGTCCGGGGCCGGTGCTCTTACTCACTGAGCCACCTAGCAGCCCCTATCTCATTCCCATTCTTTCTCATTTTTATATTTATATTCTGTGATTTGAAAAAAAATGTTTTCACTACTTTATTATCCTCTCACTCTCCACTACAAATCTTTTAATTTTGTGATCCTTTGCCCTTTCTCAAAGAAATCCCTTAAAAGTAGAATATAGTTTAGACTTAGAATCCTTGCCAGAGCTAGCCAGTTGGCTAGAGCATAGTGTTTGCTTTCTGCTAAAGACTAGTTCATTTATGTAGTTCTGCCAAGAGCAAAAGTTTCCTTGACCATGATGGATGTCTCTCTCAAGATTATCAGCTGGAATTAGTTAATATATGAATTTTCTAATTTCCACAATATAACCTTTACCAGGTGACTCCTAGTACTGCTTCCAGGTCAGAAGGTCTATGCTTATATCTTTTGATATTTAGCCACCACCTAAAAATAAATATACTTTGGAAAAAGGCAATAAAAATACAAAATCAAATTTTTTCCCAATTTGAAATGAACCAAACAAATCTAAAGGGGAAAATAAAATTATTCCCCAGCAGTAGAAAGGCAGAAGCTTCAAAATTATATGAGAAATGATAATAGTTGAAAAATAAAATAAAATTTGATTAGAAATATAAAAGAAAGTTTTAAAATCAAATGTTTAAAAAATATATTATTCTTTTACATGCAACTGGGAAATAAGATATACAGACACTGGGGTATAGAGATCCATCTTGCCCTACTGGAAAATCAGAGGGGGGATGAAGGAGGATATAGGAGAGAGCAGATTGGGGGAGGGGGTATATAGTGGGATTACTGTTTTGGGGTGGTAGGTAGGGGAAAAATATCGAGAAAATTCGTAACTCAAAATCTTGTGGAAATGAATGATGTAAACTAAAAATAAACATAAAATTTAATTTAAAAAAGAAATATAAAAGAAATAGTTCTAAAGAAATAATGGATAGGTCTCAGTTTCCTCATTTGTAAGAATGTGATGTCCAAGATGTCTAGCTCCACAATTCTACATTTGTGTCTAATTGGAAAGTATTTAATAAGGTAATCTGATTTTTAATGAACTAAATTTCAAGATACTTCAGAATCTTCTAATGTAATGGAAATGCAGATTTGAAGCTCTTCCCTGCCCCTAGGCCCTTTGATTGGCTTAAGAGACTTTGATTGACTTAAGTGACTCTGAGAACCTTCCTTGATTTGAAAATATATTCTGCCTCCTAATAGGCTGAATGTAGTCACATGGAGCCTGTGGTAGGAGGCTTGGTTTTCAGGAATGACCACACCTTGATGCTGTGTGATTGGGCAGTGGGTCAAGAGGGTGATTACATTCTCTGAGCCTAGAGAAGACTATATAATCCCTGATTTGAGGCTTTGCTTTGGGGCTCACTTTGAGAAGTGTTGTGTGATTTGACCAGATGAGACTCTGGGCAGCTGTTGTTGAGAGTCCCTTGGCTTTGAAAACCCAGATGTTGATGCTTCCGTCTCTGGTGACTGTGATTTGGTATTGATGTAATGGTTGGACAGTTTGGAAGCCTGTCTATTTGATCTGTCTGTATACTCTGAAGTTTGGGGTGCTGACCTTTTCCCCCTGAACTAAGTGATATATGTTTGTTTGATTAAAGTAAGCTTGTTAACCCATTTTGAGTTGCTTTCCTTTTGAAAAGCAGATCTAAGAACCTGTGTTGGCAGTCACCCTGGGGATATTGGGTTGCTTGCTGCTACACCTAACTAACAGAAGAAATCTATGTTGAATCTTTCCCTTCTACCCTCTCAGATCAGAACTATAAATTAGAAACCCCAAAGTAGAAGACATCGGGAATGATAAATGATTCAGTAGAGCTCTGTGAAGATACAATACAAATGAACAAACTGTTGTGGCTGCAAGAGGGTGGTTCTCTTCAGTTACAGAGGTTTAAGAGCCTTTTATCTAATGGAAACAATCAAGTCCCAACAAGTGCCTTTGAAACATTTAATTGAGTGATTGCTTAACACTGGAGATTATAGCTCCATTTTATTGTGGTGAGACCACATCTGGTTTATCGAATGTAGTTTTCTTTGTGGCACTTTCTAGGAAGGTCATTGACATAGTAAGGATTGTCCAGAAGAGCAAAACTACAGTGGAAAAGGGTCTTAGGATCATGTCATATGAGGACGACTAGTTGAAGGAACTGGGGGTGTTTAGAGGAGAGAAGAAGGCTTTTTGAAGAGATAGTCTTGTTTAACTATTTGCATAGCTATTATATGGGAAACTGCCTAGCCTCCTGCTTGGTCCTAAAGGGAACTATGGGAAGAAGCTGAAGAGGCACTCATTTGGGATCAAGGCAAGAAAAACTTTCTAAAAACTATTCAAAAGTAGAATGAGCTATGTCCTTTCAGAATGATAAAGATTTGACTAAATGTGACTCTTCCTTAATTCTGGTGTAACTGACACAATCACTGAAAGTGACTTCTGAAGACTTTTCTTGCTCTGAGGTCTTTTTATTAAACCTTTTGAATGAAGATCTTCTCATCTTCCAACTATTAGTATACCTTCAGGCGTAATGTATGACTATTAACTTATTTTCAAAAATTTAATGATGGGGCGGCTAGGTGGCGCAGTGAGTAGAACGTCGGCCCTGGAGTCAGAAGGACCTGAGTTCGGATCCGGCCTCAGACACTTAACGCACACACAAAAACCTAGCTGTGTGACCTTGGGCAAGTTACTTAACCCCAATTGCCCTCCAAAAAAAAAAATTTAATGATAGGTCATTTTCAAAAATTGTACAAAGTTATTGGGAAATGTTTCTCATGGTTCATTAATTCATTCATGAAACATTTATTGAGCACCTTCCTATATTCTGGGTGCCAATAGTCATTTTGAAAATATAATCAGTTTAACCCTCTATCTTTTCCCTTACAGATTATTCTGTCACTGCTGGTTCCAAGATTGTTGTAGTCACTGCAGGAGTCCGCCAGCAAGAGGGAGAGAGTCGCCTCAATCTGGTACAGAGGAATGTGAATGTCTTCAAATTTATTATTCCCCAGATTGTAAAGTATAGCCCAGACTGTATCATAATTGTGGTTTCCAACCCAGGTAAATATAGCACTTTAATTTCCTTAATTTTTCCTTAAATTCCTAAAAACTGGCTTTTTTAAACTTTTTCTTTTAATTTTTAATTGAATCTGTGTTAGTTGCCAACTAAAGACTAACTTAAATTTCTATGGCACTTTGTTATTTAAAAAGGACTTTCACATACATTATGTAAATTACTCTTCCCAACTTTTTTTTTTTTTGCTTTTTGGAGGGCAATTGGGGTTAAATGACTTGCCCAATGTCACATGGCTAGGTTTTGTGTTAAGTGTCTGAGGCCAGATTTGAACTCAGGTCCTCCTGGCTCCAGGGCTCTATTTCACTGTGCCACCTAGCTGCCCCCTCCTCTTCTCAACCTTTTGAAGTAGTGTATCAGACATACAGTAATGAGCCTAAATAGGACAAATTCAAGTTTTTCTGACTTCCAAACTGTTTTTCCTTGTTTGCCTTTCATTAGGAAACAAGTTACATTACATTACTTATACCATTGTTAACCTACAAAATGACAACTTAAGACTTCTAGGAGTAGAGACATAACAGGTTTGCTTTCTTAGCCCTGGTATATTTTTATTGACCATTCACACCTTTAAGTCTCAAAAAGAATTGTGTAATGTGATATATAAGAAAATATTAGAATTCCCCAACCTTAACTGGTAACAAGTTATTTCACTTAATGATCTTGCTCTTTTGTCTTGAGGAACACAATGAATTTCATGTTCCTTCTGGCTGCAAATCTCTGAAAAGACTTAACAGAGGTGAATTTTGAAGGACAATGACTTCTATTTTTTTTTTTAAATTATTGATGCTCTTTCTTTTTTAACATCACTCCTATGCATATTCATTTTTTAATCATTACAAATATATGGAAAACTTTTTCCTTAAGAGCCTTGTCCTTCTGTAATATCATTTTCACACTGAGATTAACAAAACACTCAAATAACCTTTTTAAAAACTTATCATGTAATGAGCATTGTCTAAGCTTTGAAGGAGATCCAAAGTCCAGTTCCTGCTTGTGTGGTGTTTAGAATCTTTTAGGGGAATAGGAAAATATGCATGTGTTCCATAATGAAAGCATGCATATAATGCATAAATAATTGCAAAATAATATAAAATTAATGTGAGAGAGAAAGAGAAGTAATCACCAACTTGGAGGAATGTGGGGAGATAAATCAAGGAAGGTGACCTGCAAGAGTAGTGTTTGAGATGAGTTTCAAAGGATGGATACTAATTCATTGAGTGAGAAGGAGTGAAGGAAGGACATTCTACTTGTGAACAGTGTGAGCAAAAGTATAAAGGTCGAAAAGCACAGAATATGTTAAGCTATGCCTTTGTAACCATTTTTTCACTTTGGGAGAGGGCATGGCAATGAACTAATCATGAATATATTTCTTGGTCACTTATGACATTGTTTTATTCTCAGTGGATATTCTGACCTATGTCACCTGGAAACTGAGTGGCCTGCCAAAGCACCGGGTGATTGGTAGTGGATGCAATCTGGATTCTGCCAGATTCCGATATCTTATGTCTGAAAAACTTGGCATCCATCCAAGCAGCTGCCATGGCTGGATCCTTGGAGAGCATGGGGACTCAAGTGGTAAAGAACAACAACAAAAAATCTGTTTTGTTTTCTTTTTTTTGTCTTTTTTTTTCTTTTTTGGAGGAGGGGAAGGAAGGGCAATTGGGGTTAAGTGACTTGCCCAAAGTCACATAGCTAGTAAATGTTAAATGTCTGAGGCCAGATTTGAAGTCAGATCATCCTGACTCTAGGGTAGGTGCTCTATTCACTACACCACCTAGATACTCCCCTGTTTTGTTTTCTTATGGTATTAAGGCAAGGTTCAGAGTTGAAACAAAAGTTTAGGCTAAACTAGAGCTAGTTTTCCTTTTTCTCTTCATTAATCTTCTATAAAGTAACCTTAAGGATTTCATGTTATTTGAATATGAACTGAAAACTTCCTTAAATTTGGGACAGCCCTTTGGTGAAAAATTTTGAGTATTAAAGGTTATTTTTGAAATTTTTTTTTTAAATATCAGAAAAATCAGCCTCTTCAGAATCTCCACTGTAGGTCTAAGGGCTACCATCATTTCATTAGATCTCAGCTTTAGTGCAGTCATAATTTACCTAAAAGGTAAAGTTGCAGTAATTAAAATAAGAAATAAAGACTTTCTTCCTGTTTTTCATGCAGTGGCTGTGTGGAGTGGAGTGAATGTGGCAGGTGTTTCTCTCCAAGACCTGAATCCAGAAATGGGAACTGACAATGACAGTGAAAACTGGAAGGAAGTTCATAAGCTGGTGATTGAAAGGTCTGTAGACATGATAGTTTCCCTTGGCTCCTTGATTTATTGTCCATTACCTGCTCACTGGGTAGATTTATATATAGTTATTTTGGTTGTCTTCTCAGTTACCTAGAGCCATAAGCACATAGGATACCAAGTTGGATTGGAGAGTATAGATTATTTATTCTTCAGTGATCACTTGGGAAAGGGTTTAATCTCATAAAAAGTTAAAGATGCAATTTGAAACAATTTTGAGGTACAACTTCACACCCATCAAGTTGGCATCTCTCTTGCTGCTATATGCAACCAGTGGGGTAAGATTGGAAGCACTTACACTGCTTATTTAATGAAACCTGTAATAGAAACATTGCCTTTCTTGTGGAATTCTTTTATCAAGTGAGAAATACTGCAAACAGCACTAGAGTAGGAGTCATCCTTGAGTAAATTACCTCACTTCTCTAGGTTTACCTTTCCCTATGTTTTAAATTAAGGAGTAGGACAAGATGATGTATTTGTTCCTTCTAGGGGTGTGCTAGAGCAAGCTCACAGTAGCCTGCAAGAATTGATTGTTAATTTTTCAATCTGAATTTACAACTCTGAAATTGGCAAGTGTAACAAATCAGGGTTTGACTTATTGTTTTCTTGATTATATGGGCTTAAAAAAAAGAACAACATAGTGAGGCTCTCATTTTCAAAAAGTATGGAGATCAGGGATAATTTTATAACAATGCAGGTAAGTGGCACTAAGGATAGAATGATGGGTCTGGAGTCAGGAAAACCTGAGTTCAAATCCCACCTCAGACTTTACCAGCTAGATGACCCTGGGCAATTAATTTAACCTCTATTTGCCTCAGTTTCTTCTTTAAAATGGGGATAATAATAGAACCTACCTCCCAGAGTTGTTGTGAGGATCAAATTACATAATAGTAGTAAATGCTTAACACAGCATCTGACACATAGTAAGCACTATGTAAATGTTAACTATGACAAAGATGATGATGATGATGCTTAGATTTCTGCCATGGTCAAGTGATTCATATATGCTCATGGTGAAGGTTGTACTCTCTCCTAGAAGAGCAACTTAAAAAGAGTTAAATGAACAAGCAGATAAGAATGAAGTATTCCTTAAAAAATATAAGGCTTCACTGTTAAAATAAAAAAGAAAAATTATTTGAACAAACATAGGGGATTTTTGGCTTGTCAGGAGATTGGCAGGTGGAAGAGAAGAGAAAGGGAAGAAGAGAGGTCATTGAATATTTGGATCTAAGTAACAGAGAAGAGGCTCTTCCCAGAGGGGAGAGATCTGGACCTTCTGAGAAGGAAATAACTGCTTTGTCCTCCAGTGAATGATGACATATATCCACAAGTTCTGTTAGATGAAAATATCCAGTATATGGACTATATGCCGTCATAGGGTATGTGGGGAGGGAGGGAAGGGAAATTTGAAACTCAAGGAACTATGGAATTGAATCTTGTAAACTAAAAATAAACAAATTTTTAAAAAGAAAAAAATAATTATATTAACAATAAAAAAAAAAAGGAAAATATCCAGTATAGGTCAGAGGAAATAGGGACAAGTAGCAGAGGTTGATAACTCCCTGATAAGGGGTTCTGAGGCAGGCTGTCAACCTTGTAATAGACCTGCTTATTTCTTGGTCCCTGTATCCATGATATAATAGAAAATCTTCCAAATTTGTGAAACTTAATGACCATTTCTCAGCTCTGATAATTAATTTGGGCATTGATACTGCTAGAAAGTATTACCAAATACTTTGAATTTGGGGTTCTGAAGATATTAGGGGTACAGGTGGTATTTTCAAATATTCAGAAATTCATTGAAGACAGAATCTAAGGCAGGATCTAGTAATAAAAACTCATTACCTCAGGTCTGTATTTGCAAATGCAAACAGGATTAATACTAAGCATGGTGATAAATACTAAGCAAGGAGGAAAAGTTGATCTCATGCAAATCACTTATTCCATGGCTTGGAACCTATGAATGGATTATGCCTTTGTATGGACATATATTAAAAAAGAATTGGATAGGTAAAAGTCAGGGTTGAGGTGGTGGTAATAGCATTTTATATCAAGGTAATATATACCCTCATAAGGAAATCCAGGAACCATATAGAGTTAGTGTGATAAGAATAGTGTGGGCCACAATGAATAGAGGAAGAGATAGAAACAATATAGTTGGAAAATATAATATGGAACCCCTGCAAATAAAGAACTAGATGAAGAATGTATAAAGTGATCACAGGTGTGGCCCAGAGGTATGGCATGGTAGTGACTTAAATAATCTGTATATCTACTAAAACCTTCTCTGTCAAAATTAGAACAACTACTCATTTATTGAATTGCCCTGATAAATTTATTGTTTAAAAGTTGAAGAAATCAATAAGGGGAAGCTCCTATCTCTGATCTGCTTCCTATTAATAAGGAGGAACTGGTTGCTAGAGTAGAAATGTAGGCACTTTGTAGGGCAATGACTCTTCATCTTAGAACATGTGATAAAAAAGTAAAGGAAAGCCAAGTATAGTTTGACATGTACCTGAAATTAGGAGAAAACATTCCAAAGGGTCCTTTGAAAGAATAGATAAGTAATAATTTTCTTTTTTGAAGTTTTATTGTTGACTTTTATATATTTACCAACACTTTCCTCATCCACATTTAACCTTTTTTTTTTTTCTTTTTGGAGGACAATTGGGGTTAAGTGACTGGCCCAAAGTCACACAGCTAGTAAGTGTGTCAAGTGTCTGAGGCCAGATTTTAACTCAGGTCCTCCTGACTCCAGGGTCGATGCTACTCACTGCACCACTTAGCTGCTCCCAATCTTTTCTTATTAACTAAGAAAAGTTTTTAAGCAAAGCAAAGTAAATTAAATTTACACAGAAACCACATCTAACAATATATACAGTATTTCACATTTATAGTCCTAACCTCTCTATTGCAGCAAAAGTGCATTTCTCTATCAGTTGTTCATATGCACAAAATCTTGGCAAAAAGTAAAATCTTTAACTTTATTTTCTTGAACAATAAAGTTTACAATATTTTATGCAACATTTCCCCCTTTTGCTGCATTTACTTGTTTTACATGATTTGGCATTTGAATTCACAAGATTTTGACTCCTATTTAATTCTTCATCAAATTTAAACTTCTTTATATTAGATATTGAAGGTACTTTTTATAAACAGATCATTTTTCCAAATCTAGCCTTGATTACAGCACATGTTTTCAATAGAGTTTAAACAAGGTGAATTCCAAGCCACTGAACCTTCTCTTTGACAAATTCCTTAATCCTTTTGTTAAATGTAGCATAATATAAGATTATATTGCAATATTACATCTCCATTTGGAAATTTCTACCTCTAAGTAGATGAATATATTTATCAGAGTTCATTAAGGACATTAATCATCATTAAGGACAAGACTTGCAGACCCACTAAAAGTAAAAAAAAAAATTTCAAAATGTATCTTGGGGTATATGTCTTACAGTGTAATTAAGATGCCCAGATCTTGAAGGCTCACCTAAACTTTCTTTTGACAGTGGTTTTAATAGGTACTTGAATGAAAAGGGGAGTTTCAACAATAAAAATTGTCCTTTTTCCAATATTTAAGTATTCTAATTTGCATTGTCTTGTGCCATGGCCAATGTTTTTTCTTCATAGTAACAGTTAGCAGCTGTTGTTGTTTTAAACCATCTTGAGTTTTTCCAACTTCAAGAAACCTACACCATTCTCTAAAGGAATCAATATCAGCCCCTCTAGCTTCCAGGTCTTTCTGAAGGTCTGCTTGTTCTTGGAGGATGAATTGGGCTGTTTTTGGTAGTGGTTTTTCAGTTCTTGGCATTGTTTTTCTTTGACATCACTTTTCTTTGTACTTCAGTGAGACTGATCCTGTTTCATTATGATCTTGAATGATCTTCAAAACACTTGACTTTCCAATACCAATAGATGCTGCAATTTTTCTCATTGTCATTGAAGTTCACTCTGTAAGATTACAACTTTTACCTTTTTCCTTTGAGCAATATTCATTCTTTGAAAACACAGAATTAAAAACAAATCACAAGATCATGGAGAATAGGACATAGACAATGACACTTGTCCTGGTGTCCTGATTTTCAAAAGGAAAAGAATGGAGTCTACAAACTATGGCCCAATGATTTTGACTTTGATTAAAATCATCATTTCAGAGCATTTTACTAAAGGGATCATTAGTTACTTGCTAGAAAAGAAAGCAGTGATCACAAAGAGCCAGTGGCTTTGTCAAGATCAGTTTATGTCAGGTTAACTTCATTTCCCTTTTTGAATGGTTTATTAGGCTGGTAGATTGGAGCAAGATTATAGGTGGAGTTGGTGAATATTTTAGCAAAGCATTAGACCAAGTCACTCATGCTAATGGGGAAAAGATGGGGATAGCACAGTAGCATCATTTTGACCAAGATTTGTGGAATTTGGTGAGCTTGAGGTCCAATCTGCAGTGATACAGCAGCCCCCAAAACTTTATATAATCTTAGGTAGCTTTAAAAAAGGCATAGTTTACAGGATGAGAAAAGTAAGCCTAGCCCATGTGAACTCCATCCTGGTCAGATCAGTAAAATGCCAATTCTTGAGGCCTAGAATTGTCCTTTGTTTGTTCGTTTATTTTTTTGGTTTTTTGCTTTTATACCTCAAACGACTCGATAAATGTTTGCTGATCAGTTGAAGGACTAATTGGTTAGTTTAGTTCTATAGGAAGGACAGTGATAACCTGGAGAATGTTCAAAGGAAGGCAATCAGGGTGGTAATATTGAAGTGACTCCAGATTATGCCATATGAGGATCATTTGAAGACTCTGGGGATTTTTAGCTTGGAGAAAAGAAATCTGGCCAAGAGGAGGAAGGAGATGGAGGCAGCTGTTACAGATGTCCTCAAGTATTTGAAAGGCTATCATCTGAAACAAGGATTGCATTAGATTTGTTCTGCTTGGCCCCAGAAGACAGCACTAGGCACAATGTGTGGAAGTTGTAAAGATTGAAATTTAGGCTTCTTATAAGGGGAAATTTTTCTAAAAATTATAGCTAGCCAAAAGATGCATGGCTTGCCTAGGAACATAAGGATTCACCCTCAGTGGTAACTTCAAGCAAAGACTGGATAATTACTTGTCAGATATGTTGTAAAGTTTTCTGTTGTTGTTAATTTATCAATTAGATTTGATGACTTCTGAGGTGTCTTATAAAGGGAAATTCTGTGATTTTGATCACATAGGCAGGGGTAAGTTCCTGTTTTGATTGTTTAAAGGTATTTAAATGTTTTACTTCCTCAATCTCAAACAATATTGGTTTTTTGCAGCCCTTTGCACTTGTTTGACATGCAGTAAGGTTTTAGATTTTCTCTTACATAAAATAGCAGTGAAAAAAACAACATTCTTTTGATTGGATTTTTTTATGGAATTATGCTAATCAAGCCAACAGATCTCTATTACTATGGCCCATGTCCTTAGAAATTTGGAGACATTTTATTTTATTTACATTTACATTACTGAGATTGTCATATAAAGAACCCGATTTTGGTGTAGAAAAGATAACCTTAGCTGAGAGGATCTTGGAGCTAATGTTTAACTGAGGTACAAAGGGGTTAAGGGATCTACCCAAGCCCACACAAGTCATTTGTGATAGGGATGTGTCTAGAACTTATTTCCTCATTCTGGATACTGTTCCACAGTAGCAACATGTTACTATTTTGAAGTCAAAGACTTGGGTTCAAAACTCTTTTTTTTTTTTTTTAGCTTTTTGGAGTGGGAAAGACAGGGCAATTGGGGTTAAGTGAATTGCCCAAGGTCACATGGCTAGTAAGTGTTAAGTATCTGAGGTTGGATTTGAACTCAGGTCCTCCTGACTCCAGGGCGGGTGCTATATTCACTGCTCCATCTAGCTGCCCCCAAATTTCATTTTTTTTTTTTACTGTCTACCTGTGTAATCTTGGTCAAGTTATTTCAGTTATCTGGTCTTCAAATTTTTCATTTGTAAAGTAAGGAGGTTGGACTAAATGATCTCTAAGGTGTCTTCTAGCACTAGATTTTCTATTGCTTCACTGTCTCCACCCATTAGAATGTGAACTCTTTGAGGACCGGATCATTTTTTCATCTTTTCTTGCAATCCTGGTACTTAGTACAGTGCCTGGCACATAATAAGTTCTTAATAAATATTTGTCAACTGACTGATTGACTGACCACATAATAGCCCACATTTACATAGCACTTTTTAATATGCTTTGCTTTTAATATTCCAATGAAGTAGGTAATGCAAATATTATTACCCCCTCTTTATACATAAGACAACTGAGGCACAGAGAGATTAATTGATTTTCCCACAGTTCCAACCTAAATAGTAACAGGATTAGACTCTAGATATTTTGTCCCCAACATTCTTTTCTCTTCTACCATACTGCCCCTTCTACTTTTGGTTTTGAAACTCCCCAATATATTTCTGTGGCATAGATCAAAATGACTGAAAATTATCAGGCAAGATTTCACCTTGCTGGAAACGGTTTCAAATATGCCTAAGTCCAGTGAGGTCTTTGCCTCAAGAAAAGGAAATAGTATTTCTATTTGAAAAAAAAAAAATGTACCCACCACTCCTTTTATTTTTTTTTGCTTTTGCTTTTTTTTTTTTCTTTTGGAAGGCAATTGGGGTTAAGTAACTTGCCCAAGGTCACACGGCTAGGTTTTTTGTTTGTTTGTGTGATAAGTGTCTGAGGCCGGATCCGAACTCAGGTCCTTCTGACTCCAGGGCCGACGCTCTACTCACTGCGCCACCTAGCCACCCCACTCTTATCCTTTTTTGAACATATGGCTATTTTGGGTATTTATGTATATGAATCTGATTTGCAGTGATTATTTTATCAGTTTTACCTTGCCTTTTTTTAAAAATTAATTTATTAGTTTAGTTTCAGTTAACAAGATTCAATTCCATAGTTCCTTGATTTTCAAATTTCCTTTACTTCCCTCCCTCCTCCCCCCACGACAGCATATAGTCCAGTATAGGATCTGCAAATGCATTCATATTAGACATTATTCCATTTACAAAGGTGTATTGTACTAGGTGGGATGAAAGATGGTAAGGAAGAAATAAAACCAAACAATGAAAAGAACAAGATCATTTAGTTTGCTTCCATCAGGATTCAGGCTCAGTTCTTTCTAGTTATATCTCTGGATGGCAAATTTCTCACTTTCTTGAGTGTTTTGGGATTAACTTATATCACTGCATTGCTGAAAAGAGTCCAGTCTGTCATAGTTGGTCATCACAGATATGGTATGTCTGTGATTGTATACAAATTTCTTCTGATTCTACTCTTCTTGCTCAGCATCAGTTTGTATAAGTCTCTCCAGGTAATTATGAAATCCGTCACCTCCTCGTTTCTTATAGCACAATAATATTCCATTACATTCATATACTACATCTTGTTTAGCCATTCCCCAATTGATGGGCACCCCTTTAGTTTCCAATTCTTTGCAACCACAAAAAGGGCTGCTAAAAATATTTTTGTACATATGGGTCTTCCTCCCACTTCTATGATCTCTTTGGGATATAACCCTATAAGTGGTATTGTTGGGTCAAAGGGTATGAAATTATTTATAATCCTTTGGGCATAATTCCAGATTGATCTCCAGAATGGTTGGATAAGTTCACAACTCCACCAGCAATGTATTAGTGTTCCAATTTGTCCACATCCTCTCTAGCATTTGTCACTTTCTTGTTTTGTCATCTTAGCCAATCTGACTGGAGAGATGTGATATCTCAGAGTTGTTTTGATTTGCATTTCTCTAATCAATAGTGATTTAGAGCATTTCTTCATATGCTTATAGATATCTAATTTCTCTGAAAACTGCCTGTTCATATCCTTTGACCATTTATCAGTTGGGGAATGGCTTGTATTCATATAGATTTGGCTCAATTCTCTACAAATTTTAGAAATGAGTCCTTTATCAGAGACACAAGTTGTAAAAATTCTTTCCCAATTTCCCACCTCCCTCTTGATCTTGGTTACATTGGCTTTGTTTGTACAGAAGCTTTTCAATTTAATGTAATCAAAGTTATCCATTTTGCATTTTATAATGCTCTCTAATTCTTGTTTTGTCCTAAAGTCTTCCCCTCTCCACAGATCTGTCAGGTAAACTATTCCTTGCTTTCCCAAATTGCTTACAGTATCATCCTTTACACCTAGATCATGCACCCATTTGGACTTGATTTTGGTGTATGGTGTTAGATAATGGTCTATGCCCAGTTTCTGCCATACTGTATTCCAGTTTTCCCAGCAATTTTTGTCAAATAGTGCATTCTTATCCCCAAAACTGGGGTCTTTGGGTTTATCGAACAATAGATTGCTATATTCATTAACTGCTGGGTCTCCTGCACCTAATATATTCCATTGATCCACTACTCTACACCTCTGCCAGTACCAAGCAGTTTTGATAACTGCTGCTATATAATACAGATTAAGATCTGGCATAGCTAGTCCACCTTCCCTAGCGTTTCTTTTCATTAATTCCCTTGATATTCTAGACCGTTTGTTTTTCCAAATAAATTTTGTTATTATTTTGTCTAACTCTAGAAAGTAGTTTTTTGGTAAATTGATTGGCATGGCACTAAATATATAGTTTAGTTTGGGTAAAATTGTCATTTTTATTATATTAGCTCGACCCAGCCATGAGCAATTGATATTTTTCCAACTATTTAGATCTGCTTTTATTTGTGTGAGAAGTGTTTTGTAGTTGTGATCATATAGATTCTGGGTTTGTTTTGTCAAGTAGATTCCCAAATATTTTATAATGTCTACAGTGACTTTAAATGGGATTTCTCTTTCTATCTCTTGCTGTTGAGTTTCATTAGAGATGTACAGGAATGCTGAGGATTTATGTGGGTTTATTTTATGTCCTGCAACTTTGCCAAATTTATTTATTTTACCTTGCCTTTTGAGTGGCTTTTTTTTTTTTTACATTTTAAAAAGTTATGAAATTATAGACTGAGAGCTGAATGGTTTATTAGTAATCATTTAGTCCAACCCTTTCATTTTACAAGTGAGGAAACTAAGGCTTAGAGGAGATAAGCAAATTGCCCAAGGTCAAAAGTGAGCTGGGCACAGCTGGCATTTGAACCTCAGCCCTATAACTCCAAATCTATTTTATTTCCCTTGCCTTATCTTGCTTTTTGAACCACTGTGAAATTATTCATGACCAAATTATGTATAATTATGCAAAAAACCCCTGTTATTTATAATCTTTAAATTATATGATAACTCAAAATTATTAAACTCTCTGGATACATCTTTATTTAAAACATATTGATAACTTTTGCTTTTTAGATAACCTTCATTTCCAAACATATACTTCCTTCTCCTCTACCCAGAGAGACATCCCTTATAACAAAGAAAGAGTGAGGTAGGGGGAGAAGGCAGTTCTGCCTTCTGGCATGTTGGCATGCTGCCAACATATCAACTGAGTCTAACCATATTCAATGTGAAGTTGCATTTTAAGGAATGTTTTAATTTTATTTCAATGCTCTCTCTCATTATGTTCTAGTGCCTATGAAGTGATCAAACTCAAAGGATACACCAACTGGGCTATTGGATTAAGTGTTGCTGACCTAATTGAGACCATGTTAAAAAATCTATCCAGGATTCATCCTGTGTCCACTATGGTGAAGGTAAGAAAAACTTGCAGAGAAATAATGTTATTTTGCTCTTTTCTGTTAAATAAGGACAATAGTCTCAATTTTCAGGCAGGTCTTCACAGGGTTTATTTACCATTTTGGGAAGGTGGTAGGCAGGGGGTGGGGTAGGAAATGAAGGTTGTCATTAGGCATCCAGGATCTTGTCCTTAGATTTACATATTCACTTGGTTTTAATCCACCTAAAGATAATCACAATAATCAAACTCCAAAAAGACTCATAAGTTCATGATGCCCATTTATACTGAAAGATATAACTTACATGGACCAGAAGGCTTGTGCCAATCAGTCTGTGCCTTCTCTTTCCTTTGAAAACACCTTTCAATGAAACCAGAATATCATCAGCATGTCATTTGATGAGTATAGAGTCAGAATGAAGTTAGATGAATGAAGTAAATAGTGTCATAAATCTCTGAGGTCCTATTCTGACAAGCCCTATCAGCTAGTCAGTGTACAGTTTTTCCTGAATAGTAATAGTAAACTTTGACAAATTCTTATTTTGAAGTGTTCCTTTTTCTAGATATTATTAGGTCACCACATCAATTTTATCAGTAATTTATTTACAAAATCATCTTTTAAAGTGGGTCATTTCTGCAGGTGGTTAATCTTATTTTTGTATTAACTTTGATTTGTATAGTTGCTTTATTATCTGCTTTTTATAATATAATAGGACATGGTGGACAGTAATTTTTGCTGGATTTAGTAGACATGGTCTTTGCTTTTTTAAGTTTAATTGATGTCCTTTATTTTTACATCATCATAATTTCTGAATGCAACTCCCCCAAACCCATCCTCTCTACTCTACCTTGGAATTGAACTCTCCCTGAATTCCATCTGGAATTGTAACAAAGAAAAACCAATTAAACAGAAAGTACTGGATACAATCACCACAACTGACAATGTATGCAATATTCTACCCTAGTAGCCTCTCCAGTGAGAAGAGAGATGTTTGCTTCATTATGTATTCTCTTGAACTATTTTTAGCTTTCTAGTTATTCAGAGTTTGGTTTCCTTTTAGTGGTCTTTTCATTTGCATTGTAGTCTTTGTGTAGATTGTTCTTTTGGTTCTACTTATTTTTATTAGCACAATAAATTAGCCTTTTTCATATTCAGTAATTATTTTAACTAATATAGCTTTGCAAAAATCTTACAAAACAAAAATTACTTGGAGAACTTAAAAAACAAGGTGTAAAGGTAGACTTGAAAATTATAGTGGGAAATATTGACAGATTTAACTCATATAAACAAGAGGTCTTTAAGGAATTCTCAGTACTTTTTATTTATTTTTTATTTATTTTTTTTTTTAAAGCAATTGGGGTTAAGTAACTTGCTCAAGGTTACACGGCTAGTCATTATTTATGTGTGGGTGCTCATTTTCTGAGGCTGGATCTGATCTCGGGTCATCCAAACTCCGAGGCCGGCGCTCTTACTCACTGGCCACCTAGCCACCCTTTAGGGCAATTGGGGTTAAGTAACTTGCCCAAGGTTACACGGCTAGGTTTTTGTTTGTGTGGATTAAGTGTCGGAGGCTGGCTCCGAACTCAGGTCCTTCTGATTCCAGGGCCGGCGCTCTATTCACTGCGCCACCTAGCCGCCCCTTCTCAGTACTTTTTAAGAGAATCAAAGGGTCTTGAGACCAAAACAATTTGGGAACCAATGAACTACATTTTAGACTCAAGTGGTAGAAACCATGTCATAGCAAATCAATTATATTTCCATAATTGAAAATTTTAAATGAAACATTCACCATTTTAGCCCAACACTCATTATTTTTGCTGCTTTCCCACTTGCCTAGGGAAATCTACAGCAAAGACAGCCTAGAACTCAAGCAAATTAATTCATCTGTTGCTAATATTGAATGGCTTCCTATTAGAAAATATGTTAAACTCTAGTGGGAGTTTTCTGTCCTTAATATCAGTACAATCATGGAATGGTACATTTATTAGAAACATTAGCTTTGACTTTGATAGACTGTAGAAGTTTTCTGGGTTGTTCATCTGACCTTTTTTTCCTTCCATATTTCAAAGTGAAGGGAGATTGAACTCTCTGAGGTATAATAGTTGCCCAGGATGATCTCTGTTTTCTAAGGTTTCTTCAACTTTGAAATTCTATGACAAGGTTTTTATTCTTAGCACATATTGGTTCTATGTTTCCCCATAGACACATTAGTCACAGAGAAAATATGCAACTCTATGAATACAATAATCAAAGAAGATCTTTGGTGTACATTTCCCAACACTGGAAAGTAATTAGATTTATCTGTCTGCCCATTTCTTTCTCTTTCTTTTTTCTTCCTTTTTTTTTTTTTTTGCTTTTTGGAGGACAATCAGGATTAAGTGACTTGCCCAAGGTCACATGGCTAGTTTTTGTGTTAAGTGTCTGAGGCCAGATTTGAACTCCTGACTCCAGGGCCAGTGCTCTATTCACTGTGCCACCTAGCCGCCTCTGTCTGCCCATTTCTATATATAAAACACTACCACTCTAGTGGAGGGATTTCAAGGGAAATCTGGTTCTCTAGGTCTTCAATATAATTAAGTCAAATTCCTTTTTTTATTCTCATGGGACAAGTGAGATACAATTTTTCACGAATAGCCAAACTCAGTAGTAAAAGAGGATTACTGATTTAGAACAGGAAGTTTAGAGGCTTCCTATTTCAACCCCCTTGTTTTAAAAATGAGTAACTGGAATTTGCTCAAGGTCACACAAACAGTATTTGAACAGCTAGAATTTGAAAGCAAAGCCTCTGACTCCAAGCTTTTTATTGTAGGTTTGTGTGTTCTTAGGGAACTTTTGTTAAGGACAGGATCTCTGTGTCTTGATCTAGTTCACAGGAACCCTAATTACTCTTTTTCTATTGAAATAGGTGAATGAAACAGTGTTGGTTCAATTTTTGAACATACTGCTTTGAAAATATTTTAAATTGCTTACAGTTTTATGTCTTTCTTAGACTAATAGATACTATTTGTTTCCAAAAGGGGATGTATGGCATTGAGAATGAAGTATTTCTTAGCCTTCCATGCATTCTGAATGCCCGAGGACTGACCAGCGTTATCAACCAGAAGCTGAAAGATGATGAAGTAGCTCAACTCAAGAAGAGCGCAGATACCTTGTGGGACATCCAGAAAGACCTGAAAGACCTGTAACATTCATCATAATGTTCCGTAGAAACCCAATCAACATGATATGAATCGCTGTGACCACTTAGTAATTAGCCGTCTTGGTGGATAGAATTTTTCTCTTGACCTCAACTCTGGCCACAGCATCAAAGTATATGATTAAAAAGCTTGCTATATGAACCCATGAACCAATAAATAAACTACTGAAGTGTGCTTTCTTCCCCAAGAAACATTCTTTTAATATTTCCAGTTGTATAAATAGCTTTTTTTTTCTTTTTAAGGTAATAGTATGATTTAAAAAAATAGAGCTGTAATTGCTGGGCTAAATTGTGTCTCCAGAGAGTTTTTTTTAAGCAAATTGTGCTTTTAATGCTATTATTCACTAATTATTTTTTTTGCCACATATTGCTTTGTCTGATGGAGCTGGAATATAATTCATACTTTACAAAGAAATGAAAGTGGTGTTGAGGTGGAAATATTCTTCATCAGAACCTTACCAAAAACAATCTTGTTGGATTGGCCCCCTATTATAGTTTTAAGACCTAATTTCTCTTTGACTGGTTTCAGAGCCAAAAAGAGTTGAAGCAATGAGGAAGAAATCTGTGACTGAGAAAGGAGGGTGGGGAAAGGGGGTGAATTGTCGGTTGTTTGCTAGATAGATCAAAATACAAGATTTTTGGTACTTGGCACTTTGGCTACAGTAACCTCAAGGCAAATTGAAGATATCATAAAGAAAAAAACCTGCTGTATTATGTAAATTGGTAATTCACATAATGTGAACTACAAAGTTGTTGGAATTTCTGCACCTCACTTTTGGGGGGGGGGGCAGGAAAGGCTCCCTTAGCTGGGGTTTGAGGGAGGTGGAGGAAAGACAGTTGTGAAATACTGACCGGATAAGCACTGTATAGCACAAGGGACTGTCCTTGAATAGCTTACTATTTAAACTAATCTTAGCCCCTTGTTTTCCAGAGTAATTATTTGTTTCTTTACAGAGTCCTTTAGCCTCCAATAAGTCTGATTACTAATTTGGGATGAGGATGAAATTATAAGTTTTACAATAATAACAAAAAAATTGTATGTAAGTGATTGGTCTAATTAGCACAAGGAGTTCAGATGGACCTGGAATAGCTGCCTTACCCTTAAGGGGACTGGGACAATAGGATCCTTTACCTAGCACAACATGACATTACCACCCCCTGTCTAGATTGGCAGTGGACCCATTCCATTACCTCTACTGTTCTTGTGATGGCTCTAGTTTAGTTCTGCAGAGAGCAAATGATGTTTCTGATAGTTGCCAACATGCCCCACAAATAATGGTATACAGTAGATGTTAGAAAATTTTTTCCATTGGTCCTGACCTCAAAAGATTATTCAGTTCTGTTCTTTCAAGGTTTCAGACCACTTGACAGATCCATAGCTACTGCTCTGGAATCAGTTCAAATATAGATCTTTTCTGCCTCATCCCCATGGTTCTCTCATATGTCAGTCCCACATCCAGGAATTCAGTCCAGTAGAAGGACTTGCCAGAACCTCAATTCTCTAGGGTATATCTTCTATCCAGGTTAGTAGCTACTGAAGTTCGGCTGTATATGCCTCTCTCATACCATATGAAGACATTGGTAAACCAAGCAAAATTGTGTCCCAAAGGAGGCAGATTATAGTCCATCTTGGAAAATTATTAAAATATTTTAAAAGACAGTAGACCGTGCAAAACTAAGTGTTTCCAACTGGAAATATTAAAACCCAGGGAGAGTTTCTGGACCCTCCAAGTTGTAGGATCCAAGATATAAAATATGTTTTACAATTCCTGGCCCTGTGAGTCCTTTTCTCCCTTCAAAGAGTCTCCATTGAGTTTACTTTGGGGACTAATGTTTTCAGTGGATGGGTAAATACTTAGTACTTTGCTCAGCTGGGTTGGCCCTTTTCAGAACAGGGTAATTTCAGCAGATAGGTCAATTCACTGCTGAGATGGATCAAGGAGGTCACTTGGCTACTATACTAGCTCTGGTGGCCTTTGCCACTGACTCCCCTTGTTGAGAGGCTCTATTTCATTTATGGATACTCATTCACCCAAGACCAGCAATACATTAACACATATATCATACATAACCCTGTGGATAGAGAAAGCAAAACATTCCTTTTCCTTCACCAGCAGCTCTCAGGGATCTTCCTCATTCTGCCAAGGAAGAGAGCAAGGGATGGTGGGTTTGAAGCATTTTGTGTGCACAAATAGTTCCTTTGTATCATCATCAGTTCTGATTTCTTAGCCAACCAGAAGGCTCTTTCACTTTATAGTACAATTCATGTCTTTATAGAGATATTAGGATCATAGAAAAAAAAAAAGAATATAGAGATCTAGAACTTGAAAAAGCCTTAGGGATTATATAGTAGAACTTTACAGTTAAGTATAAACAAGTGACACATGTAAATGTCAGATCTGGGATTCAAACTCAGATCCTATAACTCCAAATTTAGCAGGCAGATTAAGTGGATGAATAAACACTAGGACTTGGTGAATGCTGGATTTCACAGTTAAAGGAGTAAAGAATAACTCCAAGATTTTGAGTCTTAGTATTTGGAGAATGTGTTATTGACAGAAATAAGGAAATAGGAATTCTTCTTACACTCAAACTTTCAACTGTATGCAGTATGACATACCATACCAAGTATTCCCTAAAGGAGTTTATGCCATAATTATATGTGAAACTGGATTAATTTGCCCCCAAAAGAAGATTGGTCCTAAAACTTATGAAATCATTGTGACATGAAGTTTCAGCAGCTCAGAGATACAAATATTTATCAATCACCTTTTGTGTTCAAAGAATGCTGATAAACTTGAAATAGTAAGGGAATCCTATAACTTTTCAAGATATTATGGAAATCAGAAAAACAAACATGCTTTCCATTCAAGCAATTAACAACTGTTATTTCTTTATGCAAATATTTTGTTTAATAAAGCAGGTAAGAAGTGTCAAAAATACAAACAAAAAAAGAAGTGTCATGTGATCCATGTACCACAGAGTGAGAGTCTCAAAATTAGTTACCAGAAAGCATCTGGACTCAGTAAAACTTTGAGGGATCATGTGTCTTGTAGGACACATTGCTCCTCCCTTATTAATTTTTTGTAGTCGAAAAAACGCTTATGTACTTCCTGGTTAAACTTTGGAAAGTCACTGATCTAATGCTCCTCAGGTAGAGATCAAGATAATGTAGTCTGAACAAGGTAGTAATTGGTTGGTTTCATGTATATCATTTGAATGAGCAAGGAACAACATTTAACAAATAGGCATGCAGTTTGATACTCCTTGTTCAATGAAGCATGCAAATTAAGGCCTCTTTTCATTTGTTATTTTCTCTACAACACAGTTATTAAAGGTTAATTATACAGAATTAATTATATAGAAATCTAGTATCAGCAGGATGGCACTGAATATTTGACCACTGCTATAACCATAGAGCTATAACTCAGGTGTGAAATTTTTAAAATATATTACAAGATTTCAATTTAAAATCAACAAACTTTTATAGAGCACCTGCCACATATCTAGTCCTATAATTGATAGTGTGAAAGAAAACTACCTACTGAACAAAGAATCCAAATTATGACAACTAGATCATAAGATTATAAGAGGTAGGGGCAGTTAGGTGGCACAGTGAATAGAACACTGACCCTGGAGTCAGGAGGACCTGAGTTTAAATCTGATCGCAGACACCTAATGCAAAACTAATTGTGTGACCTTGGGCAAATCACTTAACCCCAAATGCCCTACCTTCCCCCCTCCAAAAAGCAAAAAAAAAAAAAAAAGATTATAAAAGGTGTGATTCCTGTTTCAAAATAGTGTCTCTCAGAGGTTATAGAAATGGTTACTGTATTTATTTATTTTTTTAAGGAATTGGGGTTAAGTAACTTGCTCAAGGTTACACGGCTAGTCATTATTTATGTGTGGGTGCTCATTTTCTGAGGCCAGATTTGATCTCGGGTCATCCCAACTCCAAGGCCGGTGCTCTTATTCACTGAGCCGCCTAGCCGCCCCTTTTAGGGCAATTGGAGTTAAGTAACTTGCCCAAGGTCACACGGCTAGGTTTTTGTTTGTGTGGGTTAAGTGTCTGAGGCCAGATCCCAACTCAGGTCCTTCTGACTCCAGGGCCGACACTCTACTCACTGTGCCACCTAGCCGCCCCTAGTGTCTTTTTTAAAGAATAGTTTCAGATGGAATATCTGAAAGATATTGGAGAAAAGGCAATTTCTTCTGGCTTCATAAGTATTTCCTATTAGTTGCAAAAGTGATTCATTTTCAATTTCTTTATGCTCTAAGTAGGGAGACCAAGTGTACTCATCAAAAAATGTTTCAGGAACAATAGAACTATATGATGACTTGAAAAAATGAATTTTCCATTGTTCATCTGAAACTAGTACCACATCATAGAATCATAGAATATTGAGAAGTTGGAAGGATCTCAGAAGTCAGGTAATCCAATTTGTACCTGAACATGAATTCTCTCTACAAAATGCCCACTGGTTGTTGTCCAGTTCTTTAAAATCAGATATTGAACCAACTCAAAAGCTGTATTATGCTATGGCTTAGCCCAGAAGAGTCAAACATGAAGTCTTCCAGTGACATGGGGCCCACAGCACTCCCAAATGCATCCTGAATCAGATTCAAATGTGATTGGCAAATGTTAGCAAAATAAATAAAAAATGCAATAAAACATAGATATTACATTTAAAACTAAGTCAATATGCAGTCCACAGGGATCCTCATTTATGTTCTTGTGGCTCCCGCTGCCATTTGAGTTTGATACCATCGGTCTAGCCCTTTGCTCTTCATCTTGTCTATGATAGCATGAAAGTCTTGCTATATCTAATTCATTTCTCTGATCTATAAGTCTAATAACTGCCCCCCCCTTAGTTTTGCACGGTCTACTGTCTTTTAAAATATTTTAATAATTTTCCAAGATATAATATTTATATCCAATACATTCTCCTTTTAAAAAAAGAAAACTAGTTAAGAAAATACCATTGATATGGTGACCATGTTTGACAGTTTCTGCAGATTTTCAAACCTGTAGTACCCCACTTCTCTACCAAATGGAGAGTTGTATATCTGTTCTCTGAGGCCAAGATTAGTCACTGTTAAGAGTTCATTTCCATTTTATTATTCATTTTTTTCTTCGAAATAAACTTTATTGATGTTTTGTTTTTATGTCACAATTATTTCTGAATATACCATTTCCTTTTTTCCTTTCCTTCACTTAAATTGATACCTCTTTTATGACTGTAAAAAGGAATTTGGTTTTCTTCCAGCTCAGTTTATATAATTACCATACTACTCACTTTATATAATTACCAATACTAAGTTTATATAATCACCAACACAATATTAATACTAATACTTTTACAAACTTTACAAACTTTTCTCTGAGGGTATCAGGAGGTGAAACTTCATTAGCTCATGGAGAATTGACTTGCTTCTTTAAGATCCTTAAAAGACATTTCTATAATCAATTTGATAGATAACTCTAGTAGAATCTAGCAATGGAGAAAGAACCCAGATCCTGAGAGGGAACTGCCCTTGGGGAGGAAGAGGAGAAGGAGCAAGGAAAGCTTTCTCTGTCCTCCTTACCTCCATAGCTGTAGCATCTTTTTTTTTTCCCAAATGCTTTATTAACTTCTGGTTTACATTATTCATTTCCGTCAGATTTTGAGTTACAATTTTCTCCCCATTTTCCCCCTACCCATCACCCCAGAATAGCAGTCCCACAGGATATCCCCTCATCCAATCTGCGCTCTCCCATATCTTCTCCCATACCCCATTTGACTTTTCCAGTAGGGCAAGATGAATCCCTGTGCCCCAATGCCTGCACATCTTATCTGCAAAATATATGCAAAATTATATGCAAAATAGTGTTAATCATAGTATTTATATATTTTTTTTAAATTCGATTTTAAAACTTTGAATTCCAGACCCATTCCCCTCATCCCCTGCCACCCACTCTCCCTGGGAAGATAAGCAACTCAGTATATGCTGTACATGTGTAGCATAGCTTTAGCATCTTGGAATAAAGCCATTCACCCTGTGGTCTCCATAGTCACTAGCTTCACACTCCACTGAGGCTCTCTGTTGGGGGTACTATTGTGCTCTTTTGGAAAGAAAAGAGATTATTGTTATTACCAGAAATTACCCCTGTCCTGCTTTTTTGGAGCCTTAGCTCCTGTCGTTTTCCAAGCTTGCAAACTAGGTGTTATCCTCAATTCATCATTCACCACCTCCCTCCCCCAATATGCAATGAGTTGTCACACTGTGACATTTCATAAGGTCATAAATAGAATCTCTTGCATATCTCCCTTCTCTCCTCTGAAATTGCAGTCACTCCGGCATAGTTTCTCATCAGCTTATAGCCTATTACAATACTTTTTATTTAAAAATTTTTTTTCACCTAATGTTCCTTTAAAAAAAATTAATTAATTTTTAGTTTTCAACATTCACTTCCATAAGTTTTAAATTTTCTCTACCTCCTTCCTCCTCCCCCCTCCCTAAGATGGTGTGCAATCTAATATAGGCTCTACATATACATTCTTATTAAACATATTTTCACATTATTGACTACTACAATAACCTGCTACTTGGTCTCCCTGCTTCAAGTCTCTCTCCACTCCAATCTAGCCTCTATTCAGTCATCAAAGTACATTTTCTTAACTACAAGTTTGACTATGTCGTCCCCTACTTAATAAACTCCAGTGGTGTCCCCATCACCTTCAGCATCAAATAAAAATCTTTTGTTTGGTGTTCACAGTCCTTCATAAGCTGCCTCTCCTCTACTTTCCAGTCTTTTTGCACCTGACACTATCTCACCTCTCCACATACTCCATGGTCCAGTAACATCGGCTTCCTCATCTCCCCCTCCTAGTTTTCTTGGCTTCCTTCAATTATTAGCTAATGTGTCATCTACTACAAGCAGCCTTTTCTAGTCCTCCTCAAACTTTGTGTCTTCCCTCTAAGTCTACCTACAATTTATCCTGTCTATTTCTTATTTATATGTAGTTGTTTTTATTTTGTCTTCCCCATTAGGTTGTAAGCTCTTTGGGATCAAGGACTATTTTTTTGGCCTTTCTTTGTATCCCCAGCATGTAGCTTAGTGCCTGGCATAACATAGGCACTTAATAAATGCTAATTGATTGACTGACTGAAAGAGCCAAGGTTTAGCCTTTCTTCTAATCTGATTTTCCACTAACATACTATGGAAAAAAATATTTTAAGCAAAAAACACCTATACAGTGATCATATCTAACATTGTACAACTTGCAATATTTTGCCCTTGTAGTTTCCAACCTCTCTGCCAAGAGGAGGAACATGTGGTTCATATCTTTTCTCTAGGACCATTGTGTACTTTTTAGTCATTCAGAGTTAGGCTTCTTTTTCTTGTACTCTTCGTTTCCACTGTTGCAATCATTTTGCATATTTCTTTATTGGTTCTTTTTATTCCATTCTTTCTTGGTTCATATACTTCTTTCCACATGTCTCTGAATTCCTCACATCTCTAATTTTTTACTGTATAATTCATATTCATGGCAAGTAATGAAAAATCATTTATTAAGCACTTACTATGTGCAAGTTACTATGCTAAGTTCTGCAGATATAAAGAAAAGTAAAAACAATGTCCCTGGCCTCAAGGTGCTCATATTCTAATGGGAGAGACAACATGCAAATGACTATGTTATATAAGATATAGACAGAGTAACACTGTCTTGACCAATCTTTGGCCCTTTCTGAAGTCACACTGGCTCTCAGGTAGATGACCATCTTCCATGTGAAGGATCAGTCTTTTAATGAATACTCTGGAAAGGATCTTGCCAGTGATGACTAAGAGAGATGCCCCCATTCCCCCACTCCACCCCCCCCCCCCCGTGGTTGTCACAGGACAATCTATTTCCTTTGCCTTTATAGAGATGGACAATGGAGGCATCCTTGAACTCCTGGGGGATAACCTCCTCTTACCATGTGACCTGGAAAATTTCAGTGAGCTTTTGTATGAACAATAGTCCCCCTACGTTGTAAATCTCAGCTGGAATAGAATCAGCACCAGGTGCTTTGCCACGCAAAAGGATCCTAAAGGCATTCACTTGCCTGGATAGTGTACTTTTCAGGGATGTATACATTGATAATGAGGTTGATGCATGCATTGCCAGAGCTAGCTCAGTGTTTGGGAGGCTCTGAAGGAAAGTATGGAAGAGAAGAAGTATTGGACTGTACTAAACTGAAGATCTACAGAGCTGTTCTGCTGAGCTTATTGTTGTATGCCTGTGAAACCTGGACAGTATACCAGCACCATGCCAGATAACTGAATTGCTTCCCTGTGTATTGTCTTAGGAAGATTCTGAAGATTACTTGGCAGGGAAAGATACCAAACACTGAGGTCCTTTCTCAAACTAAACTGTCAAGCATTCAAACTCTACTTCAGAAAGTGCAATGGACATGGGCTAGCCACATTTTTTGAATGCAAAATGTATGCTTGCCAAAAAGACTGTTTTATGGAGAAATCACACAGGGCAAGCATTCACATGGTGGTCAGAAGTAATACAAGGACACTCTCAAGGCCTCAAGAACTTTGGAATTGATTGTGCGACATGGGAGACAGTGGCACAGAACTGCTCAACATGACATGCCCACATAAGAGAAGGTGCTGTGCTCTATGATCAAAGCAGGATTGAAACAGCTCAAAGGAAATGCAAGATGCACAAATTTAGAGAATCCACTGAAATGTTCACACAGACTATTTGTGTCTGACCTGTGATAGAGCAGTCTGAGGGCATATTGCAGTGATCAGCCACAGACACACTGAGACTTGACTCTAACACAGTGATGTCATTTTGGTCCTCCTTGAGAACTAAAGACACCAGCCAATCAGACAGAATAAATAGAAGATAACTTCAAAGTAAAGGTACTAGCCCCAATCTGTTTCTCCATCACTTACATTTCTCATTGTATCCCTTCCTCCTTTTTTTACCTCCAGCTATCTCTTACAACAAACACTAAGGAGAGGAAAAAAAGTTCAGAAAAACTACCCAAGATATTAGAAAAATTTGACATCAGGTGCAGTGTTCAACACCCATAGTTCTCCACCTCTTCAAAGAAGTGGGGTAAGGTAACTTTGCATATTTCTTATTCAGGGACCAAGCTTGGTCATTATAATTTCTTTGCACTAAATGTTGGTTGTTTCATTGTCATCCTTTCCATTTACATTGTTGTAGGCACAACTTGCATATAACTTTCAAGGTTTTGCTCACTTCACTTTTCATCTCTCCGTGTCTTCTCATGCACCTCTGTATTTATTATCATTTCTTACAATGTAGTGATATTCCATTACAACTGTGGACCAGAACTTGCTCAACCATTCTCTAACCAACCATTCTCTAATCTATAGGCATCTTTATTTTCATTTCTTTGCTGCTCAAAAAAAAAATAGCCCCTGCCATAAGTTTTCTGGTGAATATGAGTCCCTGCTTTTTGTCATTGGATGACAGTTATTGTTATTACTGTTGATATTGTTACTGTTATACCAGGTTCATCTCAGTCTTAATATTGAGGTAGAAGGTATCTTAAAAGGACTGGCTTCAAGGTGGTGGAAGTCAACAAGATGAAAGCTGCCATTCTCTCCATGTAAATTATCTAAAGTGAGTTATCTTAGGCCAGCTCCTAGCTGGCAGACATTTACAGTGTGAAAAATAATTATAGCCTTAGTTAGCAGAAGAACGTAGACACAAAACATCTTTGGCCTCTCAGATAAGTTCAGTTCAGTTTTTAAAAAACCCATAAAACTATTTCAGTTTAAAAAAACCATGATGCCTGAGCAGGAGATAATATGACAGAACATTGTTAATATAATGACAAATTGTTAATACCAAATGTAATATGGACTGCTACTCCCTTAAATGTTCCTTATAATGTCAGCATTTCAGTAATGTCCTTACATTCCTACTCTTAAAACATTTACTCTTGATTAGATTGAGTTAAACCACACCCTAATTACCCCCAACCAGAGATTTTACCTTGTAAAGGAACACAATTTAAGCTGGATTTCAACACCTTTCTGTTGCAAATCATGGCATTAAGGACAAACCAGCCAAAATGAAATGACTTTCTTAGCCCAGATTGCCTAGGGCCACTGGGGTTGAACAAGGCCTTCTTCTCTTATTGCCTCCTCCCCCTCTTCTCTTAAAGGTATAAGAAGCTTTTGCATGGGTCTTTGAGTTGGGAAATCCATTGTGTTCTGCACTCATGGGACATTCCCCATGTGACAGGTTTGTTATTCTGTTATCTCAATTAAAGAGGCTTTATTCCTCAACTTGTGACTTTATTTTAGGACTTGACAAAGAAAATAATGCTAGAGTTTGTTTTATTGGTGAAGAAAAGTAGCACCTATTTCCATAGCTTCCCCTTCCTCTTGTTGCATAGGAGAACAAGAATAGCGTACTGATCATAGGCTAAAGGTTAAAGGACAGGGATGTGGGGGCAACAGGCTTCTCCTTGTTATCATAACCCATGACTGAGTTCACTAACCGTGTTCCATGAGGGTTAGATGTGGCCATAATAAGAGGTCACACCTCCCTGCCAGTGACAAGACAGCCAAGACTAAGTGCAGTGGCCCAGGAGGAACCAAGACTTGGTCCACTCAGAAACAATAGTACATTCCTACATGCTAGGAGACACAGCTTCATTATTTCTCCAAAGTTACTGTGTTGGTATAGTGGAGAAAGCATTGACTCTGGTATTGGAAGACCTACTTCAAATCATGTTCCTAGTATTTATTACTTGTGTGACCTTGGGCACTTAACTTGTCCTCCTTGGGCCTGCAAAGTGAAGGGTTTGAACTAGATGGCTTCTGAGGTCCATTGGTTCTAGTCCTACGATCTTGTGGCCATTGTGCTCATCTATGACCTGATGACCAATTTTCCTGCAAGTGAAAGTTGACATCCTAAGGAACTGTGCTGTTCTGCTCTTTTGTTCTGTTGTTTGGAGAGATGTCAAGTTATACAATTCCTAGGCCAAAGCAGCTTTAACATCATCTGGGTGACTTCCAGAGTCTGAGAGAGCCATAGGCTCATATTAAATACTTTGTATGTTTATTATGCAGAGTTACTGTGTATGTTTTATTTGGTTGTTGATTCTGTGCCAAGAACAAAGGCTGTATGCATTATTTAAACGTGTATCTGCTTCTGTAGAAAGCCAACATCATTATGTCAAGACCATGTTACTGGCACCTACTGAAACATGGCAAGGGAAGTTTCAATTGTTTAGATCCACATATTTGCATGCCTCTTGGTATAGGCTATCCATAGAGGGAGGCTGCACTGAGGGTTTAAGGGTCTCGTGTCTCCGAGGACCAGAGAGTGCCTAACACTTACTGAAGACTCCCACTTACTAGGACATATACAGACTGCCAGAGCCAGCATCAGACTTGCTAGTTAAGTCATTATAAGTTATCGCAGGTACTCAGCTGTGGGGAAAGTCCTAAGGATTAGGAAGCATGTTAATCTGACAAGCCTGGAGAGACAGCAGAAAAGAGAAGGATACACTTTCTAATGGGAAGTAAAACAAAAACACTGCTAGAAGTGCTAAAAACTCACATCCCTAGGCTTTCTATTTACTTACTATACCTGAAAGAAACATAGGAGCCAAACACAGGAGTCTGGGTTTGGGGCAGATCAGCTGGGTAGTGGCAAAAACTTTTAATCCTCTTTGTCTCTTCATTTGCCTATCAATAAACTTTGGCACTGGGGCAGCTAAGTGGCACAATGAATAGAGCACTGGCCCTGGAGTCAGGAGGACCTGAGTTCAAATCTGACCTCAGACACTTGACACAAAAACTATCTGTGTGACCTTGGGCAAGTCACTTAACCCCACTTGCCTTGCCTTCCCCTCTCCAAATAACCCAACAACAACAAAACAAAACAAAACAAAACAAAAACATAAACAAAATAAAAAACTTTGGCAGCAAGGAATATTAAAATAGTATGGAAATGCTAGAAAAGGGTGAAAATGGAAGAGTGGGGTAGGGTGGGGAGGAAAGCTAGTAACTCTTTACCTTCAATATGTCTTTATTCATTTTGCAATCTGGAAAATATTTCTAACAACAATTCATTTCAGGACAGCCAATCCATTAATTACAACTTGTTCTGTTTTGTTTTGCAAATACGTTTTCATAAAGTGCCTTTTTGTTATATAAAATTTTAACAAAATTATAACAGCATTCTTTGAGTTTCACTTTGATACTTTTGTAAGGGAAGTGGGGATGTGATTTCTTCCCCCAGCTAATGTAATGTAGTTACATATGATAAAGTTTTAAATATGTCAACAAGACAAGTTTATACCTTGTGATCCCTTTATGAGGTATGAACCCCTTTGATTGGATGGAGAAGAGAATAGTCTGATTGAATAACCAGACAAGTTAACCACGCCCCTGGGGGCTTTAAATAACTAGAGGAATTTCAGCAATTATCTGGTCCAGGAGTGGAAGAATTCCAGTTCCAGGTTCCTTAAGGTCAGTTCCAGTTGGAGACTGAAGTGGAGGAAGCAGGCCCCTGAGGGAATGGCTCCAGGGGAAAAGCCATTTTTGACTCATATTTTACTTACCTCCTTCTCAATCCCAACAATCGACCATATCATTAGAGAGACTAGAAAAGTAAAAGACTATGCATCTCGTTGAGAGAAGAAAGAGAGAGGACAGATGGGGTGCAAGAGACCCAAAAGAGGTCAAACATTTTAATTCCCTTTGCTGAAAAGACTTATCAGCTATTGACTTTAGAATGAATAGTGCCAACTGGCCTGAGAATAGCTTCCCTTTGCTACATTTCCAGCATAGAAATGAAAATGAATGGAGGGGGGAAATTATTAAGCATGTATTATATACTCAGACATTGCACTAAGGGCTGAGTACTCAAGAATTAAAAGAGGCAATCTCTGACTTGATCTAGGAGCTTGCCTTCTAGTAGGGGAAGACAGCACATAAGCGGTAACTAGGAAAGGGAGTTTTGTTCTGGGGAAGTAGAGAGTAGGGGGAGGAGAAAGAGAGGAGCAAACACACAGTAAGATGACCTGGGAATTCCACTGGATAACTGGATGGGTTGTAAAGCTGAAGTATGGTGGAAATAATAGACACAATACACTAGTTAGTACACACTTATTCAAACAATCAATAGTATAAAGGCCTGGGGTGGGAGCTTGACAAATGCGCACATTAACTTTCCCAGGAATTGAGGCTTGGCTTCTCAAAGACTTTGTATATGGAAATCTAAATCTCAGGTCTAGCATGGTAGGGTAGAGGTGGAGGGATACTGGTCTAGGTGGGAAAAGTAGGCCAGCAACAGCAGGCAGATGATGAGATGGCTTTGGTGGAAAAGCTCTGGCTTTTGTCTTACTACCATTGCAATCTGAGTCTGATCCTATTCTTACGATAGGCATTATGTGTATTTGTATACCAAACTTTTGGGAAAGGTATTTTAAACAGAATCTTCTTACTTTACCAGCTTAGTCAATATTTTTACTAAAAACTAATTAAATCTGACTTTTAATGGGTAGCACACTGGTGCTGACTCAGAAGCTATAATATTAGAAGTAGCTTCTCATAGCATTAGTCTAGAACCTGAGAATAGAAGGTACTGCTCTATGATCTAATTTGCCGATGTCAATGTGAGCTAGGGGAGAATTCCTAGAGAAGGTGTTATATTTTGATGGATCTATGATTTCGTCTGCTCAGAATCTTCCTCTACTAGTGTAGATCTAAATTCTTTAACTGGTATGAATTTTGGTCACACCTTTTAATAAATTCTCCAGAGATAATCATTCAATATACTGGAGACATTTCTATTGTCCTTTTATTATTTGTTTGCTTGTTTATTTGTTTACTCATTAATTTATTTACTCATTAATTTATTTATTCATCTATTCATGTATCTATTTATTTCACCTATCTGTTTGTTTATTGTGACCTGATACCTTGCTCTAGTTTTATTAATGTTTCATAGCTGCAAGTGCAGCATTTTGAATTGCTCATCTATTATCTTTTACTTCCATTATAGAATGTCATGTATCCTTGGTGTCTTTCTGTTTTAACAAAGGAGTAATCCAAAGGTGCTCACATATTAACTCACCACTTTCCTTGAGGAGAATGTGTCAGGATATTGGATGATCTAAATATGAAATAACAAAGGAAAAATGGACAAAGATCTGCACAGTAAGGTAGAGCAAATTCAGCTTTGGTACCCCTGAAAGATTAAGAAGAGTTACTGGTGCATATCAAGCTTGTGTGGGAAACACTCATAGATATCTAAAAGAGTCACATCATATTAGAAGGGAATAGAGTTAGATGGAGTGCAGAAGAGAATACTAAGCAACTACAGGGGCTATTTTGGGGTTCCAGTTTAGTGTTTATCCACAGAATGCCTCATTTGTGTATCCTTCCTTATTAGAACTCCTGAGTATCCCTACCCCCTATAATGTTGTTGGCAAAGGACATTAATTACACTTCAGGAAGCCCAAAATTTACAAACTTTAAAAATGAATTAATTCTATCACATTTCAGGAGGCTCCTCCCATTGATACTATAGACTTTTCTGACCCATTCTCTTAGTGACAAAGGAATATGAGCCTGTTGAATATTATTCCTCTCTCCTCAGGCATCTGTAACACTGTCAATACATCATGAATTAAATTCTCATCCTTTAGAAAGTATAGTAAGCTAAATAATTCAGAGGACAATAAGCGTAAAGCATATTTTCAACATATCAAAAGTAATATTTATGATATTCAAGGATTTTGCAAATGGACACAATGATATCACACTTTCAATTCAACCTGCCATTGTGGGGATTTTGAAAATTACGCAGCCCACAAGAAAAAACACTGAGGCAGAGCTCTGAGCCAATCACACTTTATTAAAAGGCGCATGGTCCCCTCTAATGAAGTGGGTCTCAGATCTTCCTCATGATCTGAGATGCCCCCTTCCTCCAGGGCCTTACTTTTGTAGTTCTTGATACCCAGATAATACAGGTGGAGCAGGTCAAAAATACAGAGTCTGATTGGTGGATAGACCTTGCCCCTGGCCCTTCAGGAGAGTCTTCACAAAATACAGTACCCTATTGGTTGACAAACAGGCTAGTGAACAGACATTAACAGACCTATCTTGGCCTTTCAGGAGATTCTAACAGTCAATGAGCAGGCTCATGGGGTTGGGTTGATGAGGGGATGTCATGACATCTATATAAGCCAATGGGCTGGTAACAGGGCAGGCTGCAGGCCAGCAACCAGGGTCCCCCTGAGTTGGGTAATAGAGGAATCACAAAGGATGGAAGGGCAACAAAGATAGCTGGGGACTTTCCACATGGAGGTCTGCTAGTTAGCTTCCTATGATTCAGCAAGTGAACTTACAACCTGCAGTTCACAACTCTAATGCCTAATATTGGAATTAATAATCACTGGAGTCACAGTAAACTGATTAATACTGATTTGAATGAAAGAGGGGTACAGTTAATCATTTATCACACCATCATACTCCTGCCTCCTACGAGCTGAGCTGCCCTACTAACTAGATCTCTAGCTGCAACTCTGAGACCCTGATGATTGGCAAGAACTTACTTCATACAGTTCACTCACCCTCTCCATACTCCTCCAAGCATGTAGATCACCCCCACTTCCACCCCAGCATCTATCTTTTGCTCTGGGACTATTTGGACTTTCCACTAGACTTTCTCCATTAGAGTATAAACCGATATCTCCCAGATGTATGTCTTGCTTAATATTGGTTATTAGGTAATCCAAGTTATTTCTGTTGCATCTATTGAGAATTTTCAAAAGCAATCTTAATATGGTCATGGAAGAAGCACCATATTAATCAGAAAACCTTTCCTGATTTCTACTTCCACCCCTGCTTTTTAACTCCCTCCAAAAATTACTCTAAAAATTATTTTTTCATCAAAGAGAGTAGAAATGCTGTACCTGGACCTAAATCTCAAAATCCTGGATGTGCTTATAAAAAGGTAGAAATGGCCCTAAAGAGAATGAATATGGAAAAAGCAGCCAGATCATATCAAATGTTCATTAAGGAGATACTTTGGGAAACAACACAATTGTGAAAACATTGAGGGACAGTTCAAGATATATATATATATATATATATATATATATATATATATATATATATATATATATATATATATCTGTTATCTACACGAGGTATCTGAAAGAGGGGAAGATACCAAAGGTATGGAGAAAATTTCAGACATTGTCAACACTGAAAAAAATGAGAGAATATCAATAGCTACCAATTGGTATGCCTGCTCTCCAATCCATGGAAACTCTTTAGGAGAGTCATCTATACATAAATTAAGGGCATCTTAATAAGATATTAGTAGGAGACAAACAGGCTTTCAAAATAAATATTCACCAGTGGACCACCTCATTTACATATCGTATTTATCTGAAACATGTTCAGTAGAGATTAGATCCTATTGTTTGTTAATATTTGATTCAGTATTTGATTCAGCAGAACACAAAATGCATTCTGACAGGCTTTTTTACAATAAGGTATCTACCATATAGATCACAATAATTTATAATGCTTAAAAATCTTCTTATAATAAATGTAAGGTGAGGTATAAAACAGGAAGATGTAAGCTCACCAAATATAATGTAATTGAGGAGAACTGATATGGAGTTCAGGTTGAAGAGGGATTCCTTGTAAATGGTTAGACTGTCCAGATATTAATATTTGTGGAGAACAATGGATGGATTGCATTAAACCCCAGAATGTTGCAGATCCTCTTGGAAAAGATACAAAATGATCTGGATGAGTTTGGTCTGTCCAAAGGAATGATTGAATGGTTGAAGAATATTGCTTAGATTTTAACTATTTGAATAAACACCTTTTAAAGTTTGTCTAAGAGTATATGTATATGTATATGTGTGTATATATAATATATAATATATTATTATATATATATATATATATATATATATATATATATATATATATATATATATATATATATATATATATATATATATATGACAAACATAGTTGACTAAGAACTGACTGAAGCTGATCTGGTCTCTGTTCCCAGGCCAATGAATTGACCAGGGCTGACCAGACTACTCCCTCCTAGTCTCTGATTATTTTGTAAATCTCCCAAACTCTCCCTTCCTGAGATTTCCAAGCTTTTCCTAAGAACTTTCATTTATTTTGCAAAACAATTTACCTAGTGAAACTGTGAGAAGCCCCTAGCTCCTCCCACCTACAACTTGGCCATTCCCTCTGCTTAACCCCTCCCTCCTACAGTTTGGCCATTCCTTTTCCCTTAGTACACTATATAATCCCTCTTCCCAGCCCCCTCCTCAGTTACCCCAGCACTTGCTGTGAAGCACCTCACCCCCACCCCTGAGCTATAACTCACTTGCCCTGATTAAAGACCTCCATTTTCCTATATTGACTGTTTTTTCTTGAATTCAGGTTGACATATGCATATGTGTGTGTTTGTTTGTTTGTGTGTGTGTGTGTGTGTGGCTTATCAACACTTTCTCACCATTTTTAGCATACTGTACTTTCTGGTTCTAGTGGAATTTGCCTTTGTGGGAACATTGAAGCATTGTCAACATAAGCAAATTATAACTCAAAATCAAGATAACAATTTAGATAATTCAGGCCCAAACCCTTGTATTTTGGAGAACAGACGCTCTTCTTCCAAGCCCAATTGTTTTCTACACATGTCATAATCCCTGACTAATTATTAAACTGCCCACTTTGCCTTTCAGATGCAGCTGGATATGATATTTATACAAATTCAATTTAGAACAAAACCCTTTGGTTCTCTTGATTCACGTGGCATAACTCTGTGGTAATGGCAGATGATGGGGCCTGCTTTTAATGATGCTTACCATTTGAAAGGGTTTCAAACCCTGTTTCAAGTAATACTCTCTTAAAACTAAACACTGAACAGGGACTAATGCTGGAAATAGCTAAAAACTATGGGAACATTAGCATCTCAGAATTTCATTCATAGTTTTACTGCAAAGGATAAACATTTGTTGGCTCAATAAGACTTTTTTAATAAATATTCTAAAGTACTGATTGACTCTAGGCTGGGAGTATGAAATAAAAGGTAGGTGAAATTTGAAACAGAGCAAAAACATATTTGCTAATGACAAGTCCTGCAGTAGTCCTTGCTTGTTCAGGTCAAATTTTTCCATTTTGGAATTTTTGCTGCATTTCAATTATAGTTTCTCCCTCCTCACCTCTTCCCTCCTCTTCCCATCTTGCTTAACAATAAGTAGAGAATGAGATAGAGACACTGCTGAGACATTGGTCACCATTTTTCTTCTGTTTAATTTCTGTCAAATTGGATCCTAGTTATAGCAGAGCTTAACCTGTCTCCAAGATGTCCATGCAACAAGATGAAATCAGCTGCTTTATGTCTGCCTAAAGCTTAAAGTGGCAGAGATGCTAACTTCAGAATTCTCTTCCCCAAAGAGTAGACAATGACAATTTACGTTTATGAGTCATTTCAAGGTTTACAAGCAACATTCCTCACTACCAGCCTGAGGGATAGTTAGCATATACTATCATCACCAGCAAACATACTGGAGTCTTTGCCATTTCCTTCTCCAGCTCATTTTACAGATGAAGAAATTGAGGCAAACAGAGTTAAATGACCTGTTCAGAGTCACACAGCTAAAAAGTGTCTAAGGCTGGAGATGAATTTGGGTTGTTCTGATTACAGGCCCAACACTCTCTCCACCGTGCCACCTAACTACCCACATATACATGTGCACATTAAAGTACACTTTAAAACTACAAATTAATTCATAACAATTTTGGGGGAGGAAGTACTAGCAGCCAGAGGGACCAGGAAAGAAAAAAAAATAATTTTTTAGAAACCCGAAGAGATGTTGGGGAAGAGCAAAGGATTCAAACCATTTTTAGTATGTCTATAAAGTTCCAAAACTTTATATAGCAGAGAACTAGAACAAATGGCAGAAAGGTGAAGAAGAAGAAGAAGAAGGAGGAGGAGGAGGAGGAGGAGGAGGAGGAGGAGGAGGAGGAGGAGGAGGAGGAGGAGGAGAAGAAGAAGAAGAAGAAGAAGAAGAAGAAGAAGAAGAAGAAGAAGAAGAAGAAGAAGAAGAAGAAGAAGAAGAAGAAGGAGAAGAAGAAGGAGAAGAAGAAGGAGAAGAAGGATTTTGAAAAATAGAAGAGAGAACTTCCTAATAATCGGGTCAAGACAAAAATGAGAAGACTGCTTCAGTTGATAATTTCTTTTCAGGGGAAATATTAAAAGCAGAGATGTTGGACAGTGGATTCATTCCACTAGCCCTAGGATTCAATTTTTCTTCAGAGTCTCTTTACTTGTCAGAAAACTTTCTAGGAAGATCTGATATTGTTTCTCTTTCAAAATTATGAGATCAAATACTTTCTGGATGAACTGGTAAGCATGTGAGGCAGGTAGCTTGGCCAAAAAAGTCAGGACTTTCATCAGAGGATGAATTTATTAGGACCTCACTGAGTAGGAAAGTAATTACCTTTAAGTCCTGTGTTCATGGCTTTCACTTGTGTTTGTATCAGGTGGCTTCAGAGAAATGTGGGGAGGGAATTTGTTCTGCCTGGACCTCCCTTAGGTGGCCCAGAGGGCAAAGAGGAGCTTTAACCTGGAGCTCTCCAAAAAGCTCATGGGATTTAACTCGGTGAATTTACTTCTCTAAGGCAAACAGCCTCGACCTGGTGTCTGTCAGCAAGCAGCCTGTGCACACATTTCTCTGAGTGTAATTACCTCTCTGGAAACCTAGGAATTTTAACATTTTATCTGAACGTGGTTTAAAGAAAAATGCTACGGGGAAGATCGTTGTCTGTGACCTCCTTGAGTGGGCTTCCTTTGTGGGATGTGCAAGAACTTCCAGTAGAGGATTTGCTATTATTTGAAGTTGCCTGGGAAGTGACCAATAAAGGTTTGTAGTACTTTTTTTTTTTTTTTAAGGCCACTTATTTTTTTTTTTTAGAAATAGATTCGAAATGATCATACCAAGAATTAGTTTTTTAGTGGGCTGTCAATAAAATATTCTAAAGAACTCTGACATTTTGTAGCAAGTTTAGTTATTTGGTAGGTAATGAAAATTTAACTAAGCAATTGAACTTAAGAGGGGAAGAATTGAACATCTTGGAACTAACTTGTGAGCGTGTGCATTTCAAGCAGGTACAGAGGCTAAGTGATTATGAGCAGAAAATGGAAATGCCTAAGGTTTTTGGAGATGTATTTATGTGTTTATTCTCCCCCTCTCTGAGGATTTCTTAGCCAAAAGAATAACTGCATGGTTTTAAGATTTCATCTAATCAGATAAAATTAGACTCTTAATTACTACATTATTAATCTTTATTCATTTTTAATTATCAATTATATGAATTATTTAACATATTTCCTGATCATTTGAGATAAGAGCCTGTTGAAGTAGGAAGGGCCATTTATTTAAATTCAAAAGATGGGGCATTCCATTACCAACTTTATTCCTGGGCAATCATGGACAAGTCATTTAGCTCCTTGGACCTCTGCTTTGTGTTCTGTAAAAATAGAGGATTGGATTTGATATTCTCTATGGTTCGTTTCAGCTCCAAATTCTGTTATCCCAATGAAAGTGGCAGCTAAACTCTCATTCATTCTGGTCTACATAGGAAAATGATGATATTTGCATTAATATGAAGAAACATCAGTTCTCTCATCGATCTGATTACATGAAGACCATTAAAAGGAAAAAAAAGGAAAAAGGTGTGCTAATGGAGTGATCTACTAATAATTACTGATACCAGTTTCCTTTTGGATTCCTAGAAAATGGGATTCATAGTTTATAATGATTTTGCCTTATGAAGATATCATAAGTGATTACTAAATTAAGGCTTCCTTAAGAAATTTTCCAAAAAGACAATGAGAGTATTGACAACAGTATTCACAATAAAATTTCAGTTCATTTCATGATCATATAGCAGTTGAGGGGGATATGTATTCTACAAAATTTTGAAGACTGTTCTAAATCACTGATAGGTAAACAGCAATCAGAATCTGAGTGATTTGAAGATTTCTACATGGTTGAAAATAATAAAGCACAGGATTTCTATGGTCCCTTCCAGTTATAAGTTCCATGATTTTGTGGTAAGATGGTAACCAACAACAATTACTACCAGATATAAATTAAAGTCCTACAGTCCTATACAGTCCTAAACAGGCAGTTTAGGATTTTCATCTTTAAATTGGTTTATAAATATTAATCCATAAAGATTCCCATCAGCATAAATTTATAAATTAGAAAATACTATTTATGGAAAGTACTGTGAAATCCTCTTAATTCTTTTCTTTCCTTTTGGAGGGTAATTAGGGTTAAGTGACTTGCCCAATGTCACTAGTCACACGGATAGTTTTTGTGCTAAGCGTCTGAGGCCAGATTTGAACTCAGGTCCCTTCTGACTCCAGGGCCAGTGTTCTATTTACTGTGCCATCTAGACACCTCCCTAGGCAATTCTTTAAGACTATTTAGGTCATTCATGTGATGCTGATGATCATGGCACAGGATGTTTTCACAGGTCTGGGCAAAAAAAAAAAAAAAGGTAACTTTCAAGTATGTTGTGCTTTCAGGATTCTAAAGTACTTTCCTTGAAACCTTACGATGTAAATTGTGCAAATAAATATTATTTTCTCAATATTAAAGAGGAGTAAACTGAGGCTTAGAGAGATTGAGTGTCTTCAATAGTGAAAATCAGGAATTGGCCCTAGACCTCTCCTGAGTCCAAATCCCAGTTTTCTTCCACAACACCACGGAGTTTCTAACTCACAGGTACTTAAACACTTTCTGCCCAAAGTCCATGTTTTCACAGTCAATCTCTAGGGTACATTAATACCAGGTCCATGCAGTATGTGTGTGTGTTGGGAGTGGAAGGGAAGGGGGATGTTCCTGGCATTGGGCAAGAGCTCAGGGAGGTGGAAAAGAAGGAGGTGGCTCTGCCAGCTGGAACCAAAAGAAAGAAGTGATTTTTTTTTTTAGCATCAGCAATCAATCCATCCCTTACCATTGTCCCCATGCCACCTTCCCGTGCCACCTCCACCATTACCCAGGCTAAGTCAATTCTACCAACCATATCCCTCTATACAGATAGTATATTCCTTTTTGGAGATATCAGTTCTACCAATCAATTGAGAATTTTTTTATGACTGTATTATGTTCTGGGCACTGGGCTAAGCACTAGGGATAGAAAGAAAGTCAAAAGCACAATCCCTGTCCTCAAGGAGGTGATGGATAAGACAACATGATAACAACTCTATATATACAAACAAGATACACCTTCCAGGCATGGTGAACAGTTAGTGAAAAAACTCAGAGTTAGAATCAGTAAATGGAGTGTTTATGGGCTGACAAAAATAAATGTAGCTTGAGTCTTGAATTTGTAGAATAAAAGGGGAAAAAAATTGGGAAGAAACAAAGGGGTCAGATTGTGAAGGGTTTTAAATGCCAACCAGAGGATTTTATATTTGATCCTAAAGGCAATAGAGACCCTTCTGGAATTGAACAGTACCAGGGTTGGAATGATCTTTATCCCTACTACAAATTTCTCAACCTAAGCTTCCAAGGTCATTCCCTAGTCACAGCTTTGACAAATTCTTTCCTTTATGATGTACATGTAACCAACAAGCTTTTCAGGCTCTGAGCTGCACCACAGATGATTCTGGGAAGTAAAAGGCATTTAGCCATCATGAAATCGTGTTATTTACTAGTTGGGAAGATCGAGATCACATCATTAACACATCACCTCTATTGGGTTGATCCACTCATAGCGTTCTATATTTTGTTTTGGAGGACAGCAGGAGAACATGGTCTTAGAGTTTGGGGAAACTGATATTATACTTATGGTGATTGTTTTCCATACTCCAATTATTCCTCTCCATCACATATGGCCACAAGTAGAGGTGAAGGAGTCTTAACTATAGCTCCTGAGAGTGTTGTAAAGGTTACTTATCATATCTTCTTTTTTCCACCACAAAGAGGCACTCTACTTCCTAATAATTTGCCAGGGTGGGTGGGGGGAACCGATGTAAAGTATTATTCTTATAGCAAACCAGGCAAAGAATGAATCTACATGATTACTAAGGAAATTAGCTTAATAGAGATTTGTTTCATTGAATTCTAAACGTTAGCCAGCAAATGAGTTCATTTAAATTAGAAAGAATAAAATAGTAAACTTAAAATTAATGAAACCATTATAAAATTTTTTAAACAGTTGGTGGCATCTATACTGTAATCCAGACCAAGGCAAAAACAACAGCAGATGAATGGGGAGAAAATTATTGTCTGATTGGTCCATATTTTGAGCACAATATGAAGACCCAAGTGGAAGAGTGTGAGCCTCCAAACCCTGCAATTAAAAAAGCAGTGGATGCAATGAATTTGCATGGGTGTCAGGTACTGTGCTTCCCTTAGGAACTAAAAAAGAACAAAGAAAACATCCAGTTGATTTAGTATTATTTTGAGGTCAGTTGGTCATGAATTCCCAACAACTAAAGTCCTTTCACCTATTCAATATTAGATTAGTAAAAAGAACTTAGTAAAAACAATTTTTAAGCAAGTGAGTAAAACTATATCCCCTATTGTAGAAGGAACAATAAACTAACCCTTGCCACCATATAAGTTAGGTGAATTTTTCCCTAAAAGGTTCTGAAACTATCCTTCAGATTTAACTGGCTTGGAGGCTTAAAATCTCAGATGTTCATATCACTTCTGGCTGCGTTGTGCAAAAGGAGTGCAAGGAGCTCCAAGGGCCAGACTGGTGAAAGAGCATGGACAGCTCAAGCAGGAGAGTTCATCTTAGCTGAATCACCTTGAGATGTCCTCTGTGCCATTCTTGTTGCCTATCTTTCTCCTGCTTCGGCTACGTAAAAGTCCTTTTGAATGTACCAGGTGTCTCATTGTGTTCCTGTATCAAATGTGAACTACCACAGAACCAGCCTGAGACAGGCCCAGCCACAACACCTATGGAAGACCAGTCATATTAATGAGCTACCTTTTTTTCACCTGCCCACAATGAAATCACAAGATAGAAGACTGAACTAGGACTGAATTTCTGTATTATGTTATTTCTAAAACTCCTTACTAAACTTATGCTGCAGAACAGTCCTTTGGGAAAGGCAGTATTATAGCTCATTTTAAAAATAGGATAATGGAAGTCTGAAAGGTTAAATTCTGAGCAGATAAAAGGAACCATTCTACTCTTGAGATTTCTCTTCATGCTCTTCATTGATTTATGAGCACATCATCAGAAGTGACAGGAACAAAACATTTCCTGGGTACAAAGCATTCTAGGCAGCTTAGCTGAGTTTCCAGGACAAATATTGTCATTTATCTTCTTTTGTACAAAGAAGCAAATATGAAATGCCAGTATAGACACCATGTTATAGGACTTCAGAGAAAGGATGGACCACTGTGGCCTATGGGGATAGAGGGCAGCCATGTGATAGTTGGGGGAGGAATAAGGGAGAAAGGTTCTGAAAGACTCCAACAGAGGAGAAGAGACTCAAGCAGAATGGTGGGGGGAGGGAAGGGGAAGGAGAAGTTTGAAACAGTAGGATTTAAATAAGTTAGAGAAGAAGGGAAGTCATTGTAGAAAGGTCTAACTACATACAAGCAATATGTGCTTTGGAATGCTCAGAAGAAAATGAGCATTTATCAAATTTAATGCATGGATAAAACTTGAATAATATAGATGAATGGAAATTAGAACAGCTCATTAAGTTGTCTTTTTCAAATAGGTATTTCAATCAGGTCTAATAAATGATCACTACAGCTTTCTATTCAACTTAGAAAATAATTTTCTACTCATCAAAAGTTATATTTATTCACTAATCACAAGTTTTTCTTACTTGCATAATGAACAGGTTCGTTTTGGAAGATGGCTCATAGAAGGGAGCCCTTACGTGGTGTTGTTTGACATAGGATATTCTGCTTGGAATCTGGACAGATGGAAAGGAGATCTCTGGGAAGCATGCCATATAGGAATCCCTTACCATGACCGGGAAGCTAATGATATGCTTATATTTGGGTCATTAACTGCCTGGTTCTTAAAGGAGGTACTACTTCCACATGGTGTAATAAAGGGGTGTAATAAAACTGCTTTCATTTTCAGACACAGTAGATTAGTTCACTAGAATGATTTCACAAGAGACATGTGGTCTAAGAGGAAGCTAGCAGTATGGAAAAGAGTACTGGGTTAGCGGTCAGGGGCCATGTTTTCCAGTCTCAGCTCTACCACTAACTTATGATACCATTCTGGGCAAATAATTCTCTCTCTATAGCTCTCATTTATAAAATAAAGGGCTTAAATTCAATGATGTTTAATATCTTTCCCTATACTGAAACTCTATTCTGTTTTAGGTTAAGCAAATTAAATAATTATGCAATTATTGGCTGACCTAAGACCTTTTCAAAGGAACTTGAAAACATGATTTTAACTGGTATAAATTCTAATTTCTGGAGCACAGCCAAAAATAGAAATGCCATGCCACTCTACCTCTGTTCTAATCTTTCTCCTGATTTTAGAAAACTACAGATATGCAAACCAAACTAGCATTTTAAATCTTTTTTCATAGCCCTGCCAGCTCATTGGCATTTTAAAAAAATCTAGGTCATTATTTTACTGATATAAAAGTCAGTCTACATAATTGAGGAGAAACATATGTGTAAATCTGGTAGTCATCTATATAAGTTATCAGAGAGGCAATAAGGATTAGTGAACTGAGAACTGGTCTTGGAATCAGCAAGACCAGAGACCCACTTTTGTTACTACAAGGGTGAGCCTGGCCAAATCACTTGAACTTCCAGTGCCCCCTGCAACTCTCTAACACACTAGTTACAGATTAATCACCCATCTTCCAACAGTGGAAACACACCAAGGAGCATGAGACCAATAAAATCACAGGTCTGGAAAAAAATACCAGCAACAAAATATCAATACTATTGTCTTAAATTATCAAAAGCAAGTCTATGCATTTAATATTTACAATATTATTTTTAAATTTTGAAAGTAACATCAATAAGATATTTAAAAAACTATTCATGGTATTCAGTGATGATAATGAGGATGATATAACATACTGAAATGATCTGAGTTATGTTTTAAGTACAAAGCTTTGATGTCCTATTCAATAATTTTGCTAATTTTCCATTCAGAACTATAGTAACAAATGTTTAACATTTCAGACCTGATGCTATGTAATATGTACTCAGCAATGACTTAGCAACAACAATGAAGTGGGGAGTGGGGAGACTTGAGGCAGGTAGACCAACCAGATGTGCAACAATACAGATGTGAGGTGATGGTGGCCTTCACCAGGGTCTTGGCTGTATGAATGGAGAGAAGGGGAAGTATACAAGGATGTTTCAGAGGTAGAGATGATAGGACTTTGCAATAGATTGGCTATGTGAAGTAAGTGAGAGTGAGGAGTCAAGGATGATGCTAACACTGGGACTCTGGGATGAGAATAAGAGTACTTAGAACAGTAATAAGAAAAATAGGAAGAGGGAAGAGTATGGGAGAAAGACAATGAGTTCAGTTTTGGACATATTGAGTTTAAGATGTCCACAGGATATCCAGTTTGAGGCATACAACTAGCAGTTGGAAATGCAAGGCTCAAAGTCAGGTGAGAGGTTAAGACTGGATAAATAGACCTGAATCATCTGCAGAGATAATTGACTCCATGGGAACTGATGAGATCACCAAGAAAAATAGTATAGCAGAGCAGAGCCAGGAGAAAGCTGCACACAATTACAGATACATTGTGTCTGTGACGACTAACTGATAGACTGGGCTCCTCTCAGCAATGCAAGGCTATAAGACAACTCCAAAAGATTCGTGATGGAAAGGGCTATCCATGTCCAGAGAAAGAATTATGGAATCTAAATGCAGATTGAAGCAAACAACTTGCTCTCTCTCTTTTTTGTTTTATTTCTTCTCATTGTTCATTCCATTGGTTATAATTCTTCTTTACAACTTGATTAATGAATGTGAAGGTATTTGTAGAATCTATTTTGGATTGCATGCTGCCATAGGGTGAGAAGGAGGAGAGGAGGGGAGAGAAAATTTGGAACTCAAAAACATGTGGAACTGAATGTTGTAAACTAAAAGTAAATGAATAAAAAAAGAAAAATAGTATAAAGGAAGAGAGAAGAGAATGAAGAGAGAGCTGTGGAGTATAGCAAAGGTTGACAAGCATCATCTGAATGAAAGGTCCAGCAAAGGAGACTGAAAAGAAGCAATTGTTCAGGTAAGAGGAGGACTAGAAAAGAACAGTGTAATGAAAACCAAGAGAGAAGAGAGCATTAAGAAAAGGGTGATCCACAATGTCACCACCTGCAGAGAGGTAAAAAATTATGAGGATTGAGAAATAGTCATTAGCTCTGGCAATTAAGAGATTATTAGTAATTTTGTAGAGAAGAGCTTCAGTTGAATTATGAGGTCAAAAACCAGACTGAAGAGAGTTTAGAAGACAGTGAGAGGAGAGGAACTAGAGGCATCCATTGTAGCTGGCATTCTAAAGTTTAGCCAGGAAAGGGAGGAGAGGTAGAGGGCAATAGCTATAGGGAACGGTCACAACCAGTGAGGGTGTTTTTAAGGATGAGAAAGGCATGAGTATACTTTTAGACAGTAGGGAAGCAGTCATTAGACAGTAAAATATTGAAGATTAGTGAGAAAATGGGGGTGATGGGAGCGAGTATTCTGTAGAAAACAGATGCCATCAAATGGAATCAACAGTGCATATTCAGTGGCTCGACTTGGTAAGGAGAGGTGCTACCTCTCCATATGGGAACACGGGTGAAGGAGAAGACAGAAGGGGAAATCATTTGAGTGAAGTGAGATGAGGGAGAAGATGGAAGAGTTCTAAGGAAACAGTCTCAATTTTTTTTTTAGTGAAGTGTGAGGCAAGGTTTTCAGCTGAGAGACATGGTGAGGACCAGCTGTCACTGGTGAGTAAGATCACCTTGTGATTTGGGGAACTAATGGGGAGCAAATGTAATAACTGTAAGCAGCAAAGGGGAGTAAGAAGTTTTCTGACTCCTTCATACAAGAGACAAGTAAGAATGAAAAAAATTTGTAATAGTCACTGTGATAACTGGGATAATGGGAATTGTGTTCAATTAGAGAGGTGTAAAAAGATTACCTTGCAGTGAGGGTCCAGGTAAGATTATGAAACTTAAATTTGTACTCTTCTTAGTTAGCATAGTTTTGTGTTTTTCTCTAGTATCATTCAGCAATATATGAATAACTCGAAGGCAACAGATTGTGAGAGCAATCCAAGGATGAGACTTGACAAAGCATGAGAAATGATAGAATAAAATCACAAGATACTCAAGTGCAGAGGATAGAGTAGAATTGTACCGGTTCATTAAGACAGTTTCAAACTCAAATAGAAATGGGATCTACTAGACTGTATATAATAATCCCTATAGATACATGTTGACTTGGAAAATCACACATTAGTATGACTTATGTTTGATTGTATTTTTATTTATTTTGGTAACTATTTCCTAATTATATTCTAATCTGGTTCAGGTTATACTTGGGAGTATTGGGGGCAGCAGATGGCCCATGGGTGGCATGTGTGACACTTCTGCATTAAGTGGTTGAGATAGCAAAAGGAGAAAACTGAAGCTTGATCATGAGATAGCCTAAAAAAGAATTAAGACATTGTAAGGATGAAGAACAGGGTTGTGGGTTACAAGGTAGAGAGAAAAAAGAAAGTGATAAAAGATTATAATTAGATAAAGGAATTTTTGTAGTTCATGAATGTAGAAGTGGAAAACTTGTGGATGTTGAGGTTATAACCATCTCTGTGCATGACAGAGGTGGAGTGGAAGAGAATACTAGATTGGTCATTGGAAATGAGTAGATTGAAGAATGGGGATGTTAGAGTGTTTGAGGGAGTATCAATATGTATGCTGAAGATCTATAATATGAAGGCAGGATTTGGAGCAGAGAGAAAGAATGTGAGGCAGATGCTGAACCCATTGAGGAAGGAGGGAGTATGTCCTGAGCTTCAGTAGATAATATCTACCAAAAAACTGGATCATAAATTCAGATTGAATGAACCTCAAAGCAGGAGAGGCTACTGAGATGTAGTGACAATAGTCTGTGTAAGTACTGACAAATGTAGTAACTGTAAGCAGCAATGGGGAGCAAGAAGTTTTCTGACTCCCTCACCACAACCAGTAAGTCTGGGAGTATGAGTAAAAGTGAAACTGGTATTGGAAAAGGTGAGAGCCAGGTGAGTCTGAGGCTGAGTTTTATCAATGGCTGCTTTCCTCTGTAACCTTAACCAACCAATCAATTAATCAATGAGCAAACATGAATGAAGCCCCTATTCTGAGCAAGGTGCTGTGCTAGGAACTGAAGAATTTGAAAGTCTTCAACTAGAGCTCATCCCCCCTTGAAAATCAGCAGTGAATTTAACGAATATGGAGCAACCCTGATATCTAAGTCTCAACACAGGAAAGTAACTCTTTGAATTTAAGAGATTTAGATAATATTGTCCCTGGTGAGTCAAGGTCCCCTTGTGGTTTGGGGAACTAAAAGGGGTCTTTGCCCCTTTATTTCATTTTCTGAAATATCTATTGACTCACATTAGAAGGCAAAGTGGAAAGAATGTTTCTTTCAGAGCTATCAGACTCTGGTTCAAGTTTTGGCTTAACTTTTGTGACCTTAAGCTTAATCTCTTTAGATCTTCTTTTTCTCGTTTGTAAAGATTTCTTAAAGCCCTAAATATGATTCTCTGATCATATATGCCCCTAAGGTAAGCAACCCCTCCACCACAAGATTTATAAAATATTAGAGCTGAGAGGAACCTTAGAGGCTTAAATCCTACTTCTTACTTAGCAATTTTAGATTATTTCTAGAACCCAGAACTCCTGGTTTCTAGGTCAATCCCCCCCCCCCCCACCCCGCCCCACTCATTTCATTACGATATTCTTTCCAGTGTTGACTCCCATCATCTTAACATTGATTACTATGTGGGAAGACCAATATCTTAAAATACACCAACCAAATCATCCCCACCCCCTCTGAATACAGGTTAATATTCAACTAAACTCCGTCCAGTCTCCAGGCTTCTTCAATTATGTTGGGTGTTTTGCAATTATAACCCTTGCTCTCATCTCCCTTCACATAAGAGACAAGAGAAAACTGAAAAGGAAGGATGCTTTTGGTTCCATTATCTTCCTACTGCTACTACTACTAACATTTATAGTGTTTACACTATGCTAAGAGCTTTGCAATTACTATCTCATTTGATCTTCACAACAACCCTGAGAAGCAGATGCTATTATTATTATTATCCCCATTTTAGAGATGAGGAAATTGAAGCATACAGAGGTTAAGTGACTTGCCCAAGTTCACACAGCTAGTAAGTGTCTGAGTCCTGATTTGAACTCCAGTCTTCCTGACTCCAGACCCAGTGCTCTCTCCACCGTACCATCATCTAATCTCTCTGTGCTTCAATTATACTATCTATAAAATAAAGAACAATGAATTCCTATAAACAGGCTTTCATGTGAAGAAAATTATATAAACCTGTAGATCTGAAAATATTTGGAAATTTTAAGTGTTTTTTTTCTTCCTGTATCAGGTGACTGACAATGTGGGTGACAAAAATGTCATTGTTCAATTTCATGAATGGCAAGCTGGAACTGGACTAATCCTTTCTCGAGCCAGGAGACTTCCTATTGCCACAATATTTACAACTCATGCAACACTGCTTGGAAGGTACCTCTGTGCAGCAAATGCTGATTTCTACAACCACCTGGATAAGGTAAAATAATCCTCTTTTGTTCCTTCCTTCCCCTTCTTCCCACCTGTTCTCCTTTCCTTTATGATTCTTATGATGTTGATTCCGAATTTTCAGAAGCCAGACTGTAGAACTAAACCAGTGTTCATAACCATGCTCCTCATGGAAAATCAGACATCTAGTATATGGTACATGAAACACGGCACAATTGTCATCTTTCAAAGAAAACATCTTTTGGGGCCATATAACTTAAATCATATGAAGTATTTAGAAGGTTTGTGGAGGATCCAATGATATGGGGTGTCCTCAGCTTCTCCCACTTTTGGTAATGTGATAGGAATGATGATGGGTATCATTATCCTATCAGTGGAGAGAATGCTATAGAATGCTCTCAGTTTCTCACTTTTATTGATAATGCTATAATTAATGTAAGTGGCAATGGGGGCAGCTAAGTGGCATGGTGGATAGAGTGCTGGGTCTGGAGTCAGGAAAACTCCCCTTACTAAGTTCAAATTAGGCCTTAGACACTTACTAGCTGTGTGACCCTGGGCAAGTCACTTAGCCCTGTTTGCCTCAGTTTCCTCATCTGTAAAATGAGCTAGAGAAAGGGCAAACCACTCCAGTACCCCTAAAATGTTTTGGGGATTAAGCATACACAATAGCTGATGGAAATCGGGGTATTTCTCTCTTCTTTCAGTCCTGATAATACTACCTTTATTTATACCCTGGGCATCAAGGAGATTTTAGGCACCTGCCATCAGTATAAGCCCTCTCTCCTCCCAACCCTAAATAAACAAGTGGCTGGGACTTCATAGGATGGGGGTCAGCATCTACTGTTTCCTTATAATTCCTTTGGGAGTAAATATAGTATGTACGTAATGGGAGGGGGGAAATACTGAAACCTGGGCCATAATTCAAGGTAGGCAAACCATGTATGCCTCAGTGGTCATACTTCTATGTGTACTCCCTTTAGAAATGAACCCAACACCATTTTCCATTGTAATTCCATTTGGCATCCTTCCATTTTACTTGACCAGTTGGATAGTTTGTCTTTCTGCATATTTATTTAGTCCTTCAGAGTAACTATGTGGTTCTAATCTCAAATTTTCTAATGACTAACCTGGCTAAATGATCTCTTCTCCCTGATGCATAGATATTCTCACTTGTCAAATAAGGAAGTTGTAATAGATGAATTCCAAGGTCCCTTCCAGCTCTAATAGTCTATGATTCTATGAAATAGAACACAGGTGTGTTTTGGGGTTGGGTGGATGGGGGCATGTTCCAATGATGAGAATGGAAAGCAGTATTTTCATTTCAAAGATATTCACCATGCAAGAGAGTTCATACCAACAAGACTTAGCATTCATAAAGTAATCAGCTATAATTTTCCTGGATAAAAAAGGTCAACATGACCCAAAGGCAAGATGATAAACATAAGGAATTCATTTAAAATATGCTCATTAAGGAATTTGATAGGCAGCAAGTTCTTCGAAGAATTTTCTAGTTGCTTCCTAGAAGGTGATTACTAAGGTCAAATCAGTGATCTGTGACAAGCCTAGTGGACATATCTGACTTTTGTGTGAGACAAGATATCTGAAGGGTACAGGACATTTTGTCTTTTAAAATCAACCATAGTGGGGCAGCTAGGTAGCACAGTGAGTAAGAGCACCAGCCTAGGATTCAGGAGGACCCGGGATTGGTTCCGGTCTCAGAAAATTAGCACTCACACATAAATAATAACTAGCCAGGTAACCTTGAGCAAGTTACTTAACCACAACTGCTTTTTAAAAAAATCAACCATAGTAAAGTAAATAATAACAATAAATACTAAGTCAAGGTATACCTTGGACCTACTTAATTGCTTCCCCTTCAGAAATACTTTTCTCAATATGGATGCAGTAGAAGACATTCATATTATAATTTTATTCTTTTGGGAAAAGGAAGTAAACTTACATTTATTTATTTCATACTGTTTATTTTATGTTACTATTATTATTTGTCATAGAATAAAAATAATACAATGAAAAAGATAAGAATTCCTATAATGGGCTTAAATTCTATTATAGGTGACACATAGAAGAACATTAAGTGATATATATTGACATTTAAAAAAAATTAATGGTGCTAAATGTTTGGTTTCCCTTTGTAGGAACCCAAACCAGCCCCAGTTAAGTTGAGTAGGAAGGAAAACTAAGGTATGATAATAGACAAGCCCAAGAAAAATATTCAACTTTTACACGGGTAGAAGGACTTAATTTTATGTTATTTAAGAGTTAATTGGAACTGATTAAAATTTTTTATTTGTCTCTTATGGGGAACACTGACTAACTCACATGTTTCATAAAAATCTATCATCTAAGGGAGCATTGTCAGTTTGTGACATATTTGTAAATTTTTTTCCAATTTTTTTTTAACAATTATATTTAAAGTTTTAAGTTTCAAATTCCATCCCTCCTTCCCTCCCTCCTTTCCCCCTTCTGTGAGATTTCAAAACTAAAGTTACCTTTTGGCAACTTGGGATCATAGATTTCAAGCTGAAAGGGGTCTTAGAAGTCATTTAGCACCCCTCTAGCCACATACCCATTTTACAGATCAGGAAACTGGGTCCCACAGAAGTTAAATGACCCTGGGTCACAGCAACTTTTAAGTTCCCAACTTCCTTCTTAAATCATGGATTCCACTGTTCCATGAAATGTATGCCTCAGTACAAGAGCTATAACTCATATAAACTTTATGATTTTCTCACATCAGTCCCATGGTATAGGCAGTATAACTCATTGTCACCATTTTGCAGATTTGGAAAGTGAGCCTCAGAAAGTTTAAGTGACTTGCCCAAAGTTACACAACTAGTAAATTCCAAGATACCTTGTTAAATCATGGCACTTAACCGCTGACCTCGGTCAACACAACTTTCCTTTGTAGGCCAGTGTGCAGCAATGGCCTCAGATGTTGGCTGGGCTTTTGCTTTTCTACCCATCCAGCTTTTCTGTTCTAACATCTGTCTGTTCAATCATCTGCTCAGCATCAATTAGCTTCTAATCATGGCCTTGCCTTGCTATAATGTTCTTGGGAGGCATCTCTGCTTCCTTTTCTATATTAAGCCCAGATTGGCTCAGCCTCTGAAATGTTCTCGCTCTATCATCAGCACAAATTTTCTGATACTTTGTCCTGACCTGACCAAGTGCTTGCTTAAAACCAGTTCCAATTAACCATCCTGAACACAGAACTCAGAGGAGTAGAGCTTGAAGTACCTGAGATATATATATATATATATATTCCAATACACTTGTTTCAAAGATGGAGAAAGAAACTGAAACCTGAAGGAAGTGAATTGCGCTGGGTAATAAACTGATCATTGACAGGGCCAGAAGCTAGAATTCACTTCTGATCCTAATCCAGTGACATCCAGGCTCTTTTTATTATACCGCATTCCTTCTCAACAATTGAACTGGTTATTGTTCATTGTTTTCTGATTCTTTGTGACTCCTTTGGGGGGGGGGGGTTCTTGGCAAAAATACTGGAATGGTTTGCCATTTCCTTCTCCAGGTCACTTTACAGATGAAGAAATTGAGGCAAACAGGGTTAAGTGACTTGCCCAGGGACACACAGCTAGTAAGTCTCTAAGGTCACATTTGAACTCAGATCTTCCTGAGCCCTGGCCTAGTGCTCTATCCACTGATATTGACCCACCTGGTTGCCTCCTCAACAATTGTGTAAGGCATATCAACCTCATTCTAACCTAACCATTCACAACTGCAGGCTGGCTCACACTCACCAGGACAGAAAGAGCTTCAGAGGATACAATAGCTCATTTTACTTTATCCAAAGTCTGAGGAGGCAGACTATCTCAAATACTAACTATATTTTCAATTTATGTTATTCCCTCCCAGAAATTTAAAATAATATATGTACACAGAATCTAAGATTATCTTTCATTGTTATGAAAGTATGAAAATATCCATGAATGCAAGGACACTGTAACCCTGTCCCCAAGAAGAGTAACCCAGGGCCAAGTAAGGAAAAAGAAGGCTAAAACTTGCACAGCTTATGTTGATGGGTACCACCATCGGTGCTGGCAGATTTGGAAGTTCTTCAGAGAAGAAGTAACTTTGCCCTTATTGGTAGGGTTGGGAGAACAGACAGATTATTGGTTGCTATTTATTATAAGTTCAAGATTTTTTATATTGTATACCTGCATCTGAAACATGCTAGCAAATCACTTGCAAGGTAAAGAGATATGATTTATGACATATCAGCCCAAGAGTACTATCTCATTTTAAAAAACACTGCTACCCAAGGGCCTACTAGGTACCAATGAATTAAATGGTAGGTTGACTCTCCAACTACTTGTACTAGTGAACCATGTACATTAGGAGCTCGACTCACTGACTCACTGAGTGTGTGTAACTTAAAGTCAATGTCCCAGGTTTTGAGAATTTAAGTGACATTTCCTTCACTCCCACACTTTAAAATTTTGGGAGATTACAAAATTGAAAAGAGAGATTAGGTCTAATCTGTCCATTAAAGCCCAGGAACACACTAGAAATGACAGTTCCTTATTACTGATAGGACAAGAACTCTCATATTCTCCAAAAACGTCACTAAGCTCCAGACCAAGCTAAAAGTCTATAGAACAGTTGCAATGTAAGCTTACTTTAAATTATCATTCTATAACATCTGAATAGTGATTTACATTTTGAAAAGTATTTTCATATATATTATCTTATTTGTCTCACAACAAACTCTCCCAGACAGAGCAGGGGACATTATTCTCACTTTAAAGATGGGTTCTTAGCACCTACCATGCCATATGACATTCAACAAGAAACTTGACTTTCCTCACTCTTTATTCCTTACCCATAAAACAATAAGATTCCTTGCCATTCTAACAGCCTGTGAGCTCATAGCATTACCAGGCAAAGCTTAAAAATGGCAAAATTATAGAAGGATATCATTAGAGGGATAATAAGGCAATAGCAGAGTTTAATAGCATCTGCCTTGACTATGAACTTTTTGTGTTTTTACTACCTAAAAGAAACACCACTCAAAAGTGAAAGCAGTTAATTTTTTATAGCCTCTTAAGGTTATCAGGGAGTTGGAAAATAGCAGTAGGATCTAACAACTTATTTCCATGTAAATAGCCAATAGTAGAATGCTTTACAATTTAGTTAATGAGGCATAAAGTGATCATGCAGGCCATAAACTTAGGAAAATCATTTTACTTCTATGAAATAAGATTAATGATTATTTCTTATGCTGGGTTGAATTTTAGCCTACAATGTTTATGGGCAATATCCTCAGACATTATGAGAATTTAGGGTCTTGAGGGAAAGAAATAGTCCAATTTCTTTTTTTAAGTGTGGGAAATGAATGTGCTAGGCAGCTATAGAGTATTAATATTATATGTCAGTTTTTTGTTAAATAATTAAAATAGGAAGTAAAGAAATAATATTTATAGTTAATAGCTTAAAAATTTTTTTATTACAACCCCTCCCCCTTCCTTGCCAGCCTGGTAAAACTTAAGAACCTATTCTCAGAATTATATTAAGTTACAAAATAAAATACATAAAATTACAAAGGAAACCAATTATATTGAAATACAGTTATCACAGTATATTTTTAAACATAGAGAGGCCTCAGGTTAAAAGCCCCTGATTTTGCTGAGCTTTCAAAAATAGTATCTTTGATTTCATTCTAATAAGTGAGCTTCCTTTTTCTATATTTGGTTAAATCTGTTTCAAAGGTTTTCAGCATGTATGTGGACCTAAGACTTGATGGAGTAAGGATCACTACCAGAGAGGGGGAAATGTGAAATTGTATGTGTGTGTGTGTGTGTGTGTGTGTGTGTGTGTGTGTGTGTGTGTATTTGTGTGTGTAAGGGGTGTGGGTTGAGTTTAAGAAGAAAGAGGGGTCTGGAAGGCACCAGACTGAAGAGGGAAAAAATGGTCTCTTTTGATGCCCATATGTTATTTTCATGTTAAATATATTCATACATTGAATACATACATATATAAATACACCAAATACACTAATATCAAATACATTTAAATTACATTCATTTAGATTTCATATTAAATACATTTAAAATGCTAATAATACTAGAAACCCACATGTTAAACATCTAGAAGATCCCTTTAGATCATCAATTGTCCATATTTTACAATTTGAGAAATACTGGTGGGGCAGCTAGGTGGGGCGGTGAGTAAAGCACCGGCCCTGGAGTCAGAAGGACCTGAGTTCGGATCTGGCCTCAGACACTTAACACACAAACAAAAACCTAGCCGTGTGACCTTGGGCAAGTGACTTAACCCCAATTGCCCTCCACAAAAGCAAAAAAAAAAAAAAAAAGAAATACTGGTGGGGGCAGCTAGGTGGTGCAGTGAATAGAGCACCGGCCCTGGAGTCAGGAGGACCTGAGTTCAAATACGGCCTCAGACACTTGACACACTAGCCACGTGACCTTGGGCAAGTCACTTAACCCCAATTGCCCTGTCCTCCCCCCTCTAAAAAGAAAAAAAATAATACTGGTCATCATATAAGTTTTGGGGTCATAGGCCTTCCTTGATAAAAATTTAACAGTAGGTAGGTGACTTGTGCCTTTCACATAAGGGAGGGCTAATATATCCCAGTGATTAGGCAATCTGTAAGACACATGAAAGCAGTTCTTGCTTAGGGGCAGAAGGATAGATTTCAAATACTGAAGTGAGTGAGAATAAATATAAAATAGATTCATATCAGATACCAGTTTATTTAGATTATATTTTATAATAAATAATAATAAACAAATATTAGATAAATAAATTATTTATCTATTAAGCTAAAAGGATTGAGATGAGAAAGAAAACCAGTAAAGGTTGGGAAGTTAATATCATATTAGAAGGTAATAAAGCAAGGTATGCCAGGGAAGTTAATATCATATTAGAAGGTAATAAAACAAGGTATGCCAGGGAACTGAATTTGCCTACCTCAATCTGTCTCTAAATATATACTTTTTAATCACAGCTTCTTATTTATGTAGGAATGCTTTTATTTACACACGGTCATAGTTAAGGTCTGTCATGCTCTCTCCTAACTCAGCCATATCTGCCAAGCCATGTACTTATATAATAAGCCTCAGAGCCACATCTAGGGTGGAGATTGAGTCTTCATCAGGGTGACAACACCCAAGGGGGCACCTTTTATCCTCCTGATTCCCCTTTGGCCCACCATCCCTGTGCCTTGTGGTCCTTTCACTGTCTATATTGCCTGGCACAATCATTCCTGCTCCATCAGCTGGCCCTGGGCCACCACCCCCTCTACACTTGGGGTCCCATTACCAAGAAGCTTATCTACTGGCACCCAACTTTCTCTATTACTGGGCCCCTGTTCTTTTTTTTATGATGACATCAATCATGAATTTATTAAGTACTTGTTATGTTTGAGACGTGTGGTAAGTGCTGGAGATACAAAGACAAAAGCAAACCATTCTTGAACCTCAAGGATCTTCCATTCAAATGATGATGGTATCTCCTAGCATTTTTAATGAGGAAAATTTGGTTAGACTAGTGTAACTTTTTCCTGATGGGTTCTGGGGCTCCTGTTCTTATGCCCAGGAAAATTCACTTGTTAGCAGTGGGTGGGAGAACAGGCTAAAGACAGCCTGCCTTGGTAAGATAAGTGTATCTATCTTACCTGTCTGAAAGTCTGGAACATAAGTTTCCCAAAAGCTGAAGATTTTGACGCATAGCTTTGTTTGCACTAATAATTTTGTTTTCAGGGTTGGAACAGAAACTAAAACAACATGCAATATAGATTCATCTTGTGAAACTTTTAGCATGAGAATGGTCCGGACTGGTGCTTGGTTTATAAATCCCACTCCCTCCCACTCCCACCCAATTATACATTCCCCCAGGCTTAAAAATTCCTAATCATGGTTCTGTTAAGGCTTGAAACACCACAGACACTTCTGCCCTATCAAACATCCTTGAACAAAAGCAATGAGAGAGATTTGTTTTTACTTTATTTGTGCAGGAATTTCAACAGAGGCAAATGTGTGTGCTTTGTTTAACAGTTTGATATAGACAAGGAAGCCGGGGAAAGACAGATTTACCATCGCTACTGTATGGAACGAGCTTCTGTCCATTGTGCTCACGTGTTCACCACAGTTTCTGAAATCACTGCCATAGAAGCTGAACACATGCTGAAAAGAAAACCTGGTAATTGTCATCTACACAATCTGTCACTGGGCTCTGAAGTTGATGGATAAAGCAGTAGAGGCATGGAGGGATGGGGAGAAATGATATGGTACTTCTTATCTGCGACAGTCAGGTGGCAATGGGAGGAGTGCTAGACTAATATCAGGGAGATCAGAATACAAATCCAGACTCAGACATTACCTAGGTGACCCTGGCCCAGTCACTTAATCTCTTCCTGCCTCTGTTTCTTTATCTGTGTAATAGGATAATAATAGCACCTACCTCCTAGGGTTATTTGGAAGATAAAATCAAATACTTGTAAGATACTTCAAAACTTAAGGTGCTATATAAATGCCAGTTGTAATAATAATAATAATAATAACAATAGCCTTTATTATTATTTTCATTCAAATCCCTATATTCATTTACAGATGATAGCTTATACAAATTGCCATTGTTGTTAATCATTTCAGTCGTGTCTGACTCATGACTCCTTTTTGGAGTCCTATTGCTTTTTGTTTTAACAATACTTACAACATTTACTATAGGTTACATTTATTTGTGTACATATCCTATCTCTCCTGTTAGTTTGAAGGTTACTTGTGATAAAGTTTTGTGTATTAGAAAAATGCCTTGCACACTGTTGTTGTTTAGTAAATGTTCACCGAATGAACACATTACACTATGATTGAACAAATCCTTAACAAAAAGTCTTGGAATAGAGAGTCAGTGAAAGAGGTGTTTCTTCATTCCTCCTATAGAGAATCAGCTGAACTACTTTGGTTGTTGTTGTTTTTTTTTTTTAACTGGAGGGAGAAGGACATACTAGAGAGTTGTTTTAGAGAATCAAGAAGATATTTTGCAACTGATTGGATATGTGGTGTGAGGGAAAGTGGGAAGTTGTGGATTACTCTCAGGTTGCAGACTTGGGTTTTTAGAAGGATGATAGTGCCCTCAAAAGAGATAGGGAGATTCTGAAAAGCATTGAGTTCTGGGGGAAAGAGCATTGTTCCTATTGTGGGTGGACTGAATTCGAGATGCCTACTAGATATCTAGTTTACAATGTCCAATGGGAAATTGATGATGCGAGACTGAGACCCAGGAGAGTGACTAGGACTAGAAATATAGATATGAGAGTCATCTGGGTAGAAATAATTGAACCTATGGTTGGTGAAGTCTCTGAGAGTGTGTATAGAGAAAGATAAGAAGAGGGACAAAGAGAGAGCCTTGGGAAACACCCACAGTTAGGAGGTGGAATATGGATGATGATCTAGCAAAGGAAACTGAGACGGCCCGGTCAGACAAGTATAAGGAGAGAGCAAAGTTACAAAACCCCCAAAAGAAGTAATATCTAGGAGAAGAGAGTAGTCGACAAGGACAAATACTGCTAAGAGGTCAAGAGAAGCCAAGCATTTGGCAATTAAGAGATCATTGGTAGCTTTGGAGGGAGCAGTTTCCCTTGAATGAAAGTTAGGAAACCAGGTTACAAAAGAAAAGGAAAGAAGACAATTCTCCCTACCCCCAGAGGAGTTCATTTGTGAAAGAAAGAGATAGAGAATGAGGGATTAAGGAGATGGTGTGGTCAAGTGAGAGTTCTTTTAAAAGAAAAAGTAGGGCAGGGGCAGCTAGGTGGCACAGTGAATAGAGCACTGGCCCTGGAGTCAGGAGGACTTGAGTTCAAATCTGGCCTCAGACACTTAACACTTACTAGCCGTGTGACCTTGGGTAAGTCACTTAGCCCCAATTACCTGCCTTCCTCCCTCCAAAAAGGAAAAAAAATGTAGGACACCTGAACACATTTGTAGGCAACAGGAAAAGACACAATAGGGAAAGACTGAAGATTAGAGAGAAATGTGGAGGTAAAATTGTGGGAGAGACAGGATTGGATAAGTACAGGGGTTAGACTTGCATAGGAAGGAGAGGGACCATCTCTTCATGAGAGACTAGAGTATAAAAGAAGAGAATTGGAGATATTAATAGCTTTTGAGATGCAGAAAGGGGAAGAAGAGGACAAGATATTAGTGGCACTGGGAAGGCCCTTTCTTTGCCTCCAAAATCCTCCTGCCTTCTCATTAATACCAGAAATTCTATGATAAGCACTTTATTCCATTGGCCAGAAGCTAATACATTCAGCAGGGGGTGAGAGCAAGAGCAAAAGATACATCTACTGAGAAAGAGAGAGAGAGACAGAGAGAGAGACAGAGAGAGAGACAGAGAGAGAGAGACAGAGAGAGAGAGACAGAGACAGAGACAGAGAGACAGAGAGAGAGAGACAGAGAGAGAGAGAGAGAGAGAGAGAGAGAGAGAGAGACATAGACAGAGAGAGAGAGAGAGAGAGAGAGAGACAGAAAGAGACAGAGAGAGACAGAGACAGAGAGACACAGAGACAGAAAGCAACAGAGACAGAGAGATACAGAGAGACAGAGAGAGAAAGAAAAAGAATAGGAGAGAGGAAAGGAGAGGAGAGGAGAGGACAGAGCAATTGCTTATATTTTTGGGCCATGGTAATATAATAATTATGACAATACTAAATTTAGGGATGATAATGCATCAGAAAGTATTGGGAAGTAAATAGATACTGCAAAATTGAAAAAAGGAATAAACATTTTAGAGTTCTTACTACCTTTCTTATTGCTCCTTTTTTTTTTTTGGAGGGGGGAAGGCAAGGCAAATGACTTGCCCAAGGTCACACAGCTAGTAAATATGTCAAGTGTCTGAGGCCAAATTTGAACGCAGGCTCTTCTGACTCCAGGACTGATGCTCTATTCACTGCACCAACTAGCTGCCCCATATTGCTCCTTTTTAATTGAAGCATATGCTATCAAAACAATCTGGGTTTAGATCCATGTGCAACAGCATCATGGTATAGTAGAAAGACCAGACCTTCAAATTCCTGCTTCCTCCCTTATAAGCTATGTGACCTGGGAAAAGCCACTTAAGTCCAACTGTAAAATAGAGCCAAGACGTCATGGGGTTGTTAGGATGAATGGGATAATTCATGTAAGGTGCTTTTCAGACCTTAAACTCCATATGAATGCTAACTATCATGGTTCAAAAGTAGAATCAGAAATGTAGATCTCAAATGGAGTCTCGGGGCTTTATTCTGAACCTCTTATGACCAGTGATATTTCAATCAATTTCACCTCTGACTAGAGAAAGGTTAGGACTGAAGTTGTGAAATCCTTGGACACTCATAACCCACAAAGGTCAATGGACTTTTGTTGATCATTAAACCTGAAAGGCTTTCCCAAGGACATTCTTCTTAGTATTCACCTTATACAGCATGGCTGTGCTTGTGTTTTTATTTTAATCTCCCCCACCCCCAAATTAATGTTGCAGTCACAGCAACAGCACCGAGTGAATAAAGGATTACACAATGAGAGAAATAGAGATCTGAGATATCAGGCAATTAATCATTTAGTAAAGTTTAATTACTATGAGCTTGGTACTGGGGACACAAAGACAAAACCTTGCTTTTGGGGGCTTACATTCTACTGAAATGGCATTTTTAGGTAACTATTCACTGAGACTGCCAACAAAGGACACTTTACCCACCTTTTGAGGTATAGAAAAGCTGGGAGAATATTTACCCCTCAAGTGGAAATTTACCTAAATTTAGAAATTTTGCCTCTGAGAAGCAAATCTAAACCACCCTCTAAGAGCTGGAGCCTGGTTGTGGGTGAGAAGAAGAGCAGAGAGAGTGGTGGAATGAGAACAGATTCTTGGTGGGAGAGTAGATCAACTGTTTCTCAGGGCCATTTCATTTTCCAGTCAATCAAAGCAAGAAGAGGTTAAGTGACTGGTCCAGGGTCACACAACTAGTAAGTATCTGAGACCAGATTTGAACTAAGGTCCTCCCAACTCCAGGCCCAGGACTCTATTCACTGAGCTATCTAGCTGCTCCATTATACTTATAATCCATTTCCAAGAAGCTGTAGCATGCTCAGTGGCCATACCCTGTAAAATTGTCTCAGCAGAGTGGTTAAACCAGGTTGAGGGCAACCAACAGGCTTCAAACCCATTGGTAAGTTAGGCAGATGTCCACCCCAAGCATGTGAAAACCTCATTTACAGAGTGGGTGAATGAGAACAATTTGTTCCAATGGCCATGAAGGCAGCTGAAGCTGTGAAGCACTTAAAAGCTTGGTCAGACATCTAAGATGCCACGGTCATCCACTGTATCCCAAGCATTGTTGGCCATCTTGATTTTTTATCCTGCCACTGGACTTCAGTGAGTGAGGCTGATGACTTTGTGCAACTCTTCCTCAATTAGATCCAATTCACAATCAAGTTAAAATATCACCCATAATGCTACTGGTCCTCTTCAAAACAAAGAATGAACAACAAACATTGGAGGATAGGCTATGGTCAATAAAGTGAGGGGAGAAGATTAGGATGACCAACATTAGGAAGGTTAGATAGGGATCTATGTCATTCAATAGAGTCTGGGGATGCTGGAGTCAGGCATCTCTCCATCTCTCAGCAGCCTTACCTATAATACTCCTAGTATCTCCCGGCAATTTGCAAGGAGGAGAAACATGAGAGTGAAATTGGTAATGGCAGGTAGTCCCTAATCATAAATTTTCTCGTGGCCAAACTAGATACTTTGGCACAGGGGAGAGTAGGAGGAGAAAATATGGGCTATCCCCTACCCCACAGTGGTAGATTCTGGGGAAGCCTTTGCCTTCCTGTTTAGACTAGCTAAGACCTTCCTCTTTCATCATGTGAAATTTGAACGAGCCAGGGAGAAATGTCTGGAATACCTGAGGAACAATAGAATTCCAGGGCTTGATTGAAGTAGGGTCCTTTTCCTTTAGCTCTCCTCAAGAGAAGTTACAGTGGCTCTGGGAATGAGGATATATACATTGGGACTGGTACAGACAATGGATATAACCAATAATTTCCTATGTCTTCCTTCTACCTCATCCCCAAATACCCAGTAGCATGAGATTATACATATGATAGGCCAGAGTTTCAAGTACCATCATCTTAAGGAGGGATAGATGTGTGTTGGGAATTGGACCTGTACTGGTACAGTGGTACAATGCCAATACTGGTGGGTATGGTGGGGAGAAGCAGTTGAGTGAAAAGGTGTGTTAGACCTTCGCACATTCCAGATCTATATCATAGACAAGCCACACAAGACCTAACCGGAACCTTCTTAGTGAGAAGTTATTTAAATAGGAAGATATTGGCCTCTTATGTCTCCTCCTTTCCATAGCCCCAAATTCAGAAGCCATCTATAGTTCTTTGTTCCATTTCCTTCTCATTAAACCTCTTGTAATATGACTTCCAATCTTACAAACAAATGAAAAAGCTAGCTCTTGGGTTTTTTAAGTCTATTCAGTGCTAAATCCAAGAACTTTTTTCTAAGTCCTCATTCATTTTTTTATCTCTATGTGGCTTTTGACATGGTGACCACACGTTTTCCTGAATTTTCTTGCCTCCCTCAGATTTCATTGATAATGCTCTCTCCTTCTTGCTGTCTACTCCTCAGGCTCCTCTGATAGACTACTCTCCATATTCTATTCCCTTACCATAGGGGACCCCAAGATTCTGTTTTGGGACCTATTTCTTTTCTCAGTAATCTCATCAATTCCTATTGACTCCCAGAGGAACATATTCAACCCTAACCTCTCTCCTGACGTCCAGTCCATCGCCAACTGCTTGTTTTATATCTTTAAATGGATGGACCAAAGACATCTCAAAATAAGCATGTCCAAAATAAAATTTATCTTGTCCTACCTCTATACTATTTCTCTGAACTTCCTAGTTCCTGTTGAGAGCATTTTCTGGTCCCAGAGATTCATAACTTAGCAGCATTTTTGACTCTTCCATCTACCTAACTTGCCAGATCCAATCAGTTTCCAAGCCATTGTTATTGCTGTTGTTTTTCTTCAATCTCCATAATTTCTCTCCAATCTAATCCCCTTCTTTCCCTTCATGACTACTGCCTTACTTCAGTTCCTTGTCACCTCTCACATGGACTGTTGCAGTAATGTTTTAACCATACCTCCAACTTTCTGTTACTCTGCACTCTAATTCTTCTTCTATACATACATCTACCAAAATGATCTTCCTCTAGTACAAGTGTGACCATCACTCTCCTGTTCACTGACAGTTTCATTATCCTGTTTAAGAAATGTCAATAGCTCTCTATTGCTTCTAGGAGAAAACAGTGACTCCACCTTGGTACTTAAAGATCTTCATGGTCTGGCTCCAGCTAAATCATATTATTCCTTTTCTTGAAGTATGTTTCAACCTAAGGGGTCTATTTACTATTCCTTTCACTCTGCATTCCAAGGCTTACCTGTTTGCCATTGTACATGCTAGAAATGCATGCCCTTCATTAAACCCTTTATTAAAATCTTCAGTTTGTCTTTTTCAAGATTTGGTTGAAGAAAGGTTGGTGCAATGGGAAACGTCCTGAATTTGGAATCATGTGAAACTGAGGCTTGTCTGCCTTATGAGAGATCACAGAATCTCAGATCCAAGCCCTTAGAGGTCACTTAAACCTGTCTGTACCTAACTAGAAATCTGTACCTACCAAGTAGTTTCTTTATTGATAACTCCCAACTCCTGAGGTAGCCCATTCCACTCTTTGACAGTTTGAGTTGCTAGAATGGTTTTCTTTATGTTGAATTGAAATCCAGTTCCTGGCAGCTTCCACTGCTTTTGGTTCTGCCCTCTTGGACAAGTCTAATACATCTATTTGATCATCCTTCAAATACTTGAAGACAGTTACCATGTTCTTGCTAAAGTTTTTCCTTCTCCACTTTCTTCAACTGAGCACCCTTATGCTATGAAGCAGATTTCTTGCCATCCTGATTACCTTCCTGTGGACATCCTTCAGTTTATCAATGACCTCCCAAAGCTGCTACAATAGCACTGAAAGCCAAACACGGGACTCTAGATGGAGTCTAACTAGGGTAGAATATAGCAGAACTAACCTTCCTTCTTTGGATGTTATGCTTTTATTAATATAGCCTAAAATCATGTTGAGTTTTTAGGCTGCAACATCATACTACTGCCTTAAAGTTCACTAAATCTCTGGCTCTGACCTCTCTCTTCCTTTCCAGATGTTGTTACTCCAAATGGCCTGAGCATTAAGAAATTTTCAGCTGTACATGAGTTTCAAAATTTGCATGCTTTGTACAAGTCCAAGATCCAGGATTTTGTTCGTGGTCATTTCTATGGGTATGTACATAGGCAGCAAGATCAGAAGTCTTGGCACTGGAAGGAACCATAGAAGTTATCAAATTCAACCTGATCACTTTACTGATTAAGATATTGAGGCCCAGAGAGTGATATCTAGCTCTCACAGGTAGCAAGGGGTCAGAGCTAGGATTTGGTCCCAGGTCTTTCCAATTGCAAATCTAACACTTTTTCCATCGTATTAATATGCTTTCTCTAACTCTAATCAGCACATGAATTTTAATAGTTATCCAGCACCCAGCAAACAAGATTATAACCATAGATGAAAAAGAATTCCATATTTTCCCACTAATCTATTCCTTTTATCCACATATGATATATTCCATTTGGTCGAGAACCATGATTTCATGGCTATAGGGAAGGAAGCTCCTACTAATGCAGTCAATTGTTCTGCAATTTATAGTCTTAGAAAAGTTGTCTAGGGAATTAAGATTAAATGACTGGCCCAGATGCAGATAGTCAGTATATATGAGAGGCAAGACTTGAAAAAAGGTCATCCTGACTCATTCACTGTAACATGCTGCCTTATAGGCAATATATCTACAAAAATTTGTAGTGAATCCTTTACTGAACTAATTGGCACAAATTTTAATTTTGGATTCACAAGACCCACCAAAAAAAAAAAAAACCCCAGCAAAAAAGGGTTCCTTTTTCTTTTGCTATCAATTATAAAAAATAAACAGATTTTTATTGGATCTCCTTTAATGAACTACATTGTAAAATTGGAATTGTTTATTCTTCTGCCACAATACCCTTTCTAATCACGGTAGAGTGTTTATGGATGAAATAAAATTTGTATTTAACTCAGAATTAAATCACTATCAAATCCCCTGGGGTTCATTTTAAGAGTGTTTGAATGGGCTCTTTGGACTCCAACATTAATAGGCCAGGAAAAATGTGCCAAAAGGCTTCCATTAGGGTATTATATCTTTCTTTTTTTCTTTTTTTTAAAGCAATTGGGGTTAAGTAACTTGCTCAAGGTTACAGGGCTAGTCATTATTTATGAGTGGGTGCTCATTTTCTGAGGCCGGATCTGATCTCGGGTCATCCCAACTCTGAGGCCGGGGCTCTTACTCACTGCACCACCTAGCCGCCCCTTTAGGGCAATTGGGGTAAGTAACTTGCCCAAAGTTACACCGCTACGTTTTTGTTTGTGTGGATTAAGTGTCGGAGGCCGGCTCCTAACTCAGGTCCTTCTGATTCCAGGGCCGGCGCTCTATTCACTGCGCCACCTAGCCGCCCCAGTATTATATCTTTCCAAAAGATATCAAGAACCTCAAATGACATTGCAAGAGGAATGGATAGTAGTTAGGTCATTTCCCAGCCCCAAATGAACACATTTTATTATTTTGTTTCATTTCAGTCATCTTGATTTTGACCTTGAGAAGACTTTATTTCTTTTCATTGCGGGGAGATATGAATTTTCAAACAAAGGAGCTGACATCTTCTTAGAAGCTTTATCTAGACTAAACTTCCTCTTACGGGTAAGAAAGCTCTGGGTTCTGAGATATGACAGATATGATAGTGGGCAACTCTATCTGTTTTTCCAAATGAGTAGAATGGCTTTTAGCACTACCAACAGAGGTTTCATGAAAGCACAAAATTATTCAACTAGGAGAATCCTACCTTAATTCTGATTCCCCATTTCAGGTTATTTCTTATGGTCACACTAGCCCCTTAAATGTTTACCTTCCATTGCCAAAATGCTTGCTTTTACTTGAAAGATACTCTTCAAAGTTATATTGGATCATATATAGGACAAGCATATCCTAAAGGAAACCTGTCCCAATTCCCCTTAATTCCAGTGCCTTCCCTCTTAATGTTCATTATTTCCTGCTTATGTTGTAGACCATTTCTACTTATCCTGTATACTACTTACTAGGTTTTTGCTTGTTGTCTTGCCCTTTAGTCTGTGAGCAGCTTTCTTTGTATTTCCATTGCTTAGCACAGCTCCTAGTGCATAGTTGTTGTTCAGTTGTTGCAGTCCTGTCTTACTCTTCATTACCCTATTTAGGGTTTTCTTGGCAAAGATACTGGAGTGGTTTGCCATTTCCTTTTCCAGCTTATTTTACAGATGAGGAAACTGAGACAATCAGGGTCAGGTGAATTGCCCAGGGTAACATAGCTTGTAAGTGTCTGAAGCCAGATGTGAATATAGGAAGATGAGTTTTTCTGATTTTAGGCCAGACATACTATCTACTGGGTCACCTAGCCACCTGCCTAGTATAGAATAGAGTAGGGTATGGTATGGTATGGTATGGTATGGTATGGTATGGTATGGTATAGTATGGTATGGCATGGTATGGTGTGGTGTGGTGTGGTGTGGTGTGGTATGGTATTGTATAGTATAGTATACTGTAGTATAGCATAGTGTAGTATAGGATAGGATAGGATAGGATAGGATAGGATAGGATAGGATAGGATAGGATAGGATACGATATAGCCCTCCCTCACTTAAATCCAATTCACTTGCACGTCATGGCATCACCTTCCTGATGCCATGGTCCTTTTGGAGCACAAACGTCAAACAACAACAGCATAGTAGGTACTTAATAAATGGTTATTAGCTGACTGACTGGCATGTAAGGTTTCTGAACTAAACACAACTGCAAAACATGCAGCAAATAAAAGCAACTGTAGAAAGTTAAAACATATCAGAATCCTATGTTTCTTGAATCTTTTAAAATATTTTTTCCCATTTTTTGTCAACTTTGTTTCTGAATATGTCCCTTTCCCTTCACCTAGGGAGCCATCCCATGGCAAATCCAATCTATCCTCATTGTCTAAAAACATGCTCAGACCTCATCTCTTATCATATTTTCACTTGATGCTGCCACATCCTCAAACTATCATCCTACGTGTCTCCTCACTTTAATTGCCAAATTCCTAGATGTGCCAAGTTTGCTGACTTTTTCTTAGTTTTGAGTTCTTATTTTTCTTAGTTTTTGTTATTTTTAACCTCTCTAGCTTTCATTATCACTGACCACATCACTTCCATCTGGATACTCTCTTCATCCTTTGTTTCAAAACAATAAGGAAACAAGTAGATGTTGAGATTAAAGATATGAGTGAGGGAGTGCCCAGTGGGACAAGGGGAGGATGAAAAAACAAAGAAGATAAAAGTATAAGAGAGATTTGAAGTGTAGGGAAGGGAAAGTGATAGAACTCACAATAAAGAGTCTTCATTTTCTCAGTAAAATAGTGAGATAAATTCCTGTGAGGAATATGGGGTGGAGTGACACTGGTGAGGAGAAAGGAAAAGTATTGGGACAATCACTGCAAAAGATGTACTAAAGATTTGGTTGTGGAAAAATGATAGGATTGCTATTTATCAATCAGGGCTTAGTTGAGTTGTTTTTTTTTCAAAGTGAATTTGTAGTGGACCTTGTCAGTACAGCAGTGTGACATTTTTCTAGCAGTGTGCAGTAGCTCATGAGTTGAAACAGAAAAGATGTATGGCAAGGGTGGAGAATGTGCAGGGAAAGCATCATGGAAGGACAAGGGGAAAGGGGGGATTCAAGGGTAGAAGATGACTTGACTTCTAATTAATAGCATCAAGACCATGAAGGGAGGAAAGTGATGCCAGACTAACGATGATGAACTGGGAGAACAGAGAGGATGTGGAGATCACAGTAGAGATAAACAATAGATTTAGGAAGGATAAGGCAGAAATTACAACAGGGGATAAAATGGGAGTTTGTTCATTATAAGAAGTTGTTTTAAAAGGTACAATGCAAGAAGAGGGCAAAGAAGAATAGTGACCAGGGACAAATTGGACTGAGCTATATTGATGAAAATTGGGGGTGAGGGGAAAGGCAATGGGAAAGGTGTTTTGTTGTTGTTGTTGTTTTTGCCTTGAAAGAAAGTGACTCTGAATCTCAGGAATAAGAACATCAGGAAGTAAGAGTTTGTAAATAAGACAGGAGAAGCATCATTTGATAAGGATATTTAGTTGATTAAAGCAGAGTATGGGAGGTTCTTCTAATATAGAAGTTATGAAAATTGTGTGAAGATGTTCTAATCTCTAATTGTTTCCACTTCTAACTTTACAAAATTATAAATTGAAAAGACAACCTGGAAGAAAAAAAACCTAAACTTATCTATGAAAGGAAAACTCAGAAGACTAAAGACAGCTTACATTTGTCTAGAAAATTACACAGTGTGGATTATAAATGAGGATCTTTGCTATTTAACTGATTGAAACAGAAATGCTATTTTCTAGGGGTTAAAAGTCAACTTGCTTTGCATTTTATTCAACACTGGATACTTCTTGTTGCTTTTTCTGTTGTCAGGTGCACAAAAGTGATGTCACAGTTGTGGTGTTTTTCATTATGCCTGCCAAGACAAATAATTTTAATGTGGAAACCTTGAAAGGACAAGCAGTGAGAAAGCAGCTATGGTAAACACTGTTCTTGTTAATGTTCTTGAGCCCTAAGCTTAAAAAGATTTTCTTTTAAAAACTGCTATATACTACACATTATTAAGCACCATTTTCTTGGTTTAAGATTATTAGGGAATGAATTCCATATGAGCCTTGCTCAGTTAATGCATTATACTGAGTTATGGCAATCTAGGTGGCAGTGTCAGTGTTTGACTCTGGAATGGATTGTCTGGAGACATTTTATTAGATACGTCTTTAAATATTGATTAAATTATTTCTGGCAACATAGTTGACTGAGAATTTTGGAAAGGGCCCAACTCTTCAATATTGCCAATACAAATAGAGAAGGAAATACTAATAATTAGGTAGACAGACATGTAAATGGAACCATGAAAGGACTTCCAAAAAGAATAGTCTCTCAGGGAAAGAAAAAATAAAGAACAAAAAAGATGGGCAAGTAGAAAAAATAAAACATCAACATAATAATATTAAGGAATGAAAAATCCTGAAAAGTTCTGAGAAGGAAAAATAACAAATTATTTCAACAATGACCCAGAAAAAGAGATCTAGTATAATACAATCAAATTGACTTTCTTTTTTTTTTAAAGCTTTCACTTTAAAAGAATGAAATAAATTTTCTCTTTAAAAAAAAAGATCTGGGGGTCACTAGGTCAGGATGACCTGAGTTCAAATCCAGTCTCAGATACTTAACACAAAACTAGCCATGTGACTTGGGCAAGTCACTTAACCCCAATTGCCCTACCTTCCTCTCTCCAAAAACAAATAAACAAACAAACAAATAAATAAAAAGAGCTGATAAATAAGAGCAAAAAAATATTGCAGCTTAATAATGCATAAGAACTGGAATCTATAGAAACAGACCAGGAAAAATTGATAATGAAGATCATCAATGTGGAGAAAGTGGTAGTAAATATGAAGGAAAGCATGGAATTGATAAGAAATAAAATTTTCATTTTGGGAGACAAACCCACCAAACATGACCAAAGGATAACTCAGCTAGAAAAAAGTTTGGAAATTTTACATGCAAAGATAATAGGTTTAGAAAATAAAGTTCAAAAAATTAACTTGATTCATCAGATTAGGAGGAAAATATGGTGGTCAAGAGCCTAACTACCGTTTTCAAGAAATTGCACATGACTGTTTCTCAAAAGTATTAAGGTTTACATTCAGTCTATGGATGCATAAAATTTATCCTGTGCCATGAGAGAATCTCAAATTCAACTCAGTGGGTACAATGTTATTAAGCTAATTTCGTTGATTTTTATTTATTTATTTTAAAGCAATTGGGGGTAAGTAACTTGCTCAAGGTTACACGGCTAGTCATTATTTATGTGTGGGTGCTCATTTTCTGAGGCCGGATCTGATCTCGGGTCATCCCAACTCCGAGGCCGGGGCTCTTACTCACTGCGCCACCTAGCCGCCCCTTTAGGGCAATTGGGGTTAAGTAACTTGCCCAAGGTCACAAGACTAGGTTTTTGTTTGTGTGGATTAAGTGTCTGAGGCCGGCTCCCAACTCAGGTCCTTCTGACTCCAGGGCTGGCGCTCTATTCACTGCGCCACCTAGCCTCATTGATTTTTAAAAAAGGATTTTGCATATAGCTAAGAATGACTTGTCAAGGAGCCCCACTTTTAAGTACAAAGGTATACATAGGCTATGTGGGAAAGAAAAGAAAAATCTAGAATGTGATTTAAGTCAAGGGAAACTAGTCCTTACCCCAGAATCAGCTAACCTAGGAATACTTTTTGAAGATAAAAATATATATTTTTATTTTTCATGGCATCTCTAAGTGTTTCTATAGGAAAAAGAGAAATTAGATGAAATCTTTGACATACAAATAGATTCAGGGAGAAAAAATATGGGTAATTCCTCTTTTTCCACCTTAGATTGCCATTGGAAAATTTAGAAATATTTTGTTCTTGGCTCCCTGGGATTCATCCCTTTTCATTGGAAAATGGCAAATGTTTTGGCCTTCAGTTCAATTCATAAGTGCCAAAATTCAGTGTCTGGTGGTCCATTTTGGCCCAAAAACCTACCATTCTCCATCTACTCACCCATTAAGCAGGCTACAAGGGGGCAAAATACAATTCAATTTCACTTTAAAGCTGTGGACAGACACTTTTAAAGTTTTTTTGATGTAAATAAAACATTATTATTTAAAAATAAAACATTTGTTATAAATCATTGAGAGGAAGGAAGGAATCATTTATTATGGGTCTACTATGTGTGAGGCACTGTGTGAAGTATTTTACAAATATTATCTCATTTGATTTCACAACCCTGAAAATTAAGTGTTATACAAGTAAACTGGTGATTTAGATTAAATTTTACAACAATTTAGATCAACTAGATATGCTTTAGACTAACATGGCTCTGTAATTGTACAACCATCTTCCTCTCCCCATGGTCTTGGAAGAAAACTTGGAACAAGACAGAGTCTCATTTGTCTTTGCACACTCCTAAGAATATCAGAGCTGAAAGGGACTGTCAAGACACCGAGTCCAAGTTCCTAATTTTACCTACGACAAATGTATAGTGGAAAATTGGAATAAGGTTCTCACTGCTCCCTGTGTGGCAGTCACTATTTGGGAGAACTAAGAGTTTTTAAACTAAAACTCTGCCCCTGAATAAGGAAAAAAGCTAAAAGAAATCTATTCTTCCACAGAGAGAAGATGGAGGAAGTACTTCTCCCACCAAACCTCACAGTACATAACAACTTAAAACATATATTATACATGTTATATAACATAAATATGTTATATTTAATATAACAGCCTGTCAGTGTCATTTGCTGCTTAAACAACTATAGAGTTGTTCATGACTCTTCCCTCCCTTCCAACAAGTAAAATAGTGGTTGCCTACAGCTTGAAAATACAGCTAAATTTTATTTTACCTTCTTGTAGCCAGCTTTGTGAGAGAATGGTAGACTTTACCTTCAGCTTCTACACTATTTCAGGATTTCTATCCTATATTTCAGGATCTCATTACCTCTCACATGGACTATTAGTAAAACCTTCATTGGTCCCCTTGCCTCCATTATCTCCCCTTTCCAATCCATCCTCCACTCAATTGCCAAATTGATATTCTAAAATACAGACCTGACCTTATTATTTGGCTACTCGAATTCTTTAATGGCTCCCTATTTCCTCTTGAGTAAGAAACTCTGCAAAATACTCAGTCTGACATTAATTACCTCTGTAATCTGTCTCTGCAATTCCTCCCACCCATTTTATTTCTGGTCTCATTCTTATTACTATCCTTCACAATTCTGTTCTAGGAGGTCAAATTGACCAGGTCCTAGTTGTTTTCTATATGTGAACTTCTATTTCCTGCTTCTGAGACTTTGCAGAAGTGTTCCTCTATGTCTGTAATATGTTCTTCCTTCTAGTTCAAGTCCCCAGCTTTAGATATATATCAAAATATACCTCAGATGCTACCTCCTTCATTGAGCCCTTCCTAATCCCCAAAGCTATGCTATCTCCCTCTTGAAATTACTTTTTATTACTTTGGACATATTTTGCATTTCTACCTACCTACCTACCTACCTACCTACCTACCTATCTATCTATCTATCTATCTATCTATCTATCTGTCTGTCTGTCTGTCTGTCTATCTGTCTATCCCATCCCTCCAATAGAATGCAAGCTCCTTGAGGGCAGGGAATGTTTTGTTTCTATCATTGTATTCCCAGTGCCTAACACAGTGTGCATTGAACAGAGTAGATATTTTTGAAGTATTGTGACTTAAAATTTTTAATTGGCAGAGCTATAGTAACAACTGGCACACTACTCTTTCTGGTGTTGAGAAATCATCCAATGTTTTTAGGAAGCAAAATAGAATTATACAATAAATGTCACAAAAAATGTGTATAGTCCTTTGATCCAGAGATACTAATAGACTATATTCCCGAGGAATTTATTATTAGGAAGGAAAAAGACCCATTTACACAAAACCATTCTTAGTAGCACCATCCATAAGAGGAAAATGTAGGTGTCCAATGATCAGAGAATGACTGAATAAAAGCATTATATAGGAATGCAAGGAGATGTTGTTGTGCCTTTAAGAAGCAACAAAATATGATAAATTCCTAAAAACATGAGACCTATATGAAGTGATGCCAAATAAAGTGGAGCCAAAAGAATAATATGTAGTCATTACAATTATGTAGTTAAAGACAAAAATATATCCATATTTAAATATGTAACATTTAATTATCTTAATGATAATTTTGTATATATTTATAACATAATATAAATCTTAAATAAATAATATAATTTATCATATGACATATTATCTTATATAAAGAATACATTATGTAAATAATAAAATAAAATAATTTTAATAACAAATAATATAAAATTTATAGTTAATTTTGATAATTAAACTAAATAGTAATATATCCATGTTCAATTCACAGAAAAGGTTAAAAAGGAATCACAAGAAGATGATATATGTATTAGTGTGCAAAAGTCAATATATGCATTTCAAGTTGGTGTTAAGAATCACTAACTAAAGGAACAATACAAACTACAATCATTTATGATCTATTTTTGTTTCATTTTACTTATTCATTTTCTATCATTTTAACATATGCATACACATATGTATATGTGTATATACATATATAGATACATATATATGCATGTATTTGAATTCCTGTACTTGTTGATAGAAGTTAAAATTAAAGTTTTATATAAACCATGGGCTAAATTCTCAATATTTTAGGATCATTTAGGTGTGGTACCACCAGAAATCTGGAGATTAGACTGGGATGCAAATAATAAAAAGAATAATAATAACGTGGAGGAGGAGACATTATAGGTAGCGTTAGTCTTAACTCCCAGTCATCAATACAAATTCTTTTCCTTTAAAAATTTTTCATCCCCTAAAGTGGGGGTGGCTAGGTGGCACAGTGAATAGCACACCGGCCCTGGAGTCAGGAGGACCTGAGCTCAAATCCAGCCTCAGACACTTAACACACACAAAACTAGCAGTGTGACCTTGGACAAGTCACTTAACCCCAATTGCCCTCCAAAAGAAAAAAAAAGAAAAAATTTTCATTTTTATTTTTTCCCTCAAGCATTTTTCCCCCCATCTTAAGACTTCCTGGATCCATGCGCTTCACTCTGGATCAATTCATAGAAGTTTTCCGGATTTCCTCTGAAACTGTCCATTCTATCCTTTCTTGTAGTATTATAATATTTAATTTCATTTATATACAGTAATTTACTTAGCTATGTCCCAATAAGTAGGCTGGCAGTACATTTTCAAAGGAAGTAAAATAATGACTTTTTTCATAGCATTCAAAGTTTTAAATAAGAAAAACTGTAACACTGAAAATCAATTCTGAAATATTTTATTTTAAACAGGGACACTGCAAATTCAGTGAAAGAAAAGTTTGGAAAGAAACTCTATGATGCACTACTAAGGTGGGTACTCTGAAGACATTGTTTCAAACATTTAGACTTTTAAAAACAATTTCTATTCAGAATACATATTATAGCATAAGTACTATATGTACACCATGTATGAAGACTTTTCTAAACATGTGCTAGGTCAGGTGGCCAGGATACTATATATCCCATAATTTGATACAAACAGAATAAATTTTCTTGTGATACATAAATGAGAATGACCTTTAAACATTCAATCAAATTATTTTTTAATCACTTTTTCGAATTTTGAGTTCCAAATTCTCTCTTTCTCTGTCTCTGTCTCTGTCTCTCTCCCTCTCACTCCGCCATGTGCTGAGAAGGCAAGCAATATGATAGCCATTTAGTATGTGAAGTATGCAATCAAATTCTAAGTCATCTTTAGCTTTGTTATGATTTTTACATGGTAGACTGAGTTGTAGTCTGAGATCTTTGTAAGTAACTATGTGGAGAAGCTTTTCTTTTGGTTAACTTGTGGTAATGGTGGTGTTCTGAATGGATATTGGTGGAGATAGGGTGGATATAGGTGTTATTATCAGTCCAAACTTAGATTGGGGATCTCCATAGAAAACTCAATATGCAGCAGATAGAGTTTCAGCAAATAGTATTCTGGTGGAGTGTGCCAGATATAATGACTGAATCCCATTAAAGGGTAAAATTAACTTCTTCACAAGTTAATTTTAAATGTCTCTTGTATACATAGTCAGATGGATTAGAACTCTCTGCAGATGGGAACCAGTTTTGTTGAAAGAGAATTCCTTCACATCCTTCACAAACTTTGAGTCTTTATTAGGAATCGTTTTAAGTTTAATTTGCTGTATTCTGTATATTTCCTTTACAGGGGAGAAATTCCTGATTTAAATAAGATCCTGGATCGAGATGATATGACAATTATGAAAAGAGCTATCTTTTCTGCTCAGGTAAAAAAGAAAAAAAATTTTCTGTGCTTCAGTTCAGCAATTGGAACCAGAATGTAAATGTGTATTTTAAAATCCTATTTTGCACGTGTGTATGCGTTCATGTATGTGTGTATCCTAAAGATAGATAGGCAGCTCTAACATATTCCACTGTGTTTTCTTTCTACTCATGCATAACTTTTCAGTGAACCTTTTCCCCTTGTAAATGTATAAGAAAATATACACATATATGTAAACGTATAAGAAAATATACATATATACACACACACCCAGTACCATAGGAAAATGTGTGTGTGCTAAATTGTGGCATGGCCAAGCTGTGGGGACTGGGGGTAAGATTAATTGTGACCAAAAGTAACCAGTGTTGAAAAATACTGAAATACAATACAATTCAATGCCTCCCTTTGAGAAAAGACTTTTATTACACTTTTAGATTGCAAATAAATCCCAGAGGGAGAGAAAATCACAACAGATTTTTTTAACTTAACTTTTAACTTTTTAACATCTTTTAACATCACTACTGCAGCTACAAACTGAAGAAAAATTCTCTTGTGTATTCACATATTTGTCTTTTCAGCTAAATCCAGGGACAAAGATTATAATCACTGCCTGTAGTGATAAACTGGGAAATTGTGTAATGGAGAATTGGCCAATGGAGGCCTAGTCCTTAGAATATGCTTTGTATAATCCTTTGTATAACCAGGATAGATAGTTCCCTCATTACATAAATGTGGTAATATATACTTAATGTCTCATTGTTACATTCATATTCCTAGAACTTGTTAGAATTCAATACTTATCCACCCACTGCCCATTAGACCCTACTTTTTTCCTCAGAAACTCTATGACCAGCTAGGATTAATCATTTAATATCATAGCAATTTACATTGGCTTGAAAGATCTATAACAAAATATGAGAATCAAGCAATAAATTCCCCCACTATTCATTTCCTAAACATCTAGGGAATAAGAGAGAATTTTAAGTCTCCCCTCTGCTTCCTATACCAATTTATAGAACAGGAAAAAAAACTTCTTGAGACTACTTTCTTGGGACTCCTAGGGTTGCTACATGAGAACACCAAAGAAATCTATAGGAGGGGTAAGGGGAAATAGTAACTCATCTGGTGATTGAATCCAGGAGCTTTGGAGTGTGAAAAGTGGTGCATCTCAGGAAGAGATTTGAGAAGAATTCAAGTCTTACAACTATGATGATTCCAATAACAGTTCTTCCCAGTGGATTCCTGAGGTCTGCCATCTCAAAAAAAGCAATTTTCCAATATTTCTCTTGAAAATGTAGGGAGTCGTGGTGGTAGATTATGTGTGTTACTCCTTGGATGATTTCCACATTCCGCTTATGCAATGTATATACATCGTCTTCATCCCCAGTTTCTCAGGTGATTTCGTCATTTTTTAGACATTAGAGAATGACCAAAGTTAAATATCTTTGGCTCTATCCTTGATTAGTGGAACTAGAGAATTTTGTGCTTCTTTAATGCTTTCTAACCCACTGACAATTTTTTTTTCCTTTCCAGAAGTAGTTCAGTGCCACATTGGTAGAGTGTTGGGCCTGAAGTCAGAAAGACTTGAGTTCAAATTTTACTTCACATACTTATTAGCTGTGTGACTCTGAGCAAGTCACTTAACTTCTAGCTGCCTCAGTTTTCTCACCTATAAAATAGAAATAATAATAGCATCAATCTCCTAGGGTTGTTGTGAGAATTAAATGAGACAATATTTACAGAACTCTTAGTACAGTTCCTGGACCATAGTAGGTAGGGCCTTAATAAAGTCATGTTTCCTTCCATCCTTCCTTCTTTCCTTCCTTCTTTCCTTCCTTCCTTCCTTCCTTCCTTCCTTCCTTCCTTCCTTCCTTCCTTCCTTCCTTCCTTCCTTCCTTCTCTCCAGTTCCTAGAACCCTGGAAGCATGGATTATCAAATGTGTCTAGGTATTGAGCCTCACCTTACTGCTTGCTATATCTAATAATACCTAGAACAGGTTGAGTGGTTCTAATAAACACTAACATTCCAGGGATGTTTGTTGGGTCTGTACAAAGCCTCACCACTGAACATAAAAAAGATTTTTAAATTGAGTTTTCTTTTTTATTAGGAATTTAACAATTACCAATAAAAACAAACATTCCAATATACAAAGAAAAGAGAATTCTGTATGAAATCATGAATCTACTGTGTACAGACTGTTTTTTAAATGTTTATATTAAACTTACAATAACAATGAACACCAGTTCTATAGAAACAGCAGAAATAGTTATCATTCAAAAATGCAACATAATATGGCAATTCAATATTGTCACTTCAGCAAAAAGCCCCAGAACAAATTTCAAGGGTAGTTTGGCATTACAATGATTTCAGTGAAACTCTGGCCTTGTCAACACCAGTTTTAGTGAAGGGGAATCCTTTTGATTCCCTGTAGGGGGTGGGGGGAGGTGATGAAGGGGGAGAGTCTTTAACTGGGTCTTTAATTGCTCAAACAAACAGCCTCAGTTTGAATAAATATTCAAGAGTTTTACTGAAGGAAGAAAAGCCACAAAATTCTATCTATCATCTATCTTTCTATCTATCTCTATCTATCTATCTATCTATCTATCTATCTATCTATCTATCTATCTATCTATCTATCTGCCTGTCTGTCTGTCTATTTATCCATGTATCTATCTGTCTGTCTGTCTCTCCTCTAATGAGCTTCCTATAATGCAGCACCCCATGGTCACATTCCTGTTTCCAAAACCTGGTGGGATTCACCATCTATTCAACCACTGCTCACAACCAGCTTTTCTATCAACCTAAGCTTTTAAACTAGTAAAACAGGAAAAATAGACTTGTGAGTCCGCTCTCTTGGCACTTAGTGCCACTTCCTTCAGTAAGGAAGCAACCTAGGAAAGAACAAAGGGTTATTAGCAACTTGACCCCTGATTGAACTCAGATGCCCTAGGCCCTGGAAGGCTTTTATTAAAGCACTGTATCTGGGATTTTAGAAGGGAACTATAGCTAAGAAATCTTCGGCAGCTATTGCATCCCATCATTGAAAAGGGAAAGCCCTCTACTTGACGGTGTGCAATGTCAGACATAGCAGCCTGCTGGCTCTCAGGCCATTTTCTCTCTCTTTGAGCACCTTGGTTGAAATCTTCACTCCTATCATTTCTTTTGTGAGCCTTCCTACCCAGAAGTGTCTCAAATGTTCTCTTCCAATAAAAGTCTGCTTTGCTCCTTATAGGCTTGTTTGGGGGTATAGATCCCAAAGATCTATAGATCCTCTGTATATACATGATCATGACATGAAGGACAGTATAGCACAGTATAGTGGGTGAAGTCTGGACGTTTAATCAAAAAGCCCAGGTTCAAGTCCCCATTATGAAACCTAACTGTGTGAATGATCGAATCCCTTCACTACTCAGCTTCAAAATGCTCATTTGTACAATGGAGGATGTACACAACCTTCCTGGTTATAAGGAAAGCACTTTGTAAACGATGGCATGCTAATAAGTGGCTACTGTTACTATAAAGAAGAAATGCTGACAATCAGCTCAATCACACATGGATTATCTCTAAAACTTAATTTTGTCTTCGTATTACACCTCTAGCGACAAAGCTTGCCTCCAGTGACTACTCACAACATGATTGATGATTCCACTGATCCCATCCTCAGTACCATTAGGCGGATTGGACTTTTCAACAGTCGTACAGACAGAGTCAAGGTAGAGCTAATTGTTTTGATTTATGTTTCAGAAAATTAAATTCCCACTTACAGATCTTTACTATAGGGCATAGATAAGAAGCTCAGGTTTTAACAGTATAGCCTCATTTTACAAAAATGTTTGAAGAATGGGGTGTTTGGGTTAAACTGAATTTGAAATTTTCACTTGTTAAGACCTTTGTTTAATTTCTTGCTAAAATAAACTGGTCTGCTTTTTAATGAAGTAGTAGAACATGATAAACATTATTAACTCATTGCAGAATTTAAAACCTTTTAAAGATCAGAATTCTAAAAAGTTCTCATTGTATGATAAAAGTCAAACATAGGAAATTGCATTGAATCTGGACAAATCTTCTGGCATATCCTCTAAAGATTGTTTTACCAAGTAAATCTTTATAGCTTTATTGTTACTTGTTTATTTACTTTGCTCTTTTTTGGACTGGGGCCTATGATTTCATTTGCAAACAAAACTACTAGACTAGATATCAAGATACCCGGATTCATATCCTGGTTTGGCCACAAACTAACATGACTTTGGGCAAGTCATTTAATCTCTTTGGAGTTCAGTTTCCCAATATTAAAAATTAAGATAAAAGGATAAATGATCGTTAAGGTCTCTTTTATTACTCTTTGATTCTGGGATCTATCCTTGAAAGATTTAACATATTATCACTTTTTTTTTCTATTTTTTCTGTCCTTTTATTTTGCTGGAAGATCTGAACTGACTTTGTATGTGCATGGTTCTAGATTTCCCATACTCCTAGATGGAATATGAGCTTTCCCCAACTAGATTTTCAGTGGTCAGTTTTTCCCCCCAATTAACAAGCATTTATTAAGCACCTTCAGTCTTCAGTACTAGAAACACAGAGATAAAGATAAACAGTTACTAGTCTTGATGATCTTACATTTTATCAGGAGAGACAATTTCTATACTTTAAGTTCACAATTGAACTTCAGTCACAGTGTTATGCCAAAAAGCTGATTACTCTGTGAGATAGTCAGTCAGTCAATAAGCATTGATTAAGCGCCTTCTATACACCAAGCATGGTGCTAAGTACTGGAGATACAAAAAAGGCAAAAATAGTATTTGTTCTCAAGGATGTCACAGTCAAGAGAGACAGCCTGCAAATTATTTACAAACAAGCTATCTCTACACAGGAAAAGTTGGAAACAATCAGTAGAAGGAAGGTATATGGTTTATTAATTTGGAACCAAGCATAATGCCATGAACATAATAGATGTTTAATGTCTGCTGAATTAAATGGAATACTTTAGCAAATTTCACAAATAGCCCTGTCTGAACCTTAAATAAAAATTTCTATTCGTTCTTATTCTTTGTCAGTCAGTTTGCACTGATAATAATCTAGAGCCCTATTGGAAGTAAATGCCAATCAATTTAATCTTTTATACTTTCCATAAAAATGAATGCTACAGAATTAAGATAATGTATAAGAAGCTTTTATTAAGGGACTACTATATCCTAGGCACTGTTTAGTGCTGGAGTTACAAAGACAAAATTGAAACAGTTCTTGCCCTCAAGACTATGTTCTAGTAAGGGAGAGGACATGTACATATAATATGAATATGTACAAAATATATCCAATGTGAACATAAAGCTAAGTGAATTAGGATCATGCAGAAGGTGGCTCTTAAACCAAATCTTAAAGAAAACAAAGGATTCTAAGAGGCCCAGGTGAGGAGGGAGTATATTGCAAATGGAATGCCACACATGAGGAACAGCTAGAAGGCCAGAATGGCTGAACAACTGAAGACAAGAAGGGAAATAGTAAATAGTAAGGCTAGAAAGATAAGGGGAGGCCTTGCTGTAAAAACCTCTAAAAGTCAAAGAGGATTTTGACACTATATTTGATCACAGATACCATTATGCTTTAACTTCCTTTTTTTTTTCTCATTTGTCTAGGTGATTTTACATCCAGAATTCCTTTCCTCAACCAGTCCGTTATTACCTATGGATTATGAAGAGTTTGTCAGAGGCTGTCATCTTGGAGTATTTCCATCATACTATGAACCCTGGGGTTATACTCCAGGTTAGTATTATGTATAAAGACGTGTGTGTGTGTGTATGTGTGTGTAAGCACATGCTTGTGAGCACATGCACACACATGTGGCTGTGTGTGTTGAGAGCATACTTCAGAAGATTTAGGCATCGGTTGACTTTCCTTATTTTTTTTTTTTTTGTCTTGCCTACCTTTAAAATCAATGTTGCAAGGAATGGCTTGCTGGTTAGTATAGATGAGTGGGATATATTCAGAAATTAAGGCGATATAAAAACAAAAGGTAGCAATCTGTATTGGATTTATAGTTAACTTTCAGTTGTTTGTGGGTTTAAGAAAGAGAACAGGATTGACCTGGAACTGAGGGCAGAGGGAAGAAGACAGGTCTGTCCCAGAGATAAGTACAAGAGCAAAATATGAATTTGTGAGGAAGTATGTGGATATGTTTCTAAAGGGTGTGTGTGTGTGTGTGTGTGTGTGTGTGTGTGTGTGTGTGTGTGTGTTTACAAAAGTTGGGAATTTCTACTGGCCAGCATGCATTCATCATCAGTGTCCTATTATGTAATGTACATATATTAGATTAGGTAATATAGTTATCCCTTCCACATCGTGATTTTTCCCATCATGGTTTCCGATATATAGTGGGTTGACATAAGAAAGTAAATGGAATTTTGGGGGAGTTTTGAGGAAGATGCAGATGACACATAAGGCCAGAAGACAACAAAGGAAAAGTTTAAAAACTCAGAAATGTATAAAATATATGTATAGTATTGCATAATATAAACAAGTTTTATTTTTTAATGCCATAAGAATTCAGATTTCTCTGGTATGAAGGGAGGGACAAAAAGTTTTACATGGATTTTCCATATCTCAGGATGCCATACCCCTACACCCCCACAATGTAGAAGGTATAATTGTTTTTTTACTATTTTATGCATTTCTATTCTCATCCATTACTACAAACAATGGGACATTGACCATAAATAATAGTAATAATTCATATTTAGATAGTGCTTTAAGATTTACAGAGTATTTTACATGCATTACCTTTTAATCCTCACAACTGCCAAAAAGTAAATACTTTAATTGTTCCCTTTAAGATGAGGAAACAGGCAGAGAGAAGTACAGGGTCACATTGCTATTAAGTGTCTGAGGCAGGATTTGAAATTAGGAATTCCTTGCTCTAAGTGCAATCCACTTAGCCATTGATATACTTAGCTTGCTTCCTCTATATTAGGGGGTCTTAGCTTTTTTGTGGGTCATGGACCCCTTTTGCAGTCTAGAGAAGCCTATGGACCCCTTTTCAAAATAATGTTTTTTTAAAAACAAAATAAAACCCATAGGATTACTAAGGAAACCAACTATATTGAAATACAACTCAATATTGAAATACAGCCATGTGTTGTTGGTTTTTTTTTTTTTAAGTTTATGGATCACAGGTTGAGAGCCCCTTTTCTATATGCAGACATATGCACACATCCTTTTCAGCCTCTTTGTATTCTCATAAAAAAATGACAGGAACAAAAAAGTAGTAAACAATTGTTTACATTATTCCCTAAAATAACTTCCGGAGTGTATACTTTTAAGCGTAACATAGCAGTATGGTACAATAGCATATTGTGTAACCATTCAGGAATTCTTTTGCACAGCTTATTCTCAATACCATTACCTCGTTTGTTTCTCATGGATCCAGTAGCAATGTTACCTTTATCACCAAGATGGCTCAGTTTTTAGCTGGATATATGATGCCTAATTGACAAGAAAAATTACTTTCATATCTAAAGCAAAGAAAATGACTTTTTAAAATCTAATAGTTAACTAGAAATGTGCCTCTTCACTTGTTTTGAAATAATTTCATTTCTTATTTTAAAGGAAGAAGTTTCAGATAAAATAATCAGTTTTAAAATCAGTATCAAAAGAACTAATGTGTCTTGTGATATTATTAATTCTAGCCCCAGTTAAAGCAAATTAGGGTAGCTAGATGGCACAATGGATAGAGTGCCAGTCGTGGAGTCAGGAAGACTCATCTTCCTGAATTCAAATCTGGCCCCAGACACTTACTAGCTGTGTGACCCACCCTGTTTGCCCCAGTTTCTTCATCTGTAAAAAGAGTTGGAGATAGAAATGGCAAAATACTCTGGCACCTTTGTCAAGAAAAGTCCAATGAAGAATCAAACATGACTGAAATGACTGAACAACACAAAGGCTCTGATAAAAGGAAGGCAGAGGTTGGAGAACTATGTATCAGGTTGGATTACAACAATGAACTTTAAAAATCTTCAGCAACTCAGTTGTAGTACAAAGTGAATACTAGTGTCCAAAGAAGTATAAAATACAGAGTGAAAGAAAGTGTTGGATTTTTGCAATAGAGAAAGTAAGTACTGGTCTATATAAATGGATGTAGAATATAATCTCAATATGGCTCCTTATAAGAAGCAAGTTAATCAGGATTTTTAAAAAGCAAAAAAAAAAAAAAAAAGCAACCCCTCTAGATTCTTGAGGGAAGAATGAGGAGAGGAGTGTAAAGAGGCTTACTGATATGGAGGACAAGGTAGCCTATTCAACTGACTTTCTGTCCCCTAAAAGAAGTCAGGGGACAGAATAGAGTCCTATTCACTATTGATTAGTCAATTTAGCTTTAGTGGGTTCAGTTTCATTTCTGAGTAGTTGGTATTGGCCATGAAGTCAGTTACTCACTATTGAATACTCCACATAATCTCTTAAAGCAGTTTGCAATATCTTAATTCCCTCTAATTTATGTTAATGTATTTTCTGCTAACATGTTTTACCTTTTCATTTATCACAGAATCCCTAATATTTTTTGAGATTAACCATTGAATATTAAGGAAAAATGTAACTGACTAAAAGCCATCCTTTAAATAATATATTCTTATGGCTTGAGCATATGAGTGTGAACATATGTTTAAATTAATTTTATTATCATTTATCTTGCATGTATAGGCTATCTTAACCCTATTCTGTGTTGTGCTTAGGAATACATAATAAAATCAAGAGCCTGATTTTGATGAATGTATTATCTAATATTTTGTAGACTATGTAGACAGAAAGTATATCTATATATGTGTATGTGTATATATGTGCATATTTACACACACACACATGAACACGTGTGTATATATACTGAGAGACAAAGTAGAGAGCTAAGTGTTTTAAATTTAGGGGTAATAGAAAGGCTCACCTTCTTCCTCTCTCACCTAACTCTACCACCAAATTAAACAGTATGTTGTCATTTGCCATCTGGCTAATTCCTGGAGTTTAACAATTCATTTATAATATAAATAATTAACAAATATTATATTGCATTGACCACATTTTTTTCTTTCATGCAGTAGCTATACAAACTTCAAAATCCCTTAATGTATTTTTAACTGTGCTGTGTAATCTCTCTCAGGAAAGTCAGAAACATTAATTAATTAATCTTAGTACCTAAAGCTCCACCATTTCCCCTATTTTTTTTTTTTAATTTGAAGGGAAGTACATTTTCCCAAAAACCTGACCTTAAGAAATTTAATTGTCTGATAAGCCAGGAAACCATTATAAACCCTACCTTAGTTGAAATGTACATTTTCTATGAGCCTATCATATAAACAGTTCATAAATTCTTAAAACTGGAAAATATAACCTACAACTAGTAAAAAAATAATTTGTTCAACAATGAGCTGAGGCTTTCTACAAGCTTCTTTAATGGTAAAGATGAAAATGGTTTGATATTAATTGTTTTGGGTTAAAACTTTGATTTCTATTAAAATACTAATTTTATTTTTCAGAGATAGGGTAACACTTTACGTCTTAAGAATATTTTACAGTTTAAATGTAAAAAAAATTATTAAATTTTTTTTCTGGCTTTGATTGGGAGAAAAGGGAAAGAACTGACATCCATTGGTGCCTGTGGATGGGGAAGGGTGGCAGCAAGGGACAGAAATGGGGAATATTAAAGATATACTTTGCCTGCTTCACAAATTTAAGATAAGGTCTCTATAAGGTATGAGTAAGCAAAAGTATTTTAGATGAAAGAAAATGTCAAACACCTTTCCCACCTGGAACAGAAAATTTTTGGCAGTAGATAGATGGAAACTATGGCCTATTTTCTTCACAAAATAATTCTGCTCTAAGTATAAAGTAGAACCTTTCTCCCTGCCTATTGATAGCTGAATGCACTGTGATGGGCATTCCAAGTGTGACAACAAACCTCTCTGGCTTTGGCTGTTTCATGCAAGAACACGTAACGGACCCAACTGCTTATGGTAAGATTTTTACCATTCAGTTAAACCTAGATCAAGACAGATTAAATATATGGACACATATACATATATGTGATGAGATCACTGTCCATTTATCTACCTATCTATATCTATCCTTCTATCATCTATATCTATCTATCTATCTATCTATCTATCTATCTATCCATCCATCCATCCATCCATCTATCTATCTATCTATCTATCTATCTATCTATCTATCTATCTATCTATCATCTGTCTGTCTGTCTGTCTGTCTTTCCATCCATTTATCCATATATTCATATCTATCATCTATCTATGCATCTCTCTCTATCATCTCCCTCAGCGTCTCTGTTTCTTTCTCTGTCTTTGTCTTTCTCTGTCTGCCTCTGTCTCTCTCCATATATTCACATATACATTCTATAAGGTTAACCTGTTTTTTGTCTTACATCTGATTCTATAAAACTAAAAATATATTTAATTAATATTTATATTCTTGGCTTAAATGAAGGTTAGATTCAAATCTGTGGCTATAGGTAAAGACAAGATTTGAAACCTTAATGATGTGTCCCAACACACCAAACAGGTCATTATTACTAGGTTAGGCAGAGCAACGTAGTAGAAAGTCAGAGGACATGGGTTGGAATCTTGTTGCTGCCACTCACTAGCAGTAAGCTTTAAGAAAACAGTGGAACTTAGTCTCCTCCATAAAATGAAGGAGACTAGATGATCTCTGAGGTACCTTCCAGCTCTAAATCCTATGGATTTAGCTCTTGGATCAGTTCATGGATCAGTTCCTTTGCTTTCCATGTATCTCTTTTGCCCTCTACTGTCCAGAATAAGTATTATAATAACCAAACTGTGGGGGTGAGTAAATTAATAAGCATGTATTATTTCTACCTAAAGAAATAACTGATTTGACCTTTAAATAGATTTTTATGAGGCTTGTAGACCTTTTCTTTTTCTTTTTCCTCACGAGGGAGGCTCTAAGACACAGGTTCCTAACCTTTTATGCATCATGCATCCTCTCAGCACACTAGTGAAGCCTATGGCCCAACACCTCCTCTTGGAATAATAATCTTAAATGTGTAAAATAAAATACCTTGGATTGCCAAGGAAACCATTTATATTGAAATACTAATTAAAACATTTTTGAAAACAAGTTCATGAACCCCAAATTAAGAACTCCTGCTCTAAAGAATAAATGTTCTAAACAAGAGCAGTTTACCTTCTTGTTAGCTCATATTAAATTGGGTTACAAGTACAACCCTATTATAGTCACCTATGTGTTATATAAATGTGTTCACCCATTAAATAGGCACCCCACTAATAGTGAAAAAGACCTTTATGACAACTGTACCATCATACAAGTTTGGTTACATGCTTCTCTTAACATCCGAAGATGTTGTGAGATGAGGTGCAAGAATTGTATTAATTCACCATACTGTTGGTATGATATCATGCCAAAATAATTTTTTTAAAAAGTGAATAAAACCAGTGTATGAAAAAAAATCAGCCCACATCTACGTGACCTCGCCTCAAATAAAGCTGTAAAATAACATTCAGGCTCTGACCATACACAGCCATTTCTTTCTCCTTTAACATTTTATGAATGTAGTGTTGTTGTTACACACATTCTGCCACACTAATGCAGTATTCCAAGACTCCCACCCTATGAGCTCTTTACTTTTAACCAAGTGTAACTAGTTAGAAGGAGATCATGGAGAAAGTAGGGGATCATAGGGAAAAGGGTGGGTTTTAGGCAAGGAAGAATTTGGTGGTAATCTAAGGGAAGAAGAAAGGAAGAGAATAATAATAAACAGGGTATAAGGGGAAGAAGGAAAAAAGAGTAATAAGAAAGAAAGCAGAAAAAAACTAATGTCACAAAAAACTGACATTTTACCAGTGTTTTGGCCTTCATGCCCTTCAGGTATTTACATTGTTGATAGGAGGTTCTGCTCACCAGATGAGTCCTGCAATCAGCTTACTCAGTTTCTCTATGGATTCTGCAAACAGTCTCGTCGCCAGAGAATTATCCAGAGGAACAGAACGGAAAGACTATCTGATCTGCTGGACTGGAAATACTTAGGCAGGGTAAGTGAACCTTAGAGTCTGAACTAGATTTAGGCTGGCAGGGCCTTACCCCAGGCACAGGTGTGCAGGGTCAGCCTCCTGACCAACCCACTCTCTTGCCTGGTCTCTAAGCTACCACCTTTCAGGGTCCCAGGTTCTATCTCCATGCTGGGCCACACTGTCCCCATTGCACCACCTCTCCAGGTGAGTTGTGTCTTATGAGGTGTCAAGAATGAACATGGGATCAGTGTCGATCTGTGAGGGATCTGCATCACGGGTGGTGAAGGAGGCAGATGCTGGCTGCCATCATTACTCCACAACTAACTCAGTTATAATTCTCCCTAGCTCTTATCCTTTCTGCCCTTCCTTCCCTCCTTTATTGGAATCTTCTTTATTGTTTTTTTTTTTTTTTTAAGCAATTGGGGTTAAGTAACTTGCTCAAGGTTACACAGCTAGTCATTATTTATGTGTGGGTGCTCATTTTCTGAGGCCGGATTTGATCTCGGGTCATCCCAACTCTGAGGCCAGCACTCTTACTCACTGCGCCACCTAGCTGCCCCTTTTAGGGCAATTGGGGTTAAGTAACTTGCCCAAGGTCACATGGCTAGGTTTTTGTTTTGTGTGGGTTAAGCGGCTGAGGCCGGATCCGAACTCAGATCCTTCTGACTCCAGGGCCGGCGCTCTACTCACTGCGCCACCTAGCCGCCCCATCTTCTTTATTGTTAACAAATTCCCCTTCACCCTAGGTTTCTTCCTTTCATATTCTTTCTGTCTTTCTCTGAAACCTAGATTTCCCCTGAAGACAAACTATCTCTTGGCACTTTCTCTAAGGATCATGCTCCCTTTGTCACATGTCCTGACACATAAGTCCAGGAGAGGGAGTTTGGGTACTCCTTTCTCTCCATTCCACTTTCAGTCTCTTTCTCTATCAGCATAACTCAGCAGACACTTCATTTCTTTTAAAATTCACTCCATTCTGCCCAGATCTTTGTTGCTGTCATCTCTGGAACTCCAGGTGTCAGTAAGTCTCTCTCCTCCCAATTAAATTCAGTACTTGGCTCATAGTATTTTCTCTATTCTGACCCCTGTTCAATGCCTTACTTTGAACACCTTGACATCTGAATTCCTCAACTCCTATGACCTCTTTCTTTGATCTTCCTAAACCATGCATAGAAGTGGTCAATACTGAGGCCAGTGGTTTCTAAATTTTATATAACAACACCTCCCTTTTCCAGGTGCAAGTGATTTTTTTTCTTTTGGAGTTCATTCTTGACTTTCTTAATGTTCCTTCTGAGTTTGAATTGGTTGATATCTCTCTTAAAAATAAAGTTGGACATACATATTTTTTGTAAATATTCATTTTATAAGTATTCAACTTTGTTGGCATAACATTGAATGTAGTAGGTGTTTTTTGTAATTTTAAGTTTTATTCTATTTTTTTAATTCTCCAGCCATTTTTAAAAAATTTATAATTTTTTTTTAATTCAGGGAGCAATAGAAAGTCATTGAAGAGTTTTAAATGGGGTCAGAGGTAACCTTATCAGATCTGTCTTTTAAAAATATCAATGTGAAAGCTGTTTGTAGAATGGATTAGAGGTTAGAGATTGGGGGGAGAGAGATCAATGAGGATGTAGCAACAATAGTCCAAATGAGAGGTCCTGAGGACCTGAACTAAGATAAAAGCTATGTTAGTGTAAAGGAGGAAGAGGATTAGAACACAAATTTAGATATTGAAGAGTAAGTATAGATAAGATTTGAAAACTGATTATGTATGGGGTTTGAGGGAAAACAAAGTGTTAGGGATGATTCTTAAGGTTATAAAATATAAAGAATTAAGGAAGGGGTGGCTAGGTGGCACAGTGAATAGAGCACCGGCCCTGGAGTCAGGAGGACCTGAGTTAAAATCCTGGTTCAGACACTTAACATTTACTAGCCTTGTGGTCTTGGGCAAGTCACTTAACACCAACTGCCCTCCAAAAAGCAAAAAAAAGAAAGAAAAAATGAAAGAAAAGCATCTTTTCCAGGAATAAATAACTGACAATCACACTATACAATGGTCAATCTATAACTGTGATATCACAGTCAGTTCTAGGTGCTTCCAATTTAGGAAGGACAATGATGAACAAGTGTTTAAAGAAGGGCAGCCAAGATCATAAGGCCTTTAGCCCATATCATAATAAAAGAATGGGGGATGTTTATCCTAGAGAAAAGAAGACAGGGAAATTATGATAGCTTTCTTCAAACATCTCTTTATGGAGAAAACAGCAGCAGAGTGAGTTGAGTAGTTCTACTTTCATATCTCACTTACTTTACTCTGTCTTGAGTAGTTGCCCTATCCCTTTTGGGATCTTTCTCTTGCCTCCAATTCCTTTTTATTATCTTTAGCATGCACTGCTAGTTTTAGCTATTTCTGGGCACTTTAGTAACCCTGCCACTACACTTACAGAGGATGGTACTACTCTTTTATGGTCATTTTCTTTGGCCTGCCTTCTATCTTCCAAAAAGGTCTTTTAAAATTTTGAGCTAATAAATGAGTTCCCCACTGAGCCACACCAGTCTTTAAGTATCTTGAATGCAGGGACTCTTTAATTTTTCTCTTTGTATCCCCCAAAGCTGGCACAGTGCCTGGCATTTAATAAACGCTTCTTGACTGATTGATTTAAATAGTCCTCCCTGCCCCTATTTGCTCTTGAGTGACTTCTGCAGAAACTTACAACATTGGATCTTGTCTTTTCCTGAAGGCTTTGAAATTGGCTTTCCTAACATTTAAAATGCATACTAGACTATTGTTCTCTATCATGATAAGACTTAATAGACACTCTCCCCCAAGGTTCCTTTCATTTGTATTTCTCTCAACAAGGTATTGAATTGGTCAAAATCATGTCAAGAATAGCATTTTCCCCCCTATATTTTGTAACTTGTGTCCATGCCTTGACTTCTATCTGTTTCACTTATCTTCCTCTGAGCCTTGGGTGAAGACCAGCAAAGAGATTTATGATGATCCTGTGATACACAGGAGAGAGATTGCCCATTGTCCCTCCCTGGAAGTTTTGGGGAATTCACAGTTGCAATAAAGAGAAAGCCGTATGTATGATAGGAGAGGGGGACACAAGATCTATATATGGGCAAACAGAATTGGCTGCTTCTTTTTTCTCTCTAACCTTGAAAACAGTATGTCCTGATTGGCAAGAAAAATATGTTTACATTGGGACTATGGAGCTTTCATAGATAGACCAGATTGTGATCTGTCAATCACTATATTGGTTAGTGAATGAGAGTGCCAGAGATAAGCTCTGTGAAGGCTATGACCCTGGAGCAAGGAGGAAAAAGAATAACTAGGATAAGATAAACACTGAAATTCCCAGAAATGTAATTCAATCAGGAGGGTGAGCTGAGAAGGGAGATTGGTCCTGGACGCACAGATATATCCTTTATTCCTTTCCAAGAACTACAGATGTAGGTGATATAGGAATTTCTTCAACCACTCCCAAAGATCTGATAGAGTAAATGGGAGGAGGCTTATTAGATGGCTAGAGATAAATGGCTCCATGAAGGAAAATGTGGTCCATTTCCTTTTCTTTTTTATTAAATAAACTCTTATGATCACAGTATACTAAGTAAATCTAAGTCTGGTGGATGTGGGTTGTGAACCAGTAGAAATGAGTCCAGGAATGAGATAAGATCTATAAAACTTATTTTAGACCATGGTTCTCCACCTGGGTTATGTATACTAACAGGTGGTATGAGAAGTTTATCAAGGGGTATGAAGAATTAGGATAAATAACTATGCCACACTATTAAAATGAATTAATCCATTTTATTTCTTATGTGTATATGCATGATAAATTCTAGGATTTCTGTCATTTTATATTAAATGGTGGTACAGGAAAGTTTACTGAAAACCAAGAAGTAAGGGGATTGAAAAAGTTATGGAATTCCTAGTATGGAGCATAGATTATATCGTTTTACATTTTGAGTGATACGGTATTTCATCCAATAACTAAATTCTGATGCTGGCCAGTACTTCTGCTTGAAGTCATGGTGGAAGCTGGCTAAGCGGGGTAATCACAGGCTTTCATGAAGACTAATATGCCAGAATGACTGACAAAAGCTGACTCTAGACCTAGGTAGAGAGCCACCTGGTGGACAACTCAAGATATTGCATCCTTTTATTAGGTAAAAAAAGCCTTTGCTTTTTTAAGGAAGGCTGCACCTGAGTAAATTCGTACTGTTTGCAGTGCCACAAGTATCACAGATGTGAAAGAAGAGTTAAATGTTTATATAGAAAATGTTTCAAAACTCAGAAACCTATGAAGAACAAAGAAAGATATATTTCTTTAAAAAAAACGTGTAAAATTGTTTTTCTATTGTAGTACTATATGCATGCCAGACACCTAACACTAAGCAGAGCTTTTCCAGATAAATTTCATGCTGAATCTTCACCACCACCATCGGTAAGGAAAAAATGTGTATTATATATAATTTATTATTATACATTTATAAAATTATTATTTATACATTTATAGCATAAATACACATATAAATATATATGTAAATATAAACTTTTTTTTCATAGGAAACTTTACTAAGTAGCATATAAATATTGACAAAATCAATAAACAATACTTCTCTACATTCAAATCAAAGCAGATGGAAAGAGAATGAATATTAAAATAGATGACTGTGTGGGCAAGAAAATGGAACTGGATGGAATCAAGGGTAGGAGTAGAGGTTTTGGCCTTGGTGAGGGGAAAGGATGCTTCTTTGTAAGGGACTAGAATAAAGGTGTAGAGAATGCTGATTAATGTCCCTCATCTGGTAGATAGATGGCCCTCTTATTTTCTCTAAACAAACTGGGGAAAATCTTATGTTTGAAACCTCTAGATGACAAGTATGCCTGCCCCAGGTAGAGAAGAATTAAAAGCTTAGCTTGGTCTCTGGTAGGAATAGACAGGACATGACTGGTTGAAGGTAAATTTCCTGGGAATCAGGACGAGTTCGTCATTGGCATCTATGGACCAATGTAGCTGAAGTCTGGCTAGCTCCCTCCCCTCTGCAATGATCCAAGACAATCCCAAAGGATTTGTGATGAAAAAAAAAAAATGTTGTCCTCTTCCAGAGAGAACTGATGAAATCTGAGTGCACAATGAAGTATAATTTTCTCATTTTATTTTTTTCTTGCTTTTTATAATATGGCTATTAAATAAATAGGTACTACATGATTTCACATATAATTGATACTGTATTGCTTGCATTCTCAGTGGGCAAGGGAGGGAGAGGGAGAGAATTTGGAACTCAATTTTTAAAAAAAGAATGTTAAAAATAAATAATTTTAAAAGAAAAAAAGAAGAAATGTTTAGTTCCAAGTTCACTCTCAGGTTCTAAATTCACAGAACATAAAAATTTTTATGAACAGATTAATGAACATAAAAATGGCCTCACATCTGAGCCCATACAGAATCAAGAAATTTCCCCCTCAGTTGGCATCTCTTTCCAGGAGCCTTGTACTGTGCTTGTGGCTCACATTACTGTTTTGACTGGGGCTCCAGCCAGGGGAAGGTCTGAGGCTTGCTCCAAGTGCCCCAAGACCCCTTTAAATGGACCCACACCTAATTCTTTCCTTAGCACTTCTGATCACTCACCACCTGCTGTTGTTTCCCCTCCTTTTTGCTTCCATTTGCTCCATTCTGAGTCTTACTGTTCAGCTTTGTGTATCTCAAAACTCAGCCTCACTTTGCCCCAGCTCACCTCAGGGCTTTTGCCTGCAGTTGTACAACTCTCCAGAAGATGACATACATTTCTTTCCTCCAGGAACTAACTCTCTAGCCCTTGGGTATAAAACATGACCCTGCCTCACTTGGCTGTACTTATGTCTCAGTAACAGATTACAGGGCCAGAGAGTCATATCTCTGAAATTTCTATTGTACACAGGGTCCAATTCTTTCATGCCATTTAAAAAAATTTCCCTAGACAAGCAGGACATAGTGCTTGAACACAGAAGCATATTTTCTATTAAATTCTATTACAACTATAGGTGATATATTTCCAAAGAAAGCTAAGGTGGGGATCAAAGGGCAGGCTTTGACTCCAACACTAAAAGAAATGACTCTGCCACTTCAATTTTTTTTGGAAGGAGGTCGGAAAATAATAATCACTGATAAGATTCCAAATATTCATTTAAAGAAGCATTTTTGCCTTCATCAATATAGTCTGTGTGTATTTAGTTGCCTGGGGCATCTAGGTGGAACAGTAGCTAGAGTTCTGGGCCTGGAATCAGGAAAACTCATCTTCCTGAGCTCATATCTGGTCTCAGATATTTACTAGCTGTGTGTGACCCTGGGTAAGTCACTTGACCCTGATTGCTTCAGTTTCCTCATCTATGAAATGATCTGGAGGAGGAAATGGCAAACTACTCCAATACCTTTGCCAAGGAAAAAAAAAACCAAATTTGGGGTCACAAAGAGTTATACATGACTGAAATGACTGAACAACAACTTAGTTGTCTCACAAAACTTCATTAAGAAGTTATTCAGAAGACAATCTCCATTTTGATTGGATGCTCATTTAAAAGACCTAAATACATTAAAATGAAACCATAGTAATCCTTATTTCAATAAAAATTCTTACTGAATCTGGGTGATTTAATGTTTAAGCATCCACAGTAGGTATACCCCATTCTTCAGCACAGCCTCTACTGATATAATAGGTATTCCTTTACCCCACCCCCATCCCATTCCCTTGCAAAGTGGGCAAGGGAAGTGGAAGGACAGTTCTATTTAAAAGGGCCAAACAGAGATGCTTTTGCCAAAAGAACTGAAAGGATTCAGGTCATTCCTAGTTTTGCCTTCTAATTATAAAAGGTATTGTCCACCTTAAGTCTGCCAACCTCCCAT